>VZRR01027748.1:0-16494 GCA_013398015.1 Oreocharis arfaki | reverse complement strand
GGCCTGTATCAGCAGGACCAGGGGCAGTGATCATCTCCTATGTCTTTGGCACTGGTGAGGCCACACCTGGAATCCTGTGTTCAGTTCTGGTCCCTTCACTACAAGAAGGACATTGAGGTGCTGGAGCATGTCCAGAGAAAGGCAACAGAGCTGGTGAAGGGTTTGGAGCACAAGTCCTATGAGGAGCAGCTGAGCAAGCTGGGGTTGTTTAGCCTGGAAAAAAGGAGGCTCTGGGGGACCTTATCACGCTTCACAACTCCCTGAAAGGAGTGTGTAGCCAGGTAGGGGTGAGTCTATTTTTCCATGAAACAAGCAACAGGACAAGAGGAAACAACCTCGAGTTGTGCCAGGGCAGGTTTAGATTGGAAATTAAGGAAGATTTGTTCATCAAAAGGTTTATCGAACACTGGAACGGGCTGTCCAGGAAAGTGGATGAGTCACCATCCCTGGAGGCATTTAAAAGATGTGCAAATGTGGCAATTAGGGACATGTCCTAGAGACAGACTTGGAAGGGCTGGGTTTATGGTTGGATTTGATGATCTTAAAGGTCTTTTCCAACCTTAATGATTCTCGATTTCCTTGTGTCCTATCTTTGGTTACCAGACAGAGAAGATCAGCACCTCCCACTCTTTCCCATGAGGAAGCTGTAGGTCACTGCTCAGCCTTCTTTAAGCTGGACAAACCAAGTGACCTCTTGCTCTGGAGGCCTTTCATCATCTTGGTCGCCCTTCTCGGGACACACTCTGATAATCTGATGTTCCCCTTATATTGTGGTGCCCAAAACTGCACACAGAACTTGAGGTGAGATCACATCAGTGCAGAGCAGAGTGGGGCAATCACCTCCCTCGACCGGCTGTGCCTGATGCCCCCCAGGACACGGTTGGCCCTTTTGGCTGCCAGGGCACTGCTGACTCATATTCCACTTGTCATCAACCCAAACCCCCATATCCCTTTCCACAGGGCTCTCCAGCCTCTCGTTCCCCAGTCTGTATGTGTTAGAGCCCAGGCTGCGAACAGAGAGGATTAAGACTTGTGAAAAAGGTACGAAAAAGAATTGAAGAAGAACACAGAACAGGGCGTGTAGTTTTGAACTAGAGCTCAGGAGAATAGAGTGCCGGTGAACGTGTTTGAGACCAAGTAACACATTTTTCATTGCACTGAAGTCTGAGCAGAGGGTAAAGATATTATGTGGAGAGCCTAGCATTCCTCTGGCTCTTTCAGGAGGGCATGGAACTCTAGCTGTCCGTGAGTGCAAAGTCACCCAGGGCAGGCGATTTCGGGGCGCCTCTTCCAGAGGCTGCGCTCCGGGTCCGCGGGGCGGTTCTGCGGCTGAACAGTGCCGCCCGGTGGCCGCAGCTGGTATTGCCGACTAGCGGAACCACCCCAAAGCCCCGGCTCGGCCCCGCCGACCTCCGGCTCACCCCTCGCGCTCACCAGAACCAGGGGTAAAAAAGCATTGCGCGTTTAAATTTTAGAAACTCCATGAAATAAAAAACCCCGAACTGGGAAAAGTACTAACCCTCTCCTTTTCTGGGTCCTTGCTAGCACTGGTACTGAACTTGGTAGGGAAAGTAATTTGAAATGGCCTTCCTAATCTCTAGCATTTCAGGGATACTCATGAATTCTTAATGACTGTGACTGATCACTAATCATTAAATACTACCCTGCTGCAGAAAGTATCTTGAAGCAGTGGGTGCTCTCTGTTTAAAGTCAGCATTATTCTAGTGAGACAGTGTGATGCTACCTGTGGTTTAAGTAAGTCTTTTTTTTCCTCAGTCTATGATGTCTCCTGTGATGCTTGTTGGAGCTGTACTCGTTCAGCCAAGACAGTCAGGGTCCTGAGTGCACCAATAAGCCTTAATTGTTCTAGACAAACCCACCTGCACTCTCCAACAATGCCGTTTCCGTCCCTTGCCCCAAAACCTGTATTTAAACTCAAATGTCGGCACACATTCCTACGCTAAGCTAAGTCGTGAGCGGGTCTTCACCTTTGTTGTTGGTAAGATGGGTGAAATGCACCATTGGTCTGCAGATCCTGCCTTGTATTTGTTGCTAGAAAAAGCTCCAGTGATCTTTTATGCACCATATTTACAAATTGTCTGTTCTCATGTAGACAGTCTTCTGCTGGCTCATCTAAGGCTTTCTCTCGTACTTAGTGGCCACGGGATTGATGCATAAAGGTTCTTGGGAGCATTTTAAAGGCAGAGTGTCATTCAGGAAAGGCCAGCTTAAGGTCTTTGCCACTGACACAAAGTGGCTATGTTACTTTGCCAAAATACAGACATTTTTCTCAGATCCCATTAGCATTACTGAGACAATAAATTAGTCCTTGTACAGGCAAGAGCAGGGAAATGTCATCTTAAGAATACTGCAGGTTTTATGGAAAATGTCATGGAACTACTTCTACGAGGTCTATCAATTAGAGTCAGGCTTGTGAGGACCATATGTCGTTAGATCTCACCTGCTTCGCAGCTCATTTGCTGCATAAAAGGAGTAACAGTTTTGACAAGGTATAACCAAGTGAACAATAAAGAGCTGCAGAAAAAAATTTTTTAAATGGGGAACTTGCTGCTGTGCTTTGGATGTGCAGGTCATCCAAATAATTAAATAAATAAATAAATAAATAAATATGTGTGCATGCAAAATGTGTGGTACTGTTGTTGTTTTGTTACAGTTGATTATGTGTCTGCTCAGAGAGGACACAGCAAACAGCTTGTCTGGGCACAAAATGCAGATGAGGAAGAGGATGCCTCTCCCAAAGCAGCCAATGTAGGTTACATGCAGTGAGGTGCTTTCTGGTTTCACAATCAACACGATGAATGTGGATGTGGTTGAAAGATTTCTGTCTGTAACTGCAAATTTGCATCCTTGACTTAAGAATTCTCTGCCTCAGAGAAAAAAAAATATAGCTTCAAGAAAGTGCTGTGACTTCAGATAAATGCAAGACTGTTTGTGAGGGTCAGTTCGTGGCCTGTAAAGAAAGTAAAGCTATTTTGTCCACAGTAAGGTGAGTTTGCTTTTTTTCCATAAATAAACTAGCCTAGTGTCTTCCTTCTACCTCAGTGTCCTAGACCTTAATCCCGAATTACCTATCTTTTGCTTTCTACAAGTCAATTTTTCTTTCTCATTCCCATTTATCCTAAAACACAGCCTGTGTCAATCTGCCTTACAATGAGTGTACGACAGTCTAATCAGGCAGTCTAGTATTTCTGCCTACCGACTTTCTGTCACTCCTTTGATATGAAGTGCTTTTTAATGAACTGCTGAAATTCTTCATTTTCCTGGACTGAGCTACTGCCTGAGCAAGACTAAATCAATAAATGTTTTGAGCCAATAATTTAAGAGACAAAGTAGTTGCCACATGCAAAGAGGTTCATGCCTAGTCAGTTCAGGGTTCAGCATCCTATACTCAAATTCATATGTAAAGAAGAACAGAAATTAATGTGGAAAATTCATGCTTGAGGTACATTTATCTCTTCTTTCAAAGATGGAACATAACTCATAAAAGGAATACTCCAGGAAAATGGGACTGATTTCATAACCATTTTTTCAGTAATTCTCTGGAAAAATGATTCTGTGGAAGTGGAATGTTGAATAAAGCACCATAGGAAAAGTATTAACTTCTGATTTTTTTCAGGAAATTGAAAAGAGAATTAAAGAGGGAGGACTGGGAATAAAGGGAGACTCCAGTAAAAGGAGGGAAAGTAAGAGCCACAGCATGACCAAATAAATCCAGCAGAATGAATTAATGAAGACTGGAAAAAGGAAGGTTTTTTGGGGAAAAATAAAATCCAGGCATCACATAGAACATCTGGCTTCAAAGCGCCTGATATCTCTTGCTGACATCAGTGCAGTTGCAGGACAGGAAAATGCTGACATGTTTGTTGTTGTTTTTGTTCCTTCCTACAGCTGCTGAATGTAAGAACACACTGGAGCTGTCAGGATCAAGAGGTGTGACTCTCTTTTTTTCCTCCTTCTCTCAGATGAGTGCTCTCAGACCTTCTAGTAGCCTCCCAGTTTCACTTTTCAGCTCCAGGGATCATCAGTCCAGCCCCTTGGCAAGCTGCAGTGGCAGTGTTCCTCTGAACCAGGAGCTAGCCCGTGAGGAAGCTTTCCCAGGGCCGGTGGTTTGTGCCGCTCAGGATTGTGCGAGCATCCTGCACAAACATGCCGTGGCTGGTCGGCAGAAGAGGCAGCTCCCAGGGAGCACAAGGAGTTTCATCAGCAGCGACACAAGAGGTGTGTTGCTGGTGCCTGGAGCCTCCTGCCGAGCCACGCAAACACAGCTCTTGCACAGAGCTCTTTGCCAGCTGAGCAGAGACGTGCTGGTTTCAGCTGGCACTTCCCACCCTCACTGAAGGGAGGTGCCCCGGACTGTTTCCTGATAAATACAGGCTGCCTACATTTTGTTAATCCTGGAAAACGCATGAAAAAGGAACTCCTCATTAGCTAAGTTTTTTTCAGAGGTTTTATTTCAGATCAAAAGTGCAATTATTCCCAAGTTCCAAAGAAAATTCGGAGTTAATCAAAAGGCTTTTTATTGTTTTTTGCCACTATCTCTGATAAGTTTTGTATGTTTTTTCGTTGCTATTTTACATATAAAAATGAGATTCACTGGAAAACATAAAACTACCTTCTCGTTGAGTGTTCTTAAAATCTGCATTTTCAGGATGTATGGAATGTGGTTCATCCACCTCAGTCTAAGGAATGCTCATCAGTAAGAAATCTGAAGAAAGGTGAGCCCTCAAGTGTGTTCATACCCTAGGGGAAGGGGAAATAGGATCAGCTCGCAATCATTTTAATTACGTGTGGGAGGGACAATTTCTTTTGACTCATGCTGCACTGAGACTTTATAAATGAATAGGGAACAGGTTGTTCTTAAACCTTGTTTAGGCATTGTGCCTGTTCACTAAAATGCTGCTCAGGAGTTGGCTGGCACAGCTCCTGGTAAGGCTTGATGTATGCTGGGGGCAGACACGGGGTCAAAGAGAGAGCACCAGTAGGCAGGACAGGTGCCCAGAGAGGGGCAAAGGGCCATTATGCAGCCATTGTCACCTGCAGATCGCTGGCTCCTGCAGCCATCGTCGGCGTCTGGCACTTCCTGCACAATCTACTGATTTATGAAAATGATTTAGACCAAACCTTCAAGCTGGAAGATATAAAACCAAGCTTCATAAAACAAATCAGCTTACTCAAAATGCGTTTGGAGCAGACACAATAGCAGCTGGATTGCTGGGACTTCCATGCTTCCCGATGTTTCACAGGGGATGCCCAAAGGAAGAGGAAGGATGAACGTTCTCACTATCGGCTAGATGACTAATTGATTTTTTTTTACTTGTAAGGGCATGAATTAACAGTTATGGGTTCTAAGTTTTGAAACCGTATGATTTGAACGCTGAATAAGTGAATTCCTGTGATAGACTAGTCTAGGCAAAAAGGGGTTGAGCCCCTGTTTGTCAGACTGGCTGCATTTCTTTATGAGCTCATGAAATAAGCTTTAGATCACAGGTATTTTATCTTGTAAATCTGAGATATCCCAATAGACCAGGCATTTGATTTGATAGCACCCTAAAACACTGAGTATATCCTAATGCTGCTTTATATGCAGTCTTTTCTAGAGATACTTGACATTTTCCCTCAGGTCGAGGAAAACTAAAGGGTAAATGATGAGTAAGAACTTGTTTTAGGGACAGAAAAATGTTGAAAATTTTTAACTAGAAAAAACAAGGCTGTAAATAACGTCTTCTCTAGTCTGCATCATGAGAGGAAGGCTCATATCTTTACAAACAATTTGATGGGTGAAGGTATGAGTGTTAACATCTTTGAAATGGGTCTTAATGTCTCTACTAACTGTGGGCAGCAGGTTTGTTGCAGAGCCCACACAGCTCGGCTCCTGAAACAGACAAGGGTCTGCGCAAGCCTGAACTTCTGACTTTGGGGTAAAATAGAAGGTTCAAGGGGGAAATATGTGGGAGGCAGTTCGGGAAGGCTGTACCTTCCCAGTACCTCAGCAGCGGGGAAAGGAAGGGGGCAACAGGCGGCCGGGAGTTTGGGATAAAAGGAGGCTGCGCCTTTCGGAGGCTTCTCCGAAACCTGCGGAGAAAAACCCCGCGGGCGTGTGCCCCAGGGGACTCTCTCTTTCTATTTCAATAAAGTTGCAGGACTCCTCTGTCTCCCTTTTGGACATAAACCTTCAGCGTTTGTGGATTTTCCTGACAACTATAACAGTTCTTAACATATAAATAAACTTTGTCTTCTGCTTTCTTTTAGAGTATCTTCATACAAATTTAACTGTAGTGAATAATATGAATAGGAAAACATCCTTTAGCCCTTCTGCTGGTAGAAATTCAGCCTAGTTCTTCTTAAGTCATCTTATGTAACTGCAGAAATAAGAGATTAATTGATTTCTAGTCTTCTATATTCCTATGTGTCTGCATATACAAATTTATTGATGTATATTTGATGCCAGCTTTATTTCATAGTTTGAGAGAAAATTGTGATGTCACATTTTGCATGTACATCAATACAAGTTCATTCCTATAATCACAATGCTCCCCAGACTCTTTTTTTAGCTTCACTAAACAGCTTCAAAAGCTTGTAAAGAAAATGTAATAAGGGTTTTTCTGTGGATTCAAGTGTATTTCTTGAAGTCAATAGTGTTAAAGTGATGGAGAAACTCACATATATCTTAGTTATGAAAATTTATTAATGCTTATTTAAAATCCTTTATTTTTCTCTATGAAAAAGTCAAGATACTCAAGTTTTCTAATGGAATAGTAAAGTTTATTTGTACTTTATTGTCCTGGTTTCAGCTGGGGTAGAGTTAATTTTTTCTCTGTTGCTGTTGCAGTCCTGCGTTTTGGATTCAGAAAGAGAATGGTGTTGGCGAAACACTGATGTGTTGGGTTTTTGCTAAGTCGTGTTCATCAGGAGTCATTTACCACCCCTTTTTCCATTTTTTCATACTCTGCCAATGAGGAAGTACACAAAAGAAGCTGGGAGGGAGCATAGCTGGAACAGGTAACCCAAACTGGCCAGAGGGATATTCCACACCATAAAACGTCATGCCCAGTATTTAAACTGGGGGGAGTTCATGGAACCACAGCCAGTCTGGGGTTGGAGAGTGAGGTCTGGCTTTGTTCAGAGGGCGGTGAACAATTGCGTTGTGCATCACTCATTTGTTTCATTATCATTAGTAGGAGTATCAGTAATAATCATTATTATTATGTTTGACTTTTTTTCAGTTATTAAACTGTTCTTATCTCAACATACAAGATTTATTTTGATTCTCCTCCCCATTCCACCGTGGAGGGAGTGGGGGGAGGCGGGGGGGGGGGTGAGCAGTTGTGTGGTGTTTCATTTCCAGCTGAGCTTAAACCCACGACAACCCTTTTTTGCCAGTGTGGGGCATGAAGGGTTGAGATAAGAACAGATCCAACCAGAACGTGTTGTGATTCTTTTGTGTTGAGATTTTTTTTCTCACAAATACTTTGATTACCAACAGAATATCAAACATCACCACAAATAAGGGTGTTTATGGACCTAACTGTTATTTCCGATTCCCATCTTCTTTCCCAAAGAAGTGTGTTCAAGCAAGTACTACTAACTGCATGAGTTCTTTTCTCAGGGTGTGATAAGAATTATTAAATACAATAGGGTTTGTGTACATTATTGCGCAGTGAAAGTGGCCTGATAGATCATGCTCCTCAAACTACAAAAGAAGTTATTAATGTCCCACCTTCCCCTCCATGTTTAACTGTCCACAGAATCAGCTTCTAGTCAATTTTAGCCAGTATGTAATAATATCTTTGGAATAATCTGAACAGTGAAAAAATGGATAGTTGTGACAGATATAGAAGTGGTAATATTCTTTCTCAACCACATCCTGAGTGCACATACCAAATATATAGTTACATCACTAATTAGAACTACCTTAAATTCTGTAGGGTTATACCTCTGTTTTGTAGTATCATCAGCCAGAAAGATTCCTTCCTTCTCCCACACAGTCCTGCTAGCATCATAAAATGCAAACTGTGTTTCTTGATCCTGCTAGTATGTGCCTCTCACTTTATTCACTGCCTGGCTCTATATTATTTTTATGTAGTTTGCAAAGTCAAATGCTTTGTTGTTTTTTTTTTTTTTTTAATCATATGGGTAAGACTGGGAGCAAAGAAATTAATTTTGTTTGGTGGTTATATGTGAGATTTCGTACAGATGTGCCAGAAAGAAAACTCTGCAATTAAATACTTTTATCACCATGTGATGAAACACAGTTTCAGGCTGGTTTTAAGGTTTTGCTGACTTGTCTTCTTTCCTTGGTTTTTCAGTAAACTGTTAAATAGTTAATGAGCAGTATCTTCTACTCAAGAATGTGTGGCAGCCAGCATCCTTTAGGTTTTACTTGCAGCTGTGCTGTAAAGCATGCTTCTTTACTTACATCAGAATTTAGAGGTCTATAGCTTTTGCTTCCTCTGCAAAGTATTTTATTGGCTGCATTGACAGCAAATATACTCAAAATCAATACCTTGAATGTTAGGCATTGCTTAGGTGAAGGACAAGCAGATATGATTGCTGCATCTTGCATTGCAAGTTGACTAAAACAGCCTTTCCTTGACTTTCTAGTCTCTTTATCTGAGCCTCCACCAGCTCTGTTCAGGCTGAGGCAATACACCTGTTGGTCTCCTGTCTGCTACTTCCAGTTCTATCTTCACTCTTACCACAGTAGTTGCGCTGCTAATAGACAAGAGGACTTAGTTTTATGCCAACCTTTCTCTTTCACCATTTGACTCCTGATGCTGCCTGCTCTCCCACTGGCTCTCCTTTCTAAAGCACTCACAAGCTGGTCTATTAGTCAGAAGCAAAAGATCAGTAGGCCTGCAACATGCTTGATGCTGGCAGCTAAAACAGGAGGCAGACTAATAGGCTTTGTGATCAGCTGCCTGAGGAGTCATCAGTCCTGCAGGACAGGATGTTCATGGCTTCTGAGTAGTGTGATATGGAAGACTAAACCTGGGTGAAGGTGGGAATGTGCTTTATTCTAGTCTTGATTGCCAAACTGGAGGAGGCTTTCAGTATAATTCCTCTCACTCTGTATCTGTGTTTGGAAGAACAGAGGATAGAATTTGCAGGACGAGGTTGTGTAGTTCATCAGACCTACATCCATCAGATGAGTGGGTGGGGGAAGCCTGAGAGTTTCTTGTGTTCTTAAACACTTACAAGATGACATAAAGTAGTCATCTGAAGATCTAGTAATGGAAATTTTAAAAGGTTGCTTTGTTATCTGGAGACCAACAAAAGTACAGTCTGATCACAACCATGAGGTTTGGCAGGCCTTGATGCAAAAGGACCACGTAGTTGGTACAGGCACAGAAAACTTGTTTAGAAATGATGAGTTTTAATTGAGGAAGAGATAGGAAGAGGGGAGAATGCAATTAATCTGTAAGAGTGTTGTGTGCGAATTCTAGAGCAAATCAGCAATAAGCTTAAGGTTAATAGAAATGGCAGCGGAAGATAGAAATGTGAAATGGTATGTGATTCAACTGATCTATAGCTGTTACCTGCCTGGAGGAAGGAAAATTATCCGAGATCAGTGATATTAAAGGAAAGAAAGATACCTGAGTAGCCATTGCTTCTTCCTCTTATCATGACATTCACTAAATACGTGAACAGAAATGATCTGCTGTGCATGGGACTTCTTGCTTTCTCTGGGTTTGTTTGTTTGTTTGTTTTACTCCTTCCCTTATTCTTTCTCTTTCTTTTTCAGGTGGATTCTCCGATTCTCCACCAGGAGGGGCACAGAGACAAGCTTGCATTTACTGCTTCCAACAACCAGTTCAGGGAGTTGAGACAGTATGTTTTGCTTAAGTGCAGGCAGCAAAAGAAGTTTACACTGAGCATAAAACCACTTTATCAGAAAAAAAGGAAAACCCAAAACATTGAGGTGCATTATTATGCCAGGAGCCTTCAGTATGACCAAGCATATGCAGGTCCTGAAACAACAACAAAAAAAACTCCTTTACTCTAACTGTGAGTAGCTGAACAAAGTTTCTGTCAGTAGGCCAGTTTCTTTCCCTTCCACCCTCACCAATGGATGTTTCTGTGACAAACAGTCCATTCCTTAATTCTCTTATATCTGCAATAAGAATTTAGAACTGGTTCAAATGAAAAAACAAATAAGTCATCCCCAAAAAAGTGGATTGAAATTCTAGGCCTGAGTAGGAGGTGTATGGTAACAAACCTACATTGCCAGTGGCTTAACTGCAATGACAACGATCTTGTGCTGTGCTGAAACTTCCATGACCCTCACTGAGCAACACACAGGGTTCTGAAACAGAGACACCATCAAGGAGTTTGGGATCTCCTGCAAGAAAACCCTATAACTCAGCCCTGAACAATAGTCGCATTCAAAATTCTGACAATGAAGAGAGCTAAGAGATAAATATTTTTGCAACATCTCTGGATGTTACGAAATCCATGCTGAAACCCACACTGAAATCCTTCTTTGTGTCACTCATCCTCACCAGAAGTGTTGTTTGAAATTGAACTGACCAGAGAAGAGATTATGGAACATGCAAATGCTACTAAATGTCATTATCATATTTTTTACAAATAAAAATGTTGTGACAACACTAGTCTGAAACAGCTGGCTGACAGACAGGAGTGAGTTTTCTCTCATGTAAAATGTTCCTGATACCCGTGACTGGAAGGTGGGATATGTAACACTAATTTTTAAATAAACTTGCCAAATCTAGGAAGAAAAGGGCATGTTTTCTACATTTCATCTTGGCTTTTTTATCTGACAGGATAATAGTTAGAGCATTCAAACAATTTTTTTCCACCAAGAAAAAAGAAAAGAAGAAAGGAAAAAAAAAAGAGAAATGGAAAAAAAAAGGCACACTATTTTTTTCCTAAATCTTTTTAATTGCAGGTGTAATGGCGTAATTTTTTTTCCCGAAAGATGTATTTTGTATTTATTGGATTGGTTCCATTAATGTTGCTAGTAATAACTTTTTTCCACATCTTGTAATTTCAGAGTCACACAAAAACTTTTAAAAACCATGGCTCAAAGGATAATAATGACATTTGTTGAGAGTGAAGCCCATATTACATGTGTTCATTCCCATTAAGAAGAAAGTTATCCTGTCACAGCATTGAGCTGATGATTAGGTGAATAGGTTATTGGCCATGTTATGCTCAGGGTGACAGCAAGACATTTTGATGCCTTTATTTTTACAACTTCTTCAGGAAGACCCACCTCCCAACAAACTCACTGCCAGGATTAGGTGAGGGGGTCTCTCCCTCCAACTGCCCACACATAACCACGGAGACTTAACCACTGGTGTGAAACAGGATGTTGTGAGTCAGATTTTCATCTTGAAATTCTTTCACTTTGTATTAAATACTTAAATATTTATTGATCGAACATAGAATCTGTTCCATGTGGAAAGTCTAGGCTATAAATTTTTTGTTTTTATACAGTAGAAAAATATTTATCATTAATCCCTTTGTGATACCCTACAGCACAGTGCACTAGAGAGCTGGTTTGTCTGGATTTAGATACCATCTTGAAAAAACAACACGGGATTTGAATCTGGATATTGTTCTCAAAGGTTTTACCTATAATATTGCTGTAGACCCTCTCCTCTGCCCCATACCACATAAAACCCAGAGGAAAACTCTTGTGTTCTGAGTGAAAAGAGGTTTCTCTTTCCAGCCCATTTACCTAGATCTTAAGACAACTTTTACAGTTTACCTAGTTAGGAGCTTCATCAGCTACGCCACACACTAGCTCCCCTTTTCATCTGCATTATGTTGGGTTTGTGAAATCCCATTCTCCTTATCAGCTCTGAGATTTTTCTTATCCAAATAAAGAACTTGTGAGTCAACACTTTCAATGCAGCATTTCACAGTCTCCAGTTTAACAACAGACATATGTATCTCTGGTACACTAGTTCCAGTCCCATTTCCATGAATATCTGCCAATGTAAAAATAAAGAATTGTGAAAAATAGTCCTCTACAGATCACAGCAAACACCCCCTCACTCCACCAGATGGTACCCTTTCACTTAAATAAGAAAGAATAGTTCCAGTAGCACAGATCTTGCGTTGCTTGATATGCACACTGGCCTCTGGGGCCTCACTTCAAAGCTATAAATGGCAAATATGAGTACTGTGATGGTTCCCACTGTGCTTCCAAAATACCACGGTAGGACAACAATCAGTCTTCTTAACACAGGTGAAACGATTGTGTCAGAATCAGTGGTATCACCCTGGATCCTGCAAGATGCACTTAAAATTGGTACAGGTACTGCTGGACAAGAGGCTGTTAGATATTTGCTTCAGGAATAACCCAATTTTCCTTCACTTTTGCTGTGTGCTAAGGTTGCAATGGGCTCCCATGTAAACCTCTTTACAAAATAGTATCATTCATGCTTGTTCTAACAGGTGGAGAAGGAAGAAAAATAATTAAAGTCTAAGCACAGGTACTGTGTTTTTCCAGAAAGAAAAAAATCCATCAGTTACCAATACAAAATAAAACCACTTTATTTGGTTGCACTGAACATTTTCTGGTTTATTCTGGAAACAAAATATCAAAAGGTAAAATAAGACATGCAAGGGTAAATAAAACCGCAGTTGT
This sequence comes from Oreocharis arfaki, assembly GCA_013398015.1. Classification (NCBI taxonomy): domain Eukaryota; kingdom Metazoa; phylum Chordata; class Aves; order Passeriformes; family Paramythiidae; genus Oreocharis; species Oreocharis arfaki. The sequence continues at coordinate 3,857 of VZRR01027748.1, read as the reverse complement.
CACACATGACAACATCCTGTCTGGTAGAGTATGAAAAGCTTCCGGATGAGTCAGTTTGAAACTTTCTGTGTGTTTTCAACACATGCACTTCAAATAAAGTGTTGGCTTGAAATCTTGCAGGAAGGAGCTTGTTTTTCAGCATAGATGTAGCTGTTACAGAGATATCTCCTATTGGTTTAAGGGAAGCAGGCGAGACAGACCTATATAAGTCCCGTATAGGATAGGTTTACCAACTACCTAGGCAGAAATGAGGATGTGGACGGCTCTGTGTGTGGCCATGTATTTCTTCGGAACAAGTAAGGAATTAGTGGAGCCATAATACCTGCTCTGCTGCTGGGAGAATGTGGCTTACTTGTTTTACTGTGTTTTTGTTTTGTTTTGTCTTACAGGAGCTGAAATCACCCAAACGCCAAGTCTTGTGGTGAGAGAAGATGAGAACGCTACTCTGAAATGCAGTCAAAATAACAATCATGATTCTATGTACTGGTATCTGCAGCAGCCAGGGAAGGCGATGCAATTGGTTTATTCTTCCTATGGTGCAAATCAAAAGCAAGAGGGTGACATTCGCGCAGGATTCCAAGCTAACCGGCCAAACAAGGCAGAATTCTATTTGGATATTTTGTCTGTGAAGTTGAACCACTCAGGCGTCTATTTCTGTGCCAGTAGTTTGGACACAACACTTCAAAGTCATTTGCTTTCTTTACATAAACCTCTCCCCTTTCAGCACCTTCCCTCTGAAGGGAGCCCCTCTCAGCACAGGAGAAGTGTGTGTAGGGCAATCACCTACTCACAAACCAGATGTTACTGAGAAGGGGGAACAAGAATAGGTAGAAATAAGACCTAGGCAAAATAGGTATTTGAAGTGCAGGTTAATTGTTGAACTCGTCTTTCCTGATCAGCCATTTATCCTCCATCTCATCAGGACAATCAATAAAGATGGTTAACCAAATGCAGACATAAAATAAAGGAAATGTAAATTGTAGTCTACACAGCCACAAGTTATTGTCCCCTAAGATGTTTTCTTGTCTGAGACAGAACAGTTGGTGACACATACAAGTCTGAAATACTTTAGAGATAGTCACTCCTATGTGCACTCTCATTCCTTCCTGAACCACGATGTTTTTCACTGTGCTTGGAAACCCAGTCACAAGAAAACCGTAGAATTACCATCGTCAACAGTGATGGGAAGGAGTCTGAACAAAAGATGATGCAGGAATAGAATCTAAATAGAACTAAGATGCAACAGATTGGATTAAAATGACAAAAGAGTCATTACCATGGCCTGCAAGTGCATAGACAAAATCCTGAAAAGTTTTATATATATGGAGTATGTAAAGTAGAAAGGGAGGTAGTCAAAGTGGTATGCAATTTAGAATGAATTCGCATTCAAGAAATAATAACATGTAGATTTTCATTTGTTCAGAAATTGTTCTGACTATGGAGTTTACTTCTGGCTTCATGGTGAAGCCCATGCCTATGTGCATCACATCTATCTATCTACCTCTCTCACAACTCAGTGAGCAGCGACATTCAGTATTAATCTGGTTTATTCCTTCTCTCCGTGGCTGACATCTGAGGGCTTTTTTTATCCAAGGCAACTTTGAGATGTTTCTCAGGGTCTTGTAGGTTTCTGACTGTGAGCTAAGTCCTAATACAAACACTGCTTCAGACACCATCCATATTTTGAAGACAAAAATATAGAGGGAGGAACAAACAGGATGTGAATGTAAATTTATTTACACATCACCTCTCCCTGACAGGATATTTCTGGTTTGGCCTGAAGATTCTTGTGTGTCACACAAAAAGACTTACCAGTGTCTTTCCATCATTACCATTCTCCCAGATAGTGTAATTGATGCAGTGGGATTAGTCATAGCCTGAGATACTCTTTGGTGTAAGCCTTTCATGATGATAATATAACAAATTGTCTTAAATTGTTCTAAAAAAAAAAAGCACTAGGCAAGGTTCTTGTGATGTATAAAAGTCACCTGCATAATTTGCTAGTTCTGAAATAAAGAATAATAATAATGTGTCTCCAGTTTTGGAAGGGTTTAAATAAAGGATGTAGAATGGGAACATTCCATAATTAGAAATAGCATCCACACTGTGAGATTATTCTTAGCCTAGTCTGAATTATGTCAGATTATATTGTAAATGTTGTAGGGCAAAGGAGTATTTCACACATGAAGGATAACCATACAGATCTCCAAAGGAAAATTTCAATTTGTGATTATTGTGCAGTGTTTCTTCATTGGGAAGGGAATTATCGGATTACAGGCACATGCCTGGAGAAAAGGCGAAAGAGCCTTTATGTGAGTCCTTTAAATATCAGCTGACTGGCTAGGAGAAAAACTTCGCAGAAAAATAATTGAACATGAATAGGCAGCAAGTCCTTTCAGCACTGAAGGATAGTTGTATTTTTGGCTGCATTAGCAAAGGTGCAGTTAGCATGTTGAAGCACTCCTGAGACTACATCTGGAATACACCTCTCTAGTCCATACACGTGCCTGCCCTGCCCCAGCCCCAGGGCAAAGGAGACATCAAAAACTGTCGAGTGAAGCAGAGGGTCAGTGACTAAGATGATCAAGGGACTGGAGCAGAAACACTGGAGAGGTTGAGGGAATTGATTTTGTTCATCATGGAGAGAAGAAGGCTAAAAGATGGCTAATTGCATGACTCCACCTGCCTAACCAGAGTTGTAGTCTTGGAGGGGCACAGTGGAATCAAGTGGGAACAAGCTGCAGCAAGATAAACTCTGATTAGACATAAGAAAAAATACTTTCTCTTGATGATGCTTCAGCCCTGGAACAGGTTTCTTGGAGATCTTGTCAAATCTCTGTCCTTGAAGATATTCAGAAATCACCTGGACAAAGCTCTGAGCAACATGACTTGGAGCATTGAAGTTAGCCCTGTTTTGAACAGGAATTTGGATTGAGACACCTTCAGAAGTCCCCTCTCATCATAATTTTTCTACAAGTCTATGATTTTTATTATCTTGCTTTGCTGATTTGAGATGCCTAGAAAAAGCATTAAGGTTTTTTTAATTCATAAAAGCAGGTCAGCAACTCCCCCAAACTTGCAAATCTTTTCTTTTTTTTTTTTTTTTTTTTTTTTNTTTTTTTTTTTTTTTTTTGTATGTTGTACAACAGAAAGAGCAGCTGCACATGCAGGACGCATCTGCAGACTTGAGTAACAATAAGATTGCGTGATAACTTGAGGCAAAAAACCCAACAGCTTTCATGAGACCATTTATGTGTCACTTTTTCTGTCCAAACATAAAATGGTGAACAGAAAGCCACATCCTGTGCCTCGTCCTGAGAAGCTGGGGTGGTGTTGTGGTAAGAGAGGCTGATGCGTTATTGAAATGTTTTTTTGAGTAAGTGTCACACCACATCCTGTTTTGCTGAAATTTAACTGCTGTTCCCTTAAAGAGATATTTTCCAGCACATTTTGGAGCATCACCTGCTCTCATTCTGAGGTACCATTTTCTGCTGAGGCCTTAAGAGACGTTTTCCCCTGCTGTTGACTGTGTTTGACAGAAACTCCCTTCAGGGTCTCTACTCTATGCCTCCTACTCCTTCTGCCTTGCTAGTGCATTCCCAGATCTTCTGCTTCCAGAGCTCCACAAGCGCTCCCCTACCTTGTTCTGCGTTATTCCTATGTCTATTTGGGAAATATTTATACGTAATATGTATGACTCAGTTCATCTACTCCTGTGTGAGCTACTACTGAATTACCAATGGTTTAACTTGTGGTGTGAGGTAATAATGAGATGCAAAGTGGCTGAAGGATCTCCAGAAACACTCTCCGGGTTTAAAAATCCCTTGGCTTAACAGTTTATGGTGCACAGAAAAGGT
>VZRR01027747.1:1300201-1324267 GCA_013398015.1 Oreocharis arfaki | reverse complement strand
CTTTCAAACCAAGACACTCATGTGTTGTGAAAGTAACTGAAATAAAAACATGCTTTCTCAAACACCACAAAGGAAGAAGAAGGCAGTGGTAATCCAGCCTCTTCTGCACAGTTGTACTCAGCAGATATCAATAAATTTTCCTGCAGTTTTCTAATTTATTTGAATGGGAAATAGCAGGGGTCTCTAAGCTGCTTCCACACAATCAACAATGCTGTTAATAGTTGTTACCATATTTCTGTAACTCTATTAAGAGAATGAGCTTTAGGTCTCTGTGATATATAGTGCACGTCCTGATGTTATTTTGAAATATCACTGACTTTCTATCTAAAATTATTGTGCAATGTATCAGTCCATTCAGGTGGTACAATCAATCACACCTTGTCTGACTAATTTTTAATATTATCATCTACTGCATAGACAACAAGGGTGTTTTCAGGTCTATGGACAGAGAAGAACAGCCATCTCTTACTGCCTTTTTAGAAGCTGGGGTTACAAGACATGTCTTTGGGAACATCTCTTTGCACTACTCTTGGTTTTACTCTGAACGACAGTTAAGCTATAAAAGGAGATACTAAACCCACATGATATGTTAGCCTTAGGAAAAGGGAGATTTACATTTCTCTACTGTTCTGTGAAATAGAATATATTATGCTAAACCTTTCCAACCCTTCAGAAAATGTCTATTTCAAAAGATTTAAATACAAGATGAAAGTATGAGCAAATCTAGAGAAGGTACAAAGTTCAAGCAAAGGGGAAGAGGTTTTCTGTTGGCACAGACGCCACAAAGGGACAGAAGGGTAAAAAAGGCAAAGCTGGGGACACTGCAAGTAGCAGGAGGACATTCAGCCTGTGACTGCAAACTGCTGAAGCGTGAGGTGGGGGAAGAAAAGCAAAAAGAAGAAAATGGTTTTTTTGTTCAGCACAGAACTATTTAGTACCTTTGTCTCCCTGCAAATCACTGATTAACTCTCTAAGAAACAAATCGTCTTGAGCTCAGCACAGTGAGGGAGGAAGGTATAGAAACAAATGGAAAAACTTTTGCCATTAGAACAAAAAGTGTCAGGAAAATATTCTTTCATACCATAATCAATGCGAAGGTGTGAAAGTCTTCCTGTGCTTGTGAAAATCTTGTGCTACGTACAAGGAAGCATAGTCTGATGGAATAAAAAAAAAAAAAAGAAAGTCAGCAAGTAAGGGAAAAGCAGAGTGGTGTTTCGGATACAAAAGTTAAAGACAGGTATTTGGAGAACAAATAATAAATGGATCATTTCCTCTGAAGAAATAACCAAATGAACTACAGAAAACATTAAGATGGATTCATATAACAGCAAGCAAAATATGGGAGTTAGACTGAAATAAGAAACATGGATGGACACATAATGAGCAGAGATACGATGTGGGAATTATGGAATTATTGTCATATTTCGATACTTACAGAGAAAACTGTAGTTTAATTTTTTTTCTGCCTTGGTGGTGTTTCAGTGCTGAGAAAAGGAAGACACACGTCTTTCTTTTTGTCATAGAATCATAGACTATTCTGAGTTGGAAGGGACCCACAAGGATTACCAAAGTCCAACTTTTGGTCCTGCACAGAACAGCTCCAAATATCACACCATGTGCCATGAGAGTGTGGTGAAAATGCTCCCTGATCTCTGTCAGGCTGGTGGTGTGACCACTTCCCTGGGGAGCCTCTTCCAGTGCCCAGCCACCCTCTGGGTGAAGAACCTTTCCTTAATATCCGACCTAAACCTCCCCTGACCCAGCCTCAGGCCGTTCCCTTGGGTCCTGTCACTGTCACCACAGAGAAGAGATCAGTGCCTGCCCCTCTTTCCCTTGTGAGGAAGCTGTATATCCTTCTCCCAACAGTGAACATACTCTTACCCATGATATTTTCCAAAGTAATGTTTAGTTTCTTTCCAGGACTGTTACATTTAGCAACTGCATCTTAAAGAGTTACAAGTAAGTGACACCAATATGCAAAAGCAGATACGGAGAGTACACAAAGACTACCTCACGCAGCATGTAACATGCAAAAGGCAAGTACAACATTTATTTTCAGGAACTTATTATTTTAGGTGGGAATGTGGAAGAGTAAACATGTTTCTCTGTTTCAAAAATTTAAGTTCTCGGGTATCAGATACTGCAGTATATCTAAAATGTTGATTTGCTTCTAGCAGTTAGGAGGTAGGTATGAATTGCATAAGTAAGGAGCTGGGGAAATTAGTTTAATTTGCATGCATGCTATCTTTATAAAATTAAACTAAACTTGATGAGAAAAATTCTTGATTTTTATTTGAAGCCAAATTTTCTGAATAAATTACAAATCCTCAAGTTTCGTCCACAAAAGGCATCTGAAGGAGACATTTTTAGAAATTTAACAGGAAGCTAGCTCAAGAGTAAATTAACCTCCATTGTCTATAATCTAGGTGGGTTCTGACTTTTAAGAAAGGAATAGAAAATTGAATGAACCCTGCAAGACCATGAAAGCTTTTAAAAAATTATTAACAAATGCATGTGTGTGTGTGTATGTGTGTATTCACACGTGACTGAACACGTTTGCACTCACAAGCACTGGATAAATGACTTCTGTGTTCTTCCCATGCCACAAATGCTGCTTCCCAGTTGACTTATTTTCTTCCGGAGATAGAAAATTCAAGCTTTTATTAATTATAAGGTAATGAAACCCATCCATCTAACTGTTCATATTCAGCTGTGTATCATGAGTCAGAAATTGAAGCATGGTGATGAGAAAGGTCAGCAAAGCAGAACTGTATTTCATTTACTAGAAATTACAAATCAGGAATTAAAGAAAAATAAATAAACTTTAAATGAAAATGACAGGTTAGTCTTTCAAAGGAGCGTAATGCTTGCACATCAGAAGCTTTGCTTTCCCTAGGGTTTTTTGTAAATGCTGCCTCATAGTTCCTCCTGAATCTGCCCACTCCACAGGAAAACACAAACAAAACAAAGCAGACAATGGAAAATGTGGAGGCGTGTTCCTCATACATCTCTGTTGCGTATTTCTTCTAGTCTCTCTTGAGAGACACAAGAGAAATGAACAAGATACAAAGCAAAATATTGCAAAAAAAGATGCCATTGAGAAAGGTTTTTAGACATGACCTAGAAAAAGTAGAAGAAAAATAGTGTTGTACTTACCTCTGTTTTGAAATTCTATTTTGTATTTATTTCCTCATTTCCCCTTCTACTCTTTTGACTGATTAAATTTAATTGGTTAAAATTATGGTACTTTATAGGTTTTTTATACTTAAAAAGCATTTACATTATAAGATGAATTTTGTGAAGATTGAGATTCAAAAGCCTAAGAACTTTAAATTTCAACACATTTTCTGTACTTAGAAAACACAGAATTTGACAGTTAAATGTTGAAATTAATCACGTAGTTACATTTCCACATAGCCCATGTGCAATATAAGGCAGTTTGTGTGGTAGATGAGAAATTTGCCGATTTTAGCAAAGGTCACCACTCTAAGGAGCGTTTTTATGGATTGTAAGTGAATTTTTCAAGTGGATGTTTGCCGTTTCACTGAGAACAAAAACATCTCGTTTAATTCACAGTCACCTGACCCCAGAGTATAGACAAGTGCATTGCTGTAAATGAAAGGAAATTGCCTGAAAATAAATACAGATAACAGAGCAAACTCTTAATTTATTTTGTACTCATAAATGGACACCTATTTATATTAGGCATGTGTCCCCTAATGACAGCTTTCCCAGCTTACTAATTTACTTTTTCAAGATCATTTTTTTTTCAGGGCAGTGGAAACAGAGGATAAATAAATACAAAATAAATATGAGATTGGTCCTATTCTGATCATAGCAAAGTAGCTTTTCTGCTGCTTTTCTGCATGATGATTTTCCTGTCATATTGCACTGTTTTGAGTTGCACTTGAATCCCCATGTTTTCCACTAAGAAAAGTTAGGAAAAAGCACTGCAAGTGAAGGAAATCAGAGAGTTATGTGACTTTAAAATACCTCCAAAAGAAGGACTTCGGCCAGAACTATACAAAAGTGCTTCATACAAAGCATTGTGTGTGTTACGCTGATTTAAAGTGGCCCTTTCTGTATCCAGGACCAGCTCCTCCCCAAAAAAGATCACACCATCTCAAAAAAAAACCAACCGCAAACAACCCTCCCCCCCCAAACAAACAAACAAAACAATACAAAACAAAAGCAAAAAACCCCCAACAAGCAAAAAACCAACCAAGCAACCAACCACAAGAACAAGAACAGGAACAAGAACAAGACAAAAAATAAATCAATCCACAAAACCCCTGTTTGTAGGAGTTTTATGAAGATTGTGTCTACGGGCTTTTCTTATAGCGGAAAATATATCTGATTTTTTTTCTAGGGAGAAACTCTAGAATCAGGCAAAAGATGACTGCATCACAAAGGATATTCTTAGTTGAAAATTAGGAAGGTACAAGATGGTAAAACTGTTCCTAGTACATTACTAAGACTTCTAATTAGTAAGGGCAAGCACTGGTCCCCAAGATGGGGTATGCTTACAGTGTTGCCAGAGTCACAATTTATTCAGTTTTCTTTCTGCGTTGAAATGGAAATAGAGAGAGAAAAATAAATCAATTCCATTTGAATGCAATAATATCCTATTTAAAAATAATGTACTTTTATTCCATTGAACACTAAGACATTTTGAATATTTTCAGTTTAATTATGTTACACAACTCTTAAAAACTATTTCTTCTCCCTTTAATTTTAAGATGCAATTTTCAAGAAAACACATGAAGAATTTGTTCACCTGCTGAAATCTAAGATCAGCTTTTGCAAAATATTAAGGAAAGAATTATGTGAAAACTTTTGATATTTTCAGGATTCTGTTGTTCAACCCCTCCCTTCTCAGAGGGTTGATTGATTTCCAGAATAGGAATTCTGATATCTCTGCAGCTTTACCACTATTTGTGAAGGCTTTACTTCAATATTTTGTATTTCCAGTGTGATGGGTGTTGAGGACAATCCCATGAAAATCATTGCCTTTCAGAGCAATATGGAAGTAGGCATAACAAGAATGAGAACACGATTACCTTTTAAAAGCATTAGCCTAAATATCTGTAAGTGACATTTTAGTAATTTAAAAAAGAATTTGTTCACATTTTGGAATATTTTGCTGGTTCTCTTGATGAAAAATATGAAAGAAAACAAATCAAACAACATTTTTTTCTTCAGTAAGAATTAAATTAAAAAAAAAAACAAACTGGAGAAAGATAGTGCTTTTAAAAAACTGGAAGAGGAAATGGAAAAGGAAACCAAATTAAGTTATGCAGTCCTGGATTCTCTGGATATTCTCTTGTAAGACCAATGAGGGACATATGAAACTATACAGAAAATTGCATTTTATGCATTTAAATATTGTCGGAGGGGATGGTTTTTTCCCCATACATGCTGACAAAAAGCAGAGCAATACAATGACAAAAAAATAGGAAGACAGTCTCGTGGTCTCCTGCTCATTGATTTGATAGGTATTGCAGTGCTTTATATTTATGATCTAACTTCAGATTTGCATTTCCTTTTTGCTCGTTCCACGAGAAGATACTGTACCATTCAGCCAAATAACTCAGTGAAGAAAAATATTGTTAGGAGCTGGTCTGACTTATGGACTCATTCAATTCAATAATGTGGAGAGCATGATTGCTTTAAGGTCTGAAATTGAACAACATCTTAGTAAAAATTAAAAACAAAGCAATGGACTCTGGTAATTGCTTATTAAATTTTCAAGCCCCAGTGACAATAACAAGTTTAAATTGATTGCTCAATACATTTTAAATAGATGGTACTGAATGTGCAACAAAACCACACCAGCATGGCAAATAACTAGACATTCTTGAATGGATAAGTACCTCGGTACTTTACTACCTCTGGAGAGTTTAAGGAATTCAATAAGCTTGACTTGAATGGATCCTATGAAAATGCTGTGCATCACCCACAACTAGTGCTGGACTGTGCCAACTGCTGCCTCAGCTTGGTGCTTCAGGGGAGAAAAATATGCTCTCTCCACATGCGCATTCTGGCTTTCTCAGCCCTCCTGAAGGAGCCGTCCCCTTCCTTGCTGCTGCCTCAGAGTCACAACGTGCTTGTTGTCCTGGTGCAAACCCCGAGTTTCCTCATGCTCAGGTAAATTTTCACAGGACACTTAGTTTCAGGTCGGTAAGATGCAGGAGTTCAACACCAGAAACTAACCAAACAAAAACACTTTAATACATGGGAGATGGGAGGGAAAGTTTGGACTACAGGGTCTTGTCAGAGTGAATGGAACGAGAAAAGGAAGAGCATAAGGAAATGGTAAAAAAGGCCAGAATCAAAAAAGCAGCTTTAGAAGAAAAGCTGACTGGCTTATAAATCTCACTTCTCATCTTCAGAGAGCTTTTGAAAATGCTAAAGGAACTCAAATATGTGAGTTTAAATGGTTTTCTGAAAGACTGTTTCTGCAAAAGCTGTAAGGTATTCCAAAAAAGTCATGTAACTGGAGAAAGGGGGCTAGGAATATATGAATAAGAGAGAAAGGGAAAAACAATTAAAGTACTTGAACAAAAGGGGAATATTAGAATTCTCACTTTCCCTCTGACTTTTCACGATACTGTAATAACGTTAATCAAATACAGGTTTTGCATATTGGTAGGGGAAAGACTATTTGCTCAAACCTGTGAAGTGATACATTTTTTTACTTGTCTTCCAGAGAAAACACACTGTCAAAGAGTGTGTCAACTAAATACAGAAAGATACAGACAAAGAAGCATGAACTCAGCCAGCTAAACCGATGAACAAGACGAGAGCCAACCTGTCTGTGTCGTTACAGAAGCAGCACTTCTACCCCTGAGAGTGTGCTGCTGCTGCCCAGATTGCTTGGCACGCCACAAGGCGAAATTACCTTCTTGCCAGCTGCTGTCTTTTAGACTGCTTTAGCTTTGAATGCAGATTTGCAGCACCTAAGATTTATGATTTAAACACAGGTTCAAGGATCACTTCAAAGGTGTCCAAGCTGTGAAGTTAAGTATATGAAAACAAAACTAGAGGTCAATAGAAAGAGCTTAAAGGTGCCAAAATCATCCTGAAATTGTGGCAAGACACAAATTATTGTGAGAATTTTCTTCAGAGCATAACTCCTAAGAGCTAAGCAATATTAGTGGAAGAATAAAATGTTGGAATTTATTCTAAGGATTCTTTTTCACTCTTTCTTTTTTTTTTAAACACTCTTTTTTGTCGTAGCAAATGAGAAGTAACATCTATTGAAGAAAAAAGTAGAACATCTGTTGAATGAAAATAAATTAATAAAACCCAAAAAACTTCACAGGCAATATGAGGTGATACCTTTCTATTTCTCTTGTTTTCTTCTGATAGGGGAGATCCTGATTATTGTTCCCAACTCTTTTTTTTAACATCAGTACTTCAAAAGGAGGGCTACATGGATATCAAATCAACTTCTATAATTTACTGTTAAAAACACAAAGTTAGTATTATTTTAATTATTAAAAAATATTAATGCTTTTTTAAACATATAAAGGACTCATTGTCATCAGCAGTTGGAATTCATATTTGTGTCGTATTTAAATTCTGCTCTTTATTTAAATGTGGTTCATAGGACCATTGAGAATATTTCTAAATTTTCTGTGCAGTCTCTTTTTATGCTCTTACTAAATTTTCAAGATCCCTTTCAAGGCAAACATGAATGAGACAAGGAATCACAAATTACTAGAATTAGGGGATGACTGTTAAAAGATGCATTCTGATTCCCTTTCAAATCAGAGAAAACCCCTACATGTTTAGAAATCACTTTATTTTGCTAGAATGCATTCCTGGAGCACTGTTGTCAGCTGCCATTAGAAAAGGTGTTATTAAGTTATTTCTTTTTATTGCTTGGTCTGTCACGACAGTCCAAACTCAGAACCCACATGGGATTTGCTGAATTAGAGCTGAGGTATGAACCAGAGAACACGACAGTGCAATGCTTCCCAGCTGCTTAGCAGGCAAGAGAAAGCATATTTTTTTCTTTCCTTGTTTGTGGGTGATATTTCTTCACAGAATGAGGAGAAAAAGGTATCAAGCAAAGCTAATTATACTTTTAGAAATTTCTCATCTACAATTCAAATACGGATCTCCCTGAGAGGGATTCAGATTTTACATACTGTATGTGCTAACCTTCATCATACCAAATGGCAGCAGAAACTGAAATATTTTCCATATCAAGTGTATTTCATACACAAAGTTTAAAACCACCCATGCATTTATGCTAAAATGAATTATCTAGTTTAAACATATGAAATCAGGCAGATTTACAAATGAGGTTTCGTTTCAAATTCATACTTCCTTGTCCCGATTTCAAAAGGGAGAGGAAAGCTTACAAAACAGTGAGAGATGACTAACTTCCATGCAAATTATCTCAGAGGAAGAGAAAAGGTTTTAAAATTGGGGTTGTTGATACAACAGGCAGTAACAACTCTAGTCTTTTGTGGCTCTAGTATTTTCTTAGAAGTTTTCCTTAGCACAGCTAGTAGATTAGAAATGTAAGAGGAACTATTTCTGCTCACTGGGGCAGTAATGAAACGCAGACTGGAGGTAAATAAGCAGACATGCAGAGAACACAGAACAGCAGACACCCAATCTGACCCTTCAATGCCAGGTGCCTTGTTACACCATGAATTCTACACAGTCTTTATTTTGCCAGTAGAACCCACTTGTAAAAGAATAATTTCTCAGCAGAAGGAAATTGGGTACAAAATGGTGGCTTCTGAGACTTTCTTCCATTTATGCAAAGTACTTCTTTCAGCTTGCAGTTATTATATATTTATGTAGTACACACAAAAAAACCCCCCAAAAAACAGTGGGCAAAACATTTGAACACAGGTTCTCCATGAACGAAATGCACTCAGAAAAATCAACACATTTCATTTTTCTGTCATGCTTCATTGTGTATATTTTCCTAAGCACTTTCCTCTAGATAATAGGGAAAATAATTAGCTCTACTCCCCAATATGGTAAATTAAATATTAATATTTGGGTTTTTGGTGATAAACCCATATGCCAGAGTAAAGGGCACAATATAAATGATTCATTGAATATGTAAATAACAAGGAGTATGCAAAATGTCTTTGTTAAGCAGAAACACTGATATCTGAAAATAAATACAGCTTATATATAAAAAGTTCGTGTCAGAGCAATAATCAGAATTCAAATACAGGCTCTACCCCTGTGTCACTTGCAGCTAAATATGGAAATGAAGACATCTCTGCATTAGTGTTTTATTTTGAAACAGGAGAGTGCTATTGAAGTAAGCATATTCATCCTGCCTGCTTAGAGAATTTGAGCCCCCCTTGCAGTGTGGTCTCAGAGTGAATGTGCTGGGCTCTCGATAGAAAAGCTAAAGCTAAAGATGCACCCCACCACTACACAGTCTGAGGAGTCTGACCTGAGCTGGGGTGAAACTGCAGTCTCCAAGAGTGTATGGGGGGTCCTCAATACCCTGCACATTCATATTTATTACTGTTTCCATTGCCTTCTGATGCAGTACATCTTGAGCAAACTCTGCAATGCATATATACTCTTTTGTAGTGTTTTACTTTACGGTGGATAATAATGTAGGAAAAGTTAATTTGTGACCTAAAAATTAAAAGTCTCTAACCAGAAGTTTTGTTCTAAAAAAGAATCCAAAAGACTCTAACACACTCTTTCAAATCAAAGCAAGAAATCCTTTCATGAAGACAAAAATTCTAATTCAAAATTGTATTGTTCTGTCATCATCCTCATATTTACCAAAAGCATCCAAATGTCACCAGCCTCTAAAATGCTGCATTTTTCACCATCTGGATACACCCATGATGCTGAAACACTTACTACTTGCAGTTTAACTGAAATTACTCTGTCAAAGGAGTTTCCTTCAAAAATGAACATTTTTGGAAAAATTGCTTTCTGTGAATGTTTGAAAGTTCCTTAAAGGAACACTAAAAATAAACACAAAAAAATTCATTATTTGGTTTTCTGAAATCTTTCTCAAGGAGAACCTTAAGCAGGACTCCAGTTATGTTTTATAAGCTGTGCTACACATAGAAATTTATTCAATTTAAACAATTAAGTTTTAAACTAAATGTGTAGAAAGATATTTCTTTTTTCTGCTGTCACAGAGCAGTATAGCCATCTGTTTGAATTTTCCAGCCATAACTTGTACTCTAATAAGACCACAGTATCTTTTCCAGTCAATGTTTTACTGAATGTTATATCACTGAACAAATCACATTTAAAATGATACCATCTTCTCAGTGTTTTAATTCAGCTTAGTGGCTCTGGATATAAGCTGCTTCTATCTCTTATAAGAGATAAGCAGATGCTATCTGTTGCTGCCCTTATTTAATGTTCTTTCCGACTTCAAAGAGCAGTAAAGTGGGACATGCAAGCTGCTGGAAGATCCCACTGGAAGCATATTCATAGGTCACTGTTCAAGTCATCCTCTGCTGTGAGCTTGAGAAATTATTGCCACCACCCTTGGGTAATGAGTTACTGCAAACTAGTAGGCTGCAGTTTATTTTCCACTGACCCACTGTAGAAGACACAGCATAGTTATTTATACAGCACATATTGGAACAAGCAAAACCTCAGATGCTGCATTGCACATTCTCAAATAACGTTATGCTTACCATCACTTCCCAGCTAGATCCCGTCTCAGTTCAAATTTTCCTCTCTCAAAGCATATCAGAATCTTCAAAGGTAACCACAGCTTCCTGGCATTCACAGTCTTTTAAAAAATAGTACTGATCCATGTTATAAATTGTGTGTGTGCGCTTATGTCTTGACCACCTTTGGAAAGGGTGACAATTATGTTTGTATCTGTGGTTAAATGTGAGGAAGCACATTTCATATTCCATATGGGATCCCATGAGGCATGCAACTGGAAAGGGAACAGAGATGCATCTGGCTGCAACTACTCATGCTCAAATACTCTGTGCAACTCTTCAGAGCTTTAACTCACTTTTCAAATGTTTCTATGAGGAAAAAAAAAGGAGGAGATTGAAAAAAAACCCACAAAACAACTTTACTTTCAAGAGTGATACTTTTCACAATTTGGATTCAAATCATTTGCTGTTTAAGTACACAAAATTATCATGGTTGTCCTTTTTGTGGAAAGCCTCTTTAATATCATGCACATGCAACACTGTATGAAAAGCTTTTGTAGACTTGCTGTGAGCTGCATTACCTCCTCTACAAGAAACCAGTGAAAAATAGAAGACTTTTTTAAAGAGCAGCAGAGTGAAATAATGTAGGAATAAGTCTGCTTCTGCTTACCATGTACCATGCAAGAAGCAACTCTTGAGAGTAAGACAGCTGTAATTAATAGTGTTAGCTTAGATTCTGGCCTAAAGCATTCTATTCTTGTCATCCCTTAGGGGAGAAGCATGACATTGTACCTTTGCTAGCACTAGAGTAATCAAATCAGTAATGGCTACTATTGTTATAGCTAATTTAGCCAGCTGGGAAAAAAAAAAAAAGGAAATCAACACAGCTACTCAAATTTGGAGTACTTTTGATAAAATAGACAAAATTAGTGTTAAAAAGGGATGGAAGGTTGGAGGTCCATGTCTTTACTAATGTGATTGTATTTAACTAGCAATTCTCTTGCATGCAGTTGAGATAGTGTCGAAACATGATACAGCTTTGAATTGTAAGCAGGTGTAATATGAATACGGTTTAATAAACTCACTGCAATTTAGTTCCACTTTTCTAAGCAAAATTGTTTATGAAAATGGTTTCTGCAGATTGAAAGGAAATATGAGGGGGAAACTTTTAAAATTGTATACATTAATGAAGAAGTGGGAGTACAGTGTTCCTATTTGCTTTTGTTGTCATGAGTAGTTGTAATAATAATGGCCAAGTTAGTTTGTGTGTTGAAACACAAGCTATACCTAGTTCAACCTTTACATGGCTTGTTGAAATGGTAGGTTTTATTTTATTACCATCAGAAAATAGTGCCTAAACTCTAGAGTGAAATTAAAACCACCTTATACCACTGGTGACAGCTCTTACGAATCAATTTCAGGCTTGACATAATAAGTTACACTGCAGAGAGCAGAAAGCTCCATATCCTGTGGGACTGCTCAGATTGTACTTTGCAACTGAAAAGACTCATCTCTGGTTCCTAATGGTGTTATGTAAATACAAAGGAAATGTGCAGCATGCAGGGTGACATCACAGTATATAGGAAAAAAGGTTGATCACAACATTAAATTAAATTATGGCAAGTATAAAAAACAAGCTGCTGAAACTTATAAAAATATCGTTATTACACTACATGAAACAGATGCTACTTGTACTTTTAAAAAGCAATAAAATGATCTGAAGAGAACATTACAAGAAAAAAAATTATAGTCAATATATTAGTCTTTGTGAGTTGATTAGAAGCATAAATTATTTTTTCCTGATGAGTTCTTCTTTAATAATAATTTTATGTCTGTAGTGTGTAATGACTGTGGATCTGACTACAGGCCACAAACGCTGCTGATTTTGAAACTGGCCATCTAAAAGGGGGTTTTTAAATAATGTTCAGTAAATTATGTTATATAAAGTCTCAATATCTCTTGATGTAACAGTAGGACATGACTTTAAAATTTTAAATTTTGTTAAACCATTTTAAAACTCTGTCTGAACTCAGTAATTTTAATAATGTATTTTCTTTTCTACAACTGTTTATTACTATAACTAATAAGATTATTAAGAAGGCCCAACTCTTTTAGTGGGGCGGGAGGACGTTATTGATATTCTTTAATGCCCTTCAATTATATTTAGTACTATGATACAAAACAGTCACTTTCTTGCCACTGGCTACAGCCTTGGCCATTTTCAGATCAGCTGCATTACTTTGTCACAGCCACAAGATCATACCTGCTAAAGCCTAGGCCACAGAACTAAGATATCCATGTATGGCCTCTTCTTTTCCAGATAAAACAGGTTATTTTATAGATATTCCAGTGTTTTTTCTGAAATTGCTGTTTTATAATATATAATTTTAAAATTCTGCTACCTTCATAAAATCCTGTGAACTGTTGACGCTATTGTACTGGGGATAAAGTACCACTCCCCTCTGTGCTCTTACCCATGACTTTCATGATAATATATGGTTACTGAAGCTGCTGTAGGCTACATTCAAATATCCTGAATGTAGAGAGCAGCTTGTAGAGTGAGTTTGTAAACTAACGCACCATGTGAGTACATGTTTTCCTGGAATCAGCATTTGATAATAAACGTGCCACATCCTTCAGTTTATTTTGTATGCTACTGCTAAGGATAGGTTCTACCAAATAATTCAAAGCCTGCAGATTATGCATGAAATTGCTACTGAGAATATTTGCATATCATGTTATTTTAATTACATGATACTATTGATTTAATTAAGTGGGACCATGTTAATGATCACTTTCACAAATCAACTAGACATGTCGTAATTGATTGCAATGAATACAAACTTCAAACTCTCACTTTGGAGATCTTCATAAGCCTGTGAAGCAGTTCTCAGTAAGAATTATTTAATGATACCGTTTAAAGTACCAAAACTCTCTATTAAAGTCCAAATGCTTGAAAGGCCTTTAGAAAACAATACTAAGTTTGGAAAAGCAGAAATAAAAAAATTCACTGTCAAGTTCAAAAATGAGCATAAATTTAAGAGATGATTCTCATGATTGTATTGCAGGTACTTTTAGAACAAACAAAAAGCCATGTATTTTGAGCATCCCGTTTTCTTAATTCAATCATGTGATAAGCTCAACAGGAAATATATTTGACACTTTCCTTTTCTATTTCCAGATCATTGCTGGAACAAATACTGTAGCTACTGATGAACGCTCTCAGTGGCAACATGAGGGGAATTACATCACAGTTTTTTCACTTGAAAGCTCTGACTGTTTGCAAAAATTAGTGTTTTCTTAGTGTAACAGGTCTCAGTGAAGAGCACTTAAGTTTGGATGTCAAAGATGCAGGCTGGTAACACAGAACAGGGTTCTCTAAGGAGGCCAGATCCCAGAAAACATTTTCTCCAGAAGACACAGTCTGTGAGAGCCATTCAGTTCTCACACATGGTGAGCGTAGAAAAAGATACATGAAGTATCTTCTAGACTGAAAGGGAGTTATCAAAGGGAAGGTATGCTCCCCAGCTTACCAGTGACAGCTGACACCATCTCCTGTATTTTTTTTTTTTTTTTGTGAGACTTCTTGGGTGACTTGCTCTCTTTAAATCATGCTATCTCTGTGCATTTGTTTAATGAAGATAAATCCCCCAAATAGGTGTGTCCCCAGAATGGCAGCAAATCTGGAATGGCAAAACTTGATCATAACCATCTCTGTGATGTTCCTTAATTAGCTGTGTTTGTTAGTTCTCTACCCTGTGTTCTGGCTTCTTTTGGCTTACTTCTTATACAGCTATAGAAGTCCCCTCATGGGTAGTTCAAAATCTAAAGGTGCATAATACAGAGGTGGGGCTTTCATTGGGTTGTCAAGTAACCAACTAAATGAGAATTTGCAAGGCTGATCATTGTGTCGTTTTGGATCATACTTGAATCTAGCCACAAAAGAAGCACTGTGGGCTGTTCTATGGTTTCTCTTTGTGTGTGAGTAGCTGTACGGCAAGGGTTTTCTGATAATTTTTTAAAGAAAATATTGCTCCTCATATAGCAGTCAGAAAATCTACAATTTTTTATGACACATTACTCAGACAAGACAGAAAAATTGAACCAACATTTCCTTATCTATCAGTTGTCCCTTACCAGTTGTCACAAATTACCAATAAATCAGTGGTTGAATAAGCACATGCTCACACACCCACTTCATTAGCAACCAAAGGAATTGTGGAGTCCCCATAGTTATATGTGGCATGGGACCTACAAGAGCAACATTTTTCAAAAACTCTGAAAATGCCATAAACCTTAAAAAAAAAATCATATTTCACAGTACTGCAAGTCATAACCTAATCAGTTCAAAACTCATTGATTCTTGCCAACTTCATGTCTATGGTGCCTCTCTTTTGTTACTGGACATGCTGGCTGCGAACCAATAATATAGATACTAAGCACACACATATAAACATTAAGATTTTAAGTATTGGAAATTTTTTTGTATTTTTTTCTGATGGTAACCAAAATCTTGTATTTAAGAAAGGAAGACTTTGCAAAAAGGGATTATTTTTTCCCCCAGGAAGGGAATTTAGCTATACATTTCATGGATGACTAAGTTTTTATTTCCTACGCTTCGCTTTATTAAGGCCCCGAGGGGACTTTCACGTCACCATCCAAATCATTACCAATTTCATATTTTGTTGTGCTATATAATCAAACATTTTTATTTAGAAACAAAACCTTCCAAAACATCAAGCCTATGGACCTTTTCCATGTCCTACACAGTTTATGAAGTTGTCTCATATTATGTGTGTTTCATCTTTTAAAATCCTTGAACTTCCTCTGTCTGTAAAGCTGCTTAAGACACATTCACCTTTTCTTTAAAAGACATTGCGTGTACACTGGAAGCACTGTCAGGAGCTTGTATAATTGTCACTTCTGACAATTATTTGTAGACTTTTAAATACGACATAAGTCTAAATATCGCTGAAAGAATGTACACAACAATGATGAAAGTGATCAGACATCTCTTGCCATAATACAGAATTCCCCGCTTAAAAGACCCCAAACAATTGTTCTGTTGTGCCTTTTTATATATATGGACAGATGACACAGGTAATTATAGAGGCACTACAGAAATTTTGCTTGTGTCATCTACTGTATTTTAAACCATTCTCTTGAGCGATACTTTGTGATGTTGCAAGTTGATTATGACAGTTAAATATAGTCGTAACCACATCAGATAATGTGATATTGTTTTTTTCTATTGGATTATCTGATAAAATAGGCAGTTTAGTGGTATATTGCCACTTAATCCCCAAAAAGATCAGGCCAAACCAAAACAATGCAATGGACATTTCAGATACCAGAAACAAAGATCCCTGCGAAGTGCTGTAACAGCTCTACTGAGCCACACAACACAGATGTTGAAGGTCACACAGAGGAATTAAATCCTGAACTACAGTAATAACTCATTCAAAACTCAGATAGACTGGCCAGGCAACAGCTTATTACTTGTGAAAAACTAGAGCAGCAGTGTGGAAAGAGCACCCAAACAGCCCAACCTCTGTCACTTCACTGAAGGTGTTCCGAAAGACATGCAATACACTCATTACTTGCAGAGAACACAAGTGCGTAGCCATTAGATAAGTGGTATTTCTCATTTGCAGCATGACAAAATCTTACTGATCCTTATACTTTTACTATCTGGCGCTCATGCCTGAGGACAGTATCTTACTGTATGCCACGGGAATGCAATTGTAAGTCTTCTGCCTTTGATAAAATTTGTTTCTTTCATCTTGCCTAAAGTCAGACATCATTCTCTGCTCTGAAGAAGAATTTACTAAAGCACAGTTGAAAGCCACATCTAATTACCTGGGGTATAAATGGAATTAGAAGATAGAGGCCAAGAACAACAAGAAAATGGCTGTATTTCACTGTAAAGTAAAGTGTTACAGGATCAGAGCAAGGCTATGCAAAAGGTTATTACCATAAGCATACTTCAACAAAACCTGACCTCTCTTTTAAGGCTACTGAGGCACCACTATATACATCTCAGATTTCAGTCTATGTTCAATTAGACTGAAGACATTTCACAAGCTGGTAAAGGTTTTGCATCTTTTTCTTTTCTCTGGGGATAGCCTATCAGAATCCAGAGCTAAGTTTTTCACTGCTTCTTGTGAGGGGCCTGGTGAAAAGTCTGAAGAGTCATTTTTGCCTGAGTTTACAGAAACCTTAGAGTCTGTAAATACAAAGATGGGATTTTGCACTGTGGTGTCCTCGTGGAGGAATATATCTCCTCTGTAGCAGTCTTTATCTCAGTCTCAGAGTAATCCACTCTCTCTTGTCTTGTCATAAAAATATCTTTTGGTATTTATTTACACAGGCTATTTCGCTGATTCTTCTCAAGTAGAGAAATTTTCTGCACTACATTTCTAGTATGAGACTTTCAATAATATTGTTTCAAATTGAATAATAATCCACTGCCACCAAGTCTTTCTTTTTTAAAATACAACAGAATGTCCAATATGCTTGGTTGACATAGAACCTCATTAATCTCTTCTGATTATTTTGGCATGTCTTGGAAGAGAACTGTTCATTACCATGCAGATAGAGAGAACCTTTGTTACCAGGCTAATTGTCATATAGCACTTTGCATTATAAATTCACTTGTTGAAACAATCATCCAAGCCTAAATTATAGGGAAACTAAAACCAGGACTTCAAATGTAAATTGGTTGAGATAGTGATTATTGAATAGCTCTGCCCTTTCTGTAATGTCAGAGAGGAGATATTCAAACATTCTATAATACCACAAAGAGGGGAGAAAATTACGAGTCCCCACCACCATGGAGATTTTAGCTGACAGGCTAGATTCTGGTTGTTTCATGTAGAGTAAGACATAAAAGGATTTGTATTGATTTTGATAAGGCTTGATGTAGATAGAACACTGTGAACAGTGGTCAGGGACTTTAGCAAAAAAAGCAAGTAAGCAACAAGGTTTTGATAACAGGCATACCCAGTAAGAGAGGAAAATGTTAATAACATATCAAGGAAAATTTTTTGTAACGGTGAATTTTCCTAAATCCTGTTGGAGCTTATTTAAAAGTGAAGAAGTTACACAGAGGTAATTCAGTTGCATTACAACCCATGGGAAGTGTTTACAGTATAAGTTAGGACAATGCTCTCAACTTGCAGAGGTACATAGTGAGAATACCTTTCATTACTGGAGGAGTTGTAGGAATGCAATTAACTGAGACAGAGTAAATGTCATACTCCACGTTCACTGCCAAAGCTGGATAAAAAGCTGCTGCTTTTTTAAGAAAGTGCTGTGTAGACTCTGATAAACATAATTCATGGGGTCCTAAAGAATCACCAGCTTCAGTCATCAGTATGCTCTTCTGCTGGGTGCCGTCACAATTCTAGCCAAGTAGCCAAGGGAGAAAATGTCCCTTTCAAGGTGGCTGCCCTGGAAAGGCTGTGTTTTAGACTCCTGCAGGAGGATCTCTTAGAGGCCCTGTTTTTCAGTATACTTTTTTCTGACATTCTGCTAGACAGCCCAGGAAACCATGTATGTTTCCACTTACCCTCTGCTTTTCAGGCTAGGAAACCACAACTGAACACTTTGACCACTGGCTCCATAGGCTGCAAAATAAAGAATCCAATAAAGAACACAACAACCCACTATCAAAGTAAATTTGTATTTGCAATGGGAAAAAGAAATCTCGTTAATGATTTCTGGATCTCAAATCACTTCAACATGTTATTGACCTTCACCAGAGAACACCAAAGAAGAAGAATCATGCATTCAAACTCATTTATAAGTATGAAACTGAGGAAACATGCTTGATTTCTATCAAATACAAGAAAAAATGCAGAATGGCTGTTTCATTAGAAGAAGATAGGATATGAATAGGAAAAATGACTGTATGGGGAACAGTCCACTTACTTGTGTGGTATGACCTTCCCTGAGGTTTGCAGATTTGTTAGCTATCTCTAAAATGAAAACAGCTCCTTCCTATGATATGAAAAAGTGTTTCCTTAGCTAAAAAAACCCTGCATTGCACTGAAACCTCTGCTATATCCCATTATACACTACCCTGTAATATTTCAAAGCTAGGATGCGCCATCCAGGGTTGTGCTTTGCTCTTTTGAAGAAGGTTATGCAAGACTGGGATATTTATTTATCTCTCCTTGCATTGTAACCCCTGTCTGTCCTCTATGATGAAATTATGTCTTTGGGAGTTTCCCGATAGCAATGAGATCTTTAGTGCATCTGTAATACATTAATGATATTATAATGTTGCATTATAGATACAAAAAATTGAACATTTTTGAGATGGCTATTGTTGTCTTCTACAGCTAATCATGAGAAGACTGATAATTTGAATTGTAAACTAGGATCTATTAAAGCTTAAAGATACCATTAAAGAATGGAATTATTCCATTAAATATTCCTGAGGTATCTTCAAAATACTTTCTTCATCTGAAAGACTCATACCAAACCATTCTCAGCGCAATTTTCCCACCTAAAAATGTAGATATTACTTCTCCCTTACAAAACTTCTTTTTGCTTTTATAACCAATATCAGTTTGCATTGTTTTTTAACAAGTGACAATTCAAACCATGTAACAGGGATCATAGTCTCATGACAATGCCTACGGGGAGCATGAAGAATGAATCTGAAATATCGCATATGACCACTGGTTTCCTGAGAAACCTTATTTATGTGCAATAGAAATTTGAAACAGGGAAAGAGAATTCAGAGAATTTAAGGAGTAAATCAGAGGAGCAACAATATCCTGATGGAATAGAAAAGTCATGATTTTGCTCCAAAAATATAGCTAAGAAAATGGCAAGACTAATAAATCAAGGGAAAAAAATCTAAAGATTTACAAACTGATTTGGATGGAAACTAGTGCCGCTGACAAACTGCCTCACCATAACTGCATCATTCAAAGCTCACATTTCATTATTTTAGTGTCATGAAAATTAGAAAAGGAAAGGGTATTTAGAACTGTCTTATCTAAAGAAGCTAGATTCAGAGACATACTGCCAATCTTAAAATACAAACTGAAAACCATTTGGGGTACTGAGTTCTAAGAGGGAAATTAAGCATATACATGAAGGTAGAAATGGTGGAGGACATATGAATGCTTCGGTCCATATTGGGTGCCAAAAAGCCGTGTACCATACAGTTCCTGCAGCCTTTGAAGGATAATTAAAACCAGAGAAAGGAAGATGGAGAGTGTACGGGATAGCTGGTGGTGGAGGAGGAGGGATTCATGTCCTGAAACTACTGTGGTACAGCTGGGTTGGCACACGGATACCATTCTTTTGTGTGTGTGGTGCTTTTTACATATTTTTTTTTTTAGATAAACCTAATCATGCACTGAGGTTTTAAATCTACAAGAAAGAGCATGCCAGAGAAAGCTTGGTCGTGTGATCTACAGAAATAGAAGGTAATTATGTTTCAGTCAAAACACTTTTTTCTCTTTTTTAATCTTCCCTGCTTTCTTTCTTTCTTACGTCTATACTTTCGAATTCAGGAAAAGTCGAGTTGCATTTTGATTTAGTACGAGGCTGTTCCAATTGTTCAGTACTGTCAAACTCACTGCTAGCATTGAGTATCACTTCCTGCCTCCCCCTTCTGCCCCCCCAACACCCTTCTTCATCCTATTTTGTTACTTCTACAATGAGTCCACTGGAGCGTAAAGCCGCCTGGAGCCTCTCCAGGGGTGGTCTTCAGGCACAAGCTACTGTACCAGTAAAAATCAAATTGCCCCTGGTATAATAAGTTTGTGATGACCAAACACTCTGAAACTGAATTACTACAGCACTTAAATGTGTAAGAGGAATCCAATAAAAATTTGTATAGCATGGCACATTTTTCAGTTAATTAATTTCAGATTTCACATAAACTGAGAGAGAAAAAAAAATGAGAAAACACCATTTTAAGGGCATGGTGTGGGGCTTTATTGAAATACTGTAGGAATTCTAGAAAGAGCAGAAGCACGATTTTTAAAAGTTGGTAGGTAGCAGGGCCAGACTTTTTGCGTTTGTTAAAAGCTGTCACAAATACAGAAAAATATTTCTGGAAACGGTGAAAATAAAGCAGTCAGATCAAGGTTTGAATACAAATCTGAGCCAGATTCTGGCAAGTGAAGTCCATTGTCTACAATAGGTCTTAAACAAACTCTGAGTTCTTAATCTTCTGCAAAGTTTACAACTTGTTGGTCAGTAATATTACGTTGCTGAATCGTTGTTTATTCTGTAAGCTCTCTCTGCAAGAGTCTTCAGGATTCAGTTTCAGCATAAACCAAATCAAAGACATGTACAAACAGCGGAAATAATAAAAAATAAAAATCCATACATCAGAATTGTTTTATCTTCCTGAGTGCACGCCTTTGATTGGTCTCATAGCTATGACAACTTACTTCTTTCTTACTCTGCCTTCAGAGGAGATTACCAAGCACTTTTAAAGGTGTCAGTGAAATGTCATTACTATTGGCTAGAAATTACAAGAGGAAAGTGCAAGTGCATTAAATATAAAATATTAAACAAATAGGTTTATTATTTTCTAGGTGTTCAATAGATAGATGTTAATTTTAATACACAAATTTCACTGACATAATAATTCAATTAAGAGTTTAGTAAACTAATAATGACACTAAGAGGAATGACTTTCTAAGGATGGTATCTCAAGGCAGGTGTGTGAGCTTTTATAAAAACCAAATACTGTTATGCTTCAGTAGAATGACAGTCAGATTGTCTCTAGATTAGTTCTGATAATGACTGCTTTCTGTCGCAAACCTCTCTTCTGATGCGGGGTGCTGTGGGGTGGCTGAAATCGCCGCTTTAACCCGAAAGCATCCCCTGCAAGGGATGCCCTGGGGGTGCAGCTCGGCACCTAGCAGGCCGACTTCCAGCCCCCGTGCCGATGGATGGCACCGAGACACAGCCCCGCACCCAGGCCAGGATAGCTCAGGCGTTACCAGGGGCAAGGAGCGTGGAGGGCTCTCCGCATGGGTCCCGAAAGGTTTATTCCGAAGGGTCCAGAGGTGAGAGAGGCCGAGCAGGCCTCGTGTACAAGCTTATAAGGGGTAACAGAACGGGGGCTGGCAAAGCACCAGCAACCAATTACCTGGGGGCAAGGGGCAGGGGGAAGGCAGAGGGATACAACAACCAATGGGGAGAGGGAAGGGGTGGAGTGGGGGACCAGGTACCGGACAGGTACTGCCTGATGGGAGAAGAAGTCTTTCCCTGTAACCTGAGCAGGGGGAGCTTATTTGTTCTCTGAGCTGACCCACCAGCGCAGGGGATCTCCTGGACCAGGGTTTTCTGGCATCCCAGCTTCTACCGCTGCCAGCTCATCCACCCCAACACTCTTCCATTATTTTTTCTGTGTTTTTAGGTAATTCATTCAAGACATGAGCACCAAGTGCCATTTTAGGTGTCTCGATCCTATTTTTAAGCGATAATGAGTATAGGGTTCATTTCACATAGGTTGGATCTCTCAAAATCAGTTAGACTTGCAAGCCCCTTCTATGGAAAGAGGAGAAAGAGAGACATTTCCCAAGACAGTTGAGCCATTTGTAGGTAGGTGTCTATGACTGGTGATTTCTAGACATCCCCTGAAAGTGACTGTAGTCCATAACTGTAGATCTTCTGCACTTCCGTGATATCTGAACAAGATCTAGGGGGAAAAAGGGAAGGTATTCAAGCCTAGGAATGACACAATCACAGCACTCAAAACTTTGATTCCATTCCACAGATAACTTCCCTTGCTTACAGAGTGAGCCTGCAGACCTGCCTGAGGCTAGATGTGCAACATGAAGTGAATTGGCTTTTCTCTTTCTTGGGCTTGAAGCAAAAAGTTCAGAGTAACACAGCTACTGCATGCATATGAAGAACCATTGGATGACAACAGCATCTCCAGCATCCTATCAGTCTCAGAGCTGGCATCAATCTTATCTGTAAAGTTTTATATAGCAGTAGTCTTAGATCATGCCCAATTCCCAAGCACTTAAGACTACTTAGACACAGAGTTGGTAAATCTCCTAGGTCAGCCTCATTCAACTACCTGTACAGCAGGAAAAAGAAACCAAGCCTCTTATTTCCATAAATAGCAACCTGTTTACCAAACTATTCTCAGTTGAGACTGTCTTCATCCCTTTTGGTGCTGTTCGACTTTGTGGACACAGATTAATGGACAGAGGAAATACACAAGAGCATCATGCTTTTCAAGTGTGATCTACTGTAAACTCTGTTCAAATTCAAGTTAACCTTTTCTTTGAGGAGACATCTGAATTAAAGCCTAAGGCATATTAAGATAATCTATCACATAACACAATAAATTGGATGCATTTTTATTGATGGGCCATAAAAAAAGATGTTTCTCTCTTTTGTTTCATGACTTTCAGTCGCCTTATACTTATTCTTAATACATTCAGAAATTGAATGCCTTCCTGTTCTGGAGATACATATTGACATCAAACTCTCAGTTTTCCTTTCTAAACAATGATTCTGTGTCATAGAGTGAAAAATAAAAATGTGAAGTATTACCTGAGAGTCCCAATCCCCAGACGCTTGTCTGAAGATATCTTAAGCAGTCTTAAGCAACAAATCATATAAAGGTTTGGGTTGGAAGGGTCCTTAAAGTTCATCTAGTTCTAGCCCTACTGCCCAGGGCAAGGGACACCTTCCGCTAGACCGGATTGCTTAAAACCCACTCAACCTGGCCCGGAAGGCTTCCAGGGATGGTGGATCCACAGTTTCTCCAACTTGCTGCAGTGCCTTGCCACCCTCAGAGTAAAGAATATCTTCCTAATGTCTAATCTAAACCTACACTCTTTTAGTTTGAAGACGTTTCTCCCTGTGCTCTTGCTATATACCCTTGCAAAAAGTTCCTCTCAATCCTTCCAGTAGGCCCCGTTGAGGTACCAAAAGGCCACAATAGGGTCACTAGGCTGAACACCCCCAGTTCTCTCTCAGTCTGCCTTCATAGGAGAGGTGCTCTATCCCCCTAATCCCCTTTGTGACCCTCTGTTACTCCCCAAAACATGTAAACACAAGGGATGTACTGAGGTTCCTTTACTCCGGGTTAAGCATGTGGGAGAAATACTGACCAAATATTCTCAAGAGGTCAAAATTACACAAAAGTTTATTAACAAAATATAGAAAATCAAGGAACTTGTCAAAGGGTTTAATACAGCATCCAATTAACAAAAAGCACTTAGCATAGCATTAACTTAAACCATTTAACTTAGCAAACTTTAAACACGTTTGATGTTAAATTACCCAAAATGTTCCATGAAAAGAGAATTAGAAGAAGAAAAGAGGAAAGAGAGAAAAGATACAGAAAAACACAAAAATAGCTATCAACTTCTGGATTCCAATGTGGATAAACTCCAAGTGGGAATGATCCCCTTGTGGCCAGCCATTTAAA
>VZRR01027747.1:1242056-1299387 GCA_013398015.1 Oreocharis arfaki | reverse complement strand
TTAAGCAACAAATCATATAAAGGTTTGGGTTGGAAGGGTCCTTAAAGTTCATCTAGTTCTAGCCCTACTGCCCAGGGCAAGGGACACCTTCCGCTAGACCGGATTGCTTAAAACCCACTCAACCTGGCCCGGAAGGCTTCCAGGGATGGTGGATCCACAGTTTCTCCAACTTGCTGCAGTGCCTTGCCACCCTCAGAGTAAAGAATATCTTCCTAATGTCTAATCTAAACCTACACTCTTTTAGTTTGAAGACGTTTCTCCCTGTGCTCTTGCTATATACCCTTGCAAAAAGTTCCTCTCAATCCTTCCAGTAGGCCCCATTTAGGTACCAAAAGGCCACAATAGGGTCACTAGGCTGAACACCCCCAGTTCTCTCTCAGTCTGCCTTCATAGGAGAGGTGCTCTATCCCCCTAATCCCCTTTGTGACCCTCTGTTACTCCCCAAAACATGTAAACACAAGGGATGTACTGAGGTTCCTTTACTCCGGGTTAAGCATNTTAGTTTGAAGACGTTTCTCCCTGTGCTCTTGCTATATACCCTTGCAAAAAGTTCCTCTCAATCCTTCCAGTAGGCCCCATTTAGGTACCAAAAGGCCACAATAGGGTCACTAGGCTGAACACCCCCAGTTCTCTCTCAGTCTGCCTTCATAGGAGAGGTGCTCTATCCCCCTAATCCCCTTTGTGACCCTCTGTTACTCCCCAAAACATGTAAACACAAGGGATGTACTGAGGTTCCTTTACTCCGGGTTAAGCATGTGGGAGAAATACTGACCAAATATTCTCAAGAGGTCAAAATTACACAAAAGTTTATTAACAAAATATAGAAAATCAAGGAACTTGTCAAAGGGTTTAATACAGCATCCAATTAACAAAAAGCACTTAGCATAGCATTAACTTAAACCATTTAACTTAGCAAACTTTAAACACGTTTGATGTTAAATTACCCAAAATGTTCCATGAAAAGAGAATTAGAAGAAGAAAAGAGGAAAGAGAGAAAAGATACAGAAAAACACAAAAATAGCTATCAACTTCTGGATTCCAATGTGGATAAACTCCAAGTGGGAATGATCCCCTTGTGGCCAGCCATTTAAATCCTTGGGCCTCCAGGAACCTTCCTCCCAGGTGTGACTTTCGGTCACTCAGCCACTCAGGAGCTGGGTTAAGCAAGACTGGGGCAGCCTCTGGTGTGCCATGGCTGACAGACATTGTGGGAAGGGGATGCTTTGGCTCTGGGCTGAGGGCTGGTGTGGGAACAGGGCGTTGCCTCGCCACAGCAGGGTCCTACCTGCCCCCTCCCCCACACACGTGCATCCCAAAATGTCTCGAGACACCAATCTTTTCCAGTCTCTGACACCCTCCTCTGGACTAGTTCTGTGTGGAAAAATTCATGTCAACAGAGGCTTATGTCCAAAAAGAAGGTGGAGGTGTCCTGTAATTTTAAATATAAACAAAGGGAGAGGCCATAGGGCATTTGCCCATGGGGTCTCTAGAATTGTTGGAGGATGCAGCCTCCTTTTTATCCTAATTTCCCAGCCGCATCACCCTCTCCCTTTCCTCACTGGCTAAGATACTTGGAAGGTACCAGCTTCCCAATTCACCAGCTCTACGCCTCCCCTAATACGCACCTCCCCCTTTGTATAGCAGCTCTGTTAAGTCTTTGTCTTCTTGAAGTTCAGGAACGTAGCATTACAGTGGCTGAGCAGCAGTCCCTGTCAATTAGTAACATTTTCTGAAACTGATAGTTTCTTCTGTTACTTCCCTATCTACAAGTCCCTGGCCCTATCTCTAAGCAGATTCACATTATCTGTTTGTAAAGACACGTTCGTCTTGTACTTCTGCCTTTCTGTTTTCTGCATATCTAAACTATTCCTTTGAAGGCCATGTGTGCAATCCAAAAGTAAAACCCACAGAACATCCCCAAAAGCCTTGGATCTGTATCATCCTGTGTATAATTGGGCGGATGATAACTGTGGACTGAATGAAGAAGGTACATTTTACTTGTGCTCAATATTACAAATGTATAACAGCTTGGTTACATTTCTCTGTACAATTACTGCACATTCACATACATGACAATTAGAACTACAAGGCTTCTAAGGAACCATTTTGCTAATGCAGTTTTATGCTATTAAAACGTCTATGAAACCAGTTCACAGAATGTCTCTTATTTAAAAGCAAACGACAAAGATTCTGTTTACTAACATTTCTAAGAATGGTGTCTAAGTGCTATGCTAATTATATTGATTTAGTCATAACAAATAATTGTTATACACGTAGTTATGTAGGAGGAAGGTGAGTCTGTCCTTCGGTTGTTTACAGGTTTGTGTTCCATGTGTCTCAGTTACTGGTGCTCTACAGCACAGGTATTGTCATTTTGCATTTCATTTAAGGTGCTGAGTGTCATGGAACAAAATCCCGGCATTTACTCGTGACAGAAGGGTTTATAGAAATCTTTTCTGTGGCAAACTTCCAGTTCAGAAAGGACTCCCAGCCACTGCACTTGTTCAGTGGAAGCAAAATTCCGCTGGCACATGAAACACATCTTCTTTCATGCATTTCTGTGTTTGTTCTCTGGAGTGCTGCCAGAATAGACTTAAGTTATGATAGCTAACACCATTGTAAACTAGGAATCGTGAAGAAGAGATTAAAACCTCCAGGGAAGAAAAACACTTTAAGTAACAGCATGGAGTGTAGCCATACTCCCATCTTCCCACTGCAGTGGTGCTGCATGGCTATCTCAGGAAGCACAGGACTGGAATTACACTGAAGAGGTGCTTGCACACTCACCCATACTCCCTGCAGGCCTTGAGCACTTGCCAGCTGAGCAGCATCTTTGAAGGCACTCAGATAGCAAGGCAACCCTCCCTCACTCAGCTTCTTCAGTGTCATCCTGGTGCCTGTGAAATGACCTTGACTACAAATTTACCGTTTTTCTTAGTCTAAATCAAGTGCCTTTTGATCATAATGCACCTTTTTGTGCTTAGGAAAAAAGTTATCGGTGGTTCCTGTAAGCTGCATTGTAAACTGGAGACTCCGTCCGTGTCCTTAATTCAGTGACATTTTCACCCCTAGAATCCATATGCTCAACCTCTGTCTTGAAAAACAGCATTCAGCAGATGGCTTGAACATGTGTATCTGGTTTTAATTTTCAGCTTACAGACCACAAAGTTATTGTCTCTTGTTTTACTGAAATAATCTACAGAATATGAAGACTGCAGTGAGAAATCTCCCATTGTATATCAAGGCAAACACTTTAAATTTTCGAGAATGACTAGCTTAAATCATTTCTCATAGAGGGATTTTTTCTCAGTGACTGAATGTGCTCTGTCTCAATTTGGCATTTTATTGCTATGATCCCAAGTTGTTTTCCAGATGTAGCCTGTTAGGATGTCAGTTTTTCCAAACATGCAGTGTTTTCCCTATGAAGAGACATTTGACCATTCCAAAACATGACACACAAGGCTAACACTGTAATGAGATGTGTCTTTCTGTTCGTCCTTCTCAATCCCTCACAATCAACTTGGCATATACTATTTCTGACACAATTCCAGTTTGTTCATGTCAGTAAGTGGCATGATCAAGGGCAGATCTCCAGTCCTACATCTTCTGGAATTCTCATGCTGGGATTTGAATCTGTGCATCTGATCCTAACCTTTTTGCTCCATGATGTAGTTTGATCCTAAAAGAGATTTTTATTTATCTCCTCAGTCACATTTTTGCCACCTTAGATATTGTCATTTATCTTAGATGTAATAAAAAGTCAGAAGCTGCAAGAGAAGATTATATTCACATTGTCACCTGTGTTGATATTGGTAAACCTCAGTCTCACAATGTTTCATGTTAAAATGTCTGATGTAACCTTATATGACTTTTCAGTTTTGGCACAGATTCTGTGATAGATTTGAATTACAAACATTACCCATAAGCAGAAACTTGTTACCTGTGGTTGACAGCTACATGGATTAAGTGAGGACAAAAAGGTATCAGTGGTGCTATGTTTGTCTTAAAAGAGATGCATTGCACCTAACAGTTGTATTTTTCTTAAACTGAGCTGCCAAAAGTGTTTATAGACCTAAAATAGGTCTGAAATAGGTAGGATTCATCTTCTCTAACTTCAGATGTATGGGTTTTTTCTGCATTTAAAGTCTAGATCTCTAGGTTAATAATCTAGGTACTATTTAAGGACAATGGAAAAAAACTGGTATCTCTAGAATATAATTTATCTCATCTTAAAATAGATGACTGAAATAGATAAGATAAATCATGCTTTAGAAAGGTTTATTTATTTCCATTTCCTTTAGGGGAATCCAAACAATAGTTCAAACATGGATATGTAGAGTGAAGGGAGATGATTCCATCCATATGGGATCTCATTAAAAGATTTTCAAAACTTTATTTCCTTACATTTCTAGCTAACATAATTGCTTTATATTGGAAAGATAAACTGCTTAGGGGAAAACACAGGGGAAAAAAATCCCTTCTTTTCAACCTTTACTTTATAGTTCAAAGTGTTAAGACCAGGGATTTGTAAAATTGATACCTTTCCTTCTCTCTTGGAGTTTGCTTTTGCAAACATTCTTGTATAACATCCATAGTACTTGCAAATTAGAGGAGAAAGCCTGAGGTAAAAGCCCAAGGCAGAACTGATATTCTTCTCATGGATATCATACTATCAGAGAATGTTTTGGGTTGGAAGGAATCCTGTAGATTATCTAGTTCCGACCCTGCTGCTGTGAACAAGGGCATCTCACACTAGACCAGGTTACTCAAAATCCCATCCAACGTGGATAGAGCACTTCCAGGGATGATGCACCGAACACTTCTCTGGGCAGAGCCCGTACGAGTGTTTCAAAACCAGTGCTTCACCATTCTCACATAAAAATCTCCAATCTATACCTACTCTCTTTCAGCTTAAAAACATCTTCCCCGTGTTCTGTAATGATACTATCTTACACAAAAATCCCTTTCTGGCTTTCCTATAGACTCCCTTCTGATGCTGGGAATCTTCTATAACGTCACCCTGGAGCCCTGTCTTCCACAGCCTGAATAATCCTGATATTGTCAGCCTTTCCTCATAGGAAAGGAGTTCCATAGCTGTTATAATTTTTTTGTCCTGACTCTGGACAGCAGGTCAATGTCCTGCTGATGCTGGGACCCCAGAGCTGGATTCAGTGTTTCAAGTGAGGTCTCACCAGAGCAGAGCAGAGGGGCAGAATCCCCTCCCTCTCCTGCTGCCCACACTGCTTTGGATGCAGCCCAGGACACGTTTGGCTTTCTGGGCTGGGAGTGCACAGTGCTGGGTCATGTCCAGCCTCTCACCCACCAGCACCCCCAAGTCCTTCTCAACAGGGCTGCTCTCAATCGCTTCACCCCCCAGCCTGGATTGATGCTGGGGATTGCCCTGACCCAGCTGTTACACCTTGCACTTGGCCTCATGAGGTTCCCATGGGCTCACTTCCTGAGCTTGTGCAGGTCCCTCTGGATGGCATCCTGTCTATCAGGAGTGTCACCACACCACTCAGCTTGGTGTCATCTGCAAATTTGCTGCGGGTGCACTTGATGTTTCTTTGTATGCCACAGATTGTCCCAATGTGGACGCCTGGTGGCACCACTTCTCGGTCATGTCCATCGTGATTCGGAGCCATTGACCACCACCCTCTGAACGTGACCATCCAATAAATTCCTTATCCACCAAACAATCCACCCATCAAATCCATCTCTGTCCAATTTGGAGAGAAGGATGTTGTGGGGGACCATGTCAAAGGCTTCACAGAAGTCCGGATAAATGACATCTGTAGCCCTTCCCTTACCCACTGATGGAATCATTCCATCATAGAAAGCCACTAGGCTGATCAGGCAGGACTTGCCCTTGGTGAATCCACAACTTCATCTTAACAGACAAGCTGAGAAATAAACATAATAGTAAGTCCGTATGGAAGACTTGCTACTTCACAAAAAAATTGAGAACCCTTTAAGAAAAAAAGTAGATAAAGACAGCTAGGTCAATAGAGAAGAGACAGAAGAGATGTATTTTTATCCCAGTGTTCAAATTACTATTCAAAGAAGTAGCTGTATTTACGTTAACTTGTTTTGACATGTTACAGAAATGGTAACTTTCTGCCATTGTCTGCTCCATGAAAGTTACTGAGGAAATTTTTGATCTGTTTTCCAAGAAAATATTGATGGACTGCAAAATATCAAAGACATTATTTTTCTCTTTTGTTTGGCTGATGGGTTTTGCTTCTTTTTTTTCTTCCTCCCCACCCCCCACTCTCCCATCTGCCCCAGTCTGGTCCAACAATATCATGCTAACTTTGTGAACTGAAATGGAATTCTGTTTTCCTCAGAGCAGCTTCTGGAAAGTGCTGTTTTGACAAATAGTGTAGGAATAGGACCCAAAGGAATTCTACTAAAGAAAAATACATGATAGTATTTCATTTCTCATCTTTAGCAGAGCTTTGATATGACTGGACTCATTAGGAATAGAAACCCTGGTGGTATTGCTACTGATAATGTTTTTAGATGTAGGTCTTATTATGGTTTCTGCAATACTTAGTTCATGTAAACAAAATTTGCACATCAAAATCACCTTGCATGGTGGGCTTTTGTTTTTGCTGCCTTTGAGTCTGTAACCTTTCAAGAATTCAAGGAACATATGCAGGTGCCTCTTTGTCAGCTGTTATTAGATACCAGGATAAAAGATGTCAGTAAGAATCATGACCATCACTCTCATGTTTTCTTATTGCTGCCACAGATGGCAAAGTAACTGCACCAACCAGCTTTTTTCGAAGTGTAACCAGTGCCTGAAAAGACAGGTCAATAAATTCTGTTGTCCAAACAATATAACTCACTAAAATTGTTTTTGCAGCTTAACAGAGCACTCCTCAGCAGGGTACCAAACACAGCATACTGCTGTGTATGAAATACATATGTATGTAAAATAAAGGTTGTATCTGAAATAACAGGGTTTACTCTGCGTGCATAGTGTTGCCAATATCGCAAACAAGCACTAATCCCACACCAAGGCACTGACTGTTTATTACTAACTATGACACACCAAGCTGGGCTTGTGTGATAAGCATTTCACAGGCAGACAGACTTTTGCAGAGGTTCTCCTTTCCTGTTAAGACTGATGATTTTTCTGTACTGGTGATATGTGTGAGTTGCACTTTATTTATTTAACAAATGAAGGGTAAATTACAGTGTATTCATGGAACCAATGAAATGGACTGTGGTTGTGCTAGAAGCATGTGTAATTACTGAAAAGAGAAGGCAGGAAGGTTAGGACCAGCAGATAAAACACAGTGTCATGATGCTGTCAAACAGAAATGGGAAAAAAACCCAAAACAAAAACCCAGAGTATTTTACCAGTGGATATCTCTGGAACAGGAGCACAGTGTGGTATACTATGTACATGAGTTTGCAGGCAGCCAGGTGCAACACAGAACACAGTATAGTGTTAAAATCTTATCCTTGACAACTTGAGAGCTCATAAAGGATTGCTCATGAATCACATAAGTGACTGTTTTAAGTGCCACTGAATCAAGAACCAGCCCTTATCATGGGACAGTCAGAGAAATAAATTTCAGTACTAAAGTCAGACTATTTAGTTTACAATTAATGGATTTATTTTTCAGATTATTATTATAGGAAAACAGATACGTGCCCAAGCTTGTGCTACTCTAGGCTTTGTCTTTAAACCAGAAATCACCACTGGCTAGAAAAGACATTCCCAAATAATTTAAATTCTTTATCTCAATAGCAATAATGAGGTATTTTTACATTAGTTGTTATACTAATCATTGCTATAGGATCTTGGATTTTCCCTTTATTCCACAAGAAAGGGTAACAATCTGAAATATCAAAAAGAGTGACAACACAGATGATTACTGGTGAAAGATTTCTTAGCTCAGCATTATTACAAGACCAAGAGTGCAGCTGTTCCAGGAGTCTTAAAGATGTCTTCTCACGTGCACCTCTTACAGAAACACCAGTGCAAACCATCTGAACTCTGCTTATTTACTGCCTTTGTTAGTCACACCGACTTCTCTTCTGGCTTGAGGGGTCCCACTAACCTCAGTAACCATACTTACACTTCACTGCAGAAGAACAACTAGAGTCAGTATGTAAGTAATTAGGCACTATCTTCATAATTTATTACTCAACAGCTGCTACAAGGCCTGTAGAAATTCCATTGACTGTCAAACTTTTGAATGACACATCATTAGAAGATTCACCTCTGAATGAGAAAGAAGATTGAATGTTGAATGTTGAAATTTAGACATTTCAAGGCCACTCTTAAAAAATGCATATATATTCAGTTTTGGGCTTATTTGGTTGGTTGGTTGGTTTTTGGTTTTGTGCTTTTTATTTTGTACAAAATCCATTCTCCCTTGAAATATGATCTCTCTTCACAAATATTAAAAAACTAGGATATTTGATGTTTTAGAATCCCTCTCTGCTGCTGCCCTGTCCAGCCTTTGTGCATGTGGTATGATGGGAATGAGGAAGAGTATTTATATTCTATGAAGAAACTCCAAATAAGAATCAGACCCTTGCTGAATCCTACAAACCTTCCCAAAAATTTCTCACACGAGCTCATTGAGTATTTTGCTCTAGTCTTTGTAATAGCCTTCATAATGGATTTAAAGTCCTTAAAAAAAACCAACTAGTCTGAATAAAAGCAGATGATTTTTAAAGATTATGAGCATTTGGTTGAAGCAGGAAACATATCTTTAGCCTTTAGGACATGTACAGAAACTGAGCATAAGGACAAGTTCTTATGCTTAAGAGTTAAAAAACATGGATTCTCTTCCAGGAAAAGTGTTTTCAGCATTAAAAATGAAGATGTACTAAAGTGAAATCATAAAGCCTATGATGTATACATTCCATGGAATATAACCAGGCCTTCTAGCGCGTAGATCTGCAGCACATATGCTATCCCATTACAGTCCAATACAGACTTTAATTGTGATTAATTGTGATTTCCAATCACAAAATATATACATAAGAATGCAGCATATGCACAATTTCTTCAAAATTCCAGTCTAGATGTACTGAAAATCCCATACTTCTGGGAAGCAAGGTACTCTAGAAGGAGTAGCTGCTGTTATTAACACACATATGGATTGATGAGGTTGGTTGCCTTAAAATGCAGCCTATAGCTCTAATAATTTGCTTGAGACATATTATTAACTGCTTTGTAACTTGCTCCAAGATCACATTTAAGTGGTTGGAGGATAAATTAATGCTTCTATGCACACTGGTAATTTGACATCCTTCATTACTAAGAGATCATAAACATAACACTATAGTTTCTGTATCTCCTACTTACTGAAAACAATGATAGGAAATAACGTACAAACATTTTCTGTTCAGTGTTCTGGAAATCTTATCGCTGCTGATGGTTCTTCATGGAGAGAAAGAGCTCTGTGCTGTCTTTACCCGAGGGCATTTGCCTTCCGCTTTTAAATTGTGATCTTCAGGGCCAATTATTCTGGTTTGATACACTTCTCATCACTCAATTTGCTTTTGTGTTTGAAGTGCCTTTTTGATGTATTGTTTGGGGTAAAATTGTGTGTACAGTACCCTCTGGAACTGCTAAACTGTTTCTGAATATAGTAAAATAGTTTCATTTTTCTGACTGTAATAAAATGTGCTAAAAAGACCAAGCAGGTATACCGTATAAAAACACTAGACAGCAGTATTTTCCAGGAACAAGTTATTGCTCCAAACTGCAACACACAGAGCTGCTTATGTTTTGTTTACAGTCTACACTCACAGATTTGGTCTCTGCACTGGTTCTTTCTCTGCTCCTGAGCAGTTGTCCAAACCATTTGCTGCTTTAAATGCCTAGTAGTTATCCTCAATACCTATTGCTTATGAAAATGCTCCGTGCCTGAGATCTCTGCTTGTAAGCATATGAGAAATACTTTTTCACTCGTTTTATTAGCTGTGTACACTCTGGCTGGCAATCATTGAGATCATAAAAAAGAGGAATCAACATTTCGTGCTGTGGCCCCATTCATTAAAAATGGGTTTATCCTTCACCATGTGTGAGATGTTATTGTCTTGTAGGAAGGGACATACTGTTCCTTTCCCTGTATAAGGCATTCTGCATGCTGGCAAATGCATTTAGCTGGCTTCTCTTAAGACAGAGCAAGTTCTGGTTGGACTTTTAATACAAGAAGGGTGTAAATATGCCTAATGAGTTAATGTGCCTTTCAGACCTCACTAATCTGTTCTAACTTCCCAGAGTGAAAATTCAGTTTTGGCATCACTGGAAAAATTTGAAGTTGAAATTAGAATAAATTGGTTGTTTGGAAGTGCCAAAATGATGGAAGATTCTTGCATTCAGATTTTCTGTATTTCCTGATTTATATAAAGCATAAAAATTTGCATTTTTAAATGGTCAGCAGAAAAATTCAGTGTTGGAAAATAATAATTACATATCCAAATCACATGAACTGAGGAAAATTTTGAAAATAATAATTTTGTCTTAGACAAACTTAGCTTTTCTCTTGGAAAAGCAAAAAATAACTCCAGAGAACTTTTCTATAGTTTCTCCCACAAGTCTGTGATCATATTTCACATTCTTAATTTGGAAAAAAAAAGGTTTAAAAAGTAATCTTCAGCAGTATTCAACAGCTATCCCTATTTCTTCCAAGATTTTTCTATGTAAACTTTCTGCCAAAATGAAAAGATGATATAACATAGTTGGCATCTCAGTTCTTTGTCTCAGGTGCTGTTCCTACTCTGTCCAAATATTCTTTTCTTCTTACCCATCTCGTCTGCTCTCAATCAGAATTCTTTCTGCCTTATCCTGAAGGTCACCTAGGAGGGAAATAAAACCTAGCTTAATTGGTCTGGGTTATTTTCACTTTGGAACAAAAATAATATTTATAAGAGATTTTGTAAAAATCGCTGAATGAAGACATAGTTTTATCAGGGTTTTCTTAGAACAAAAATCCAGACACCCTCATGTTTTGCAAACAGTTGGAAAAAGTGAAACAATGGCTTTACAAAGAAATAATAAAGATAAACTCTTGAAAAAGGGAAACATGTTTTTTTCAGGGGGACTTTTAAAAGCTACTTTTGGTGTTTAGAATTCAACCTCTAATGTCAGTCTTTGAGAATGAGAGCTCAAGATTCCATATTCCACAGGCCAGTTAAGAAATAGTACCCTAAAAATCTTTGCCATATACCTTTCTGTGGACCTGCAGTGACTTTGACACATCTCTCTTGATACAAGACAAAGACTGTTCAGAAAGAAAATACATTTTTTAAGGTGCAAAGATAAAAAGAGCTTTTTAAACCTCAATGAAAATTATTTTGCTTAAAATGGAGAGGTCTGGAGCTCTGAGCAAAAATATCCTTGTATTTGAAAGATGTGACTACTTGACTTTACATCTAGTTAACTTGAAATAATGGGCTGAACTTGATGGATTCAGGCCACAATTCAAAATGTCATATGTGGGAAGCATGAGAAAAACTTGGCTAAACGTAAGTCAGACCACTGATTAATGGAGTTTGGCCATAGCACTCTTTCATGAGACGTGAGAAATAAGATAACAACTGATACCAGAAGATACTTAAGAAATTATATATCACGTCCTCTAAGATGTGTGCTATTTATTTCTATTTTCTAGCTTAAGTTTAACCCACCAGATAGTCCAAGTCATTTTTAATGATCATCCTGCCAGTCTGTAAGACTGAAGAATGCATCTTTCCCTACCAATCTTTTCTCTACAGCTTTCAGACTCACGAAAGCTGTTTTTTTAGGGAAAGAAGGAAAACAGATTGCTGAACTGTGCAACTCCTGCAGTGTCTACACACCCAAAACAAGGATAATAGGCTCAAGGTCAGGGAATAAGAATTTGGTTTAGAGGAAATCTCTATCCTTGCTAATGTCCCCGTGGACAAAAATCTCCAAGATCTGCATCCAAGAACACAGTTCCCGGTGTTAACTACTGGAGCCCACTCAGTGGACGAAGCCCCTTATTGACATTGACACAGAGACAGCTTCATTCCTTGCCATTAGGCCCAAGACCTTGACATTTACTGAATATTGGAATGCAAAAAGGAGTTTTCAGCAGTTTAGTGTGCTGTGTAATGTAGAACATTTGGGAGGCTTTTGTTAATCTCCCTTGCACCACTGCAGTGAAGTTCTGTGGGGTTTTGACACCCCCATTTGATTTTTTCTCATTTCAAACAAAAGAGGAAATTACGGCTGACTGTTCATTTGAATAAACACATATTGAGATTCAAATAAGTATTCTTAGGGAAAGCCTTTGAAAGTTCTCACAGGAACACGACAGCAGCTGCTTCAGAGCATGTAGAGAGTTGTGCTTGTATCTGGAGCTCTAAACCTCTGCATATTGTTAAAAATTGGTGGAAAATCACATAGTGTGCATTTGCATATGTTATTTCAAAAGCTTTATTATTTGGCAACTGAATGTCATCAAACACCCAAGGCATTTTCACTCATCAAGGATAAAATCCTTGGCAAGTGTGAAGACTTTCAAATGAGTTGAACTAAAATGATTGTCAGTTCTAAAGGTTGTGATAAAGTTTTCCTTCATGCTTAGATAACTTAGTGTTATACCAAAAATATATTGCTAAATCACAGAAGAAAAGCCCTGAAATGTCATTAAAAACATATCTTCCCTAAAAAGTTTAAGGTTTTAAGGCACTTTTGGTAAGTGTCTTCTTGTTTTTGAAGTAACACATAATACCTAGTGTAACTGCAGACATATTCAGCCTCTTTGAGATTCTTGCATGGTTGCTCATTAGGTGGACACATAAAACTAAACTATATTTGACAGAAGTTCCTGGAAGCTGAAGAGAATACAAGTCGCTCAGGTTTAGTGCGTCCATTCTAGCAATCCTCTGATTATTCATTCATTCACTTACTCTTTCATTCATTACAGCTAAATCAATGGGAGAACTTATTCACATGGTATAACTGCTACACTGACAGATCAGCTAGGAGGGAGTTTACATCTTATGGAGATGAATACCTATGAGCAAGTGACGTAGTGCAATTAAGACAACAAATTCCGAGCAAATAAGTTACTTCAGAAAATTCAAAAGACTAATCATTATGATTATTTTTTAATAGCGATGTGAAGTTCTGCATTTATCGCCTGATGGAGCGCCTGAAATGCATTGTGTGCATTCAAAAGCAGCCTAGGCTTCTGAATAGGACACTATAAACCTGATTTCAACAGACTGAAAACAAGATGTGACAAGCAGTTTGACACTGGCCCTCAACTAATTTCCGCTATTTGTAAAGAGGCACGTCTGAATGGAAATAGCTCAGCAGAATGGGTCAGTATGGTTGAGGCCATGTCAGTCCACACATAAAAAACACAGTACTGGGGAAAATAAGCAGCCATTGATTTCTGGTGAAAGCCCCCAGCGTCTGGGGAAAGCAGCCAAAACGAGGCACCAGCTGCTCTCTGCTGGAAATCTTTTGTGGAAGAGTGAGGGAAGAGAGAGAAAGCCGGTGGGTATAAAGGGGAAACAAGGCAGAAATCAGGAAAGAAGAGGTGCTGCTGACTGCCTCAGCAATGCTTCATACCCCACACTTAGCATTTTCTGAAAAATAGAGGAGGGGAAGCACACCCCAAAACTTCTCTTTTATTTATGCAATGTAATGGGAATGGTTCCAATGGGAATTTCTCATGCTCTTTCACATTCCCTGAATTCATCTGTATGGCTTTGTGTGTGTGTGTGCAAGTTATTTTTTTAAATACTGCTCCAATCCAGTAAATGTATGCACCAAAAATGGGACAAATACTCAGTGGGATTGCAGCTCCTCATTTGCATTATTGCATTTTGACAAAAAATTTAAGAAGATAATAAATGGAGGATATTTTGTTCAAAGTTCTTTGCCTATTTAACAAAAATCTTTGCTATCTGCTTTTAGGCACTTCTATAATGATTTCATGCTACAAATCATCGTGAAACTCTTTAGCAATGAGTAATGACTCTCACTTCTCTTCCAGGCACTGCAGGCAGCACATTCTGCAATGGAATACAATAATCATGAAGTTAGCAGTTTCAGACAGTCTGAAGGTCTGAAATGTTTTCTACTCTTAATTCCCTTCCCAGGCCAGCATGCAGAAGGGAGACAAGGGCAACAGTTCCAGGCCAACACTATGACTTAATACTGTGTCCAGAATCTTAACCTTGCAAATCTGTGTGAGCCTTATCCAAAAAGGAGCTGTTTTGAGAAAAAGCAATTACTTAAGGACAATTTTTAACACCATTGGCTGAAGCTGAGCA
This sequence comes from Oreocharis arfaki, assembly GCA_013398015.1. Classification (NCBI taxonomy): domain Eukaryota; kingdom Metazoa; phylum Chordata; class Aves; order Passeriformes; family Paramythiidae; genus Oreocharis; species Oreocharis arfaki. The sequence goes on along the minus strand of VZRR01027747.1, from coordinate 1,285,098 downwards.
ATATCCAATCAGCAATGGTCTTTGAAGTCTGTACAGAACTTTAAGTAAGAAACTTCACATGCCTTTGCAAACAGCTTTGGAGTCATCCCTTCAATAATGATGATATGAAAAATGCAACAACAGTTTAGTTACAGAAAATCCTCATAGCAGTGACAGATGCATCTTTCCAACGTGGTTTCACAACCTCGCTCTTAACCAATGGTGGAATTTACAGAATGGTCATTGTTACACTGCTGGGCACATCTTGTTTTCATTATATTGGCGGCAGGTACATAGGACCCTACTAAGAAATTTAGGCTGCTTCTGAAGAAATGCATGTGCATAATTAGGTATTAAGTTACACCTCAAAATGAGAAAATTCAGGAGGGCTCGTCTAATAGTGCTTCCAGTGGGGTGACAAGGTAAGCAGGTCCTGTCTCTTATCAATCCTGTAACTGCAAGTTGAGTGTCTTGAATCTTAGCCAGTATTATTTGCTGCACTTTTTTTCAGATCATTTGGTGTACCTCTAAGAACAACTCCCTCCTCTGTTTGAATGGGTCCTCCACCCACTTTTTCTTAGCAAACTACTGCTCACTAACCCCAACTCTAGTATTTATTTCTAATATTTGGTTCTACAGAACCTATGATTATTTGCTTCAAAACTTGCAAAAAACCTGCCAGGATACCAATAAATTCTATATTGTCTTCTGTTTCACTGAAATTACATAAAAACTAGCTAATATAAGTAAGAAAACATACATAAAACTTCAAACATATATATTATGATTTGTGTTTTGTATTGCCACTTGTGCCTTCATACTGTAATATTCTTCCACTTTCCTTGGTTTCACACCATATCCTCTCATCATTTCAGATATACACTCTGTCCTGTGTTCTCTCTTTTCCTTACTCTTACACAGAAATACTTAACTTTAGAAAAGGAAATACTGGAAGAAATCGCAGGGAGCTAGGAGAAAAGATCTGTCATTATTTACTGGAAGCTGGACTGCCACAGGCAAGGAATATGTGTGCATACATTTGTGACTGCAAAACTGGATCCCACTTTATTTTGGGGTTCCTATTGCCCCAGTATTTTTGGTCCTGCTCTTCACACCTAGGGTTATGAACCTTCCAAAGCATTAAATATTTGCAAAAAGGAGTCTGGTTATGTCAGAGTTGTAGGGGCTCCTCCAGTTGTTCCACTGGAGCACGTGGAAAACTAAATACAATCGAATCTGAAGTAATTCAATAGTCTTGAAGAGCATCAAATCAGCTTCATTCAAGCAGCAAAATATTTTGGCCAAATGCCCTGACTGCACACTCCCTTCATTCTCATTCATGTCTCAGGAACATGGACTATTCTAGTAGAAAATTTAGAAACAGCCTGTGTGAAGATGAGGCTTAAAAAAATCCCCAGACACATACACCTGCAAGAAATTACATTCTTTCACAGTGCTTTGTTTGCTGTATCATTGCATTACAGGTGGACAGGCACAAATTCAAGCTGAAGAAATTTTGTTTAAATAAACTGAAGCAGAAGAGAAAAACCAGAGCACAACAAGAAAAGGTGCTCTGGGAGTACTGTGCACGCTTATTAGACGCTACTGAGCTAAATAACAGAACAGTAAAAGCATACTATTTTAATTGAAAAAATAAGACATTCCCTCTTGCACCATTTTCAGACAGCCTGGGATATCTTTGTATTACAGCATGTCTGAAAACATGCATTTGTGAAATTCATTAAATTCATCCTGAAAAAATCTATTTCCCTACTGCACTGTTATGCAGATTTATTGGAAGATACATTACAAAAGTTTTCAGTTGTTTAGCAATTGTCATCCACTTCATAAATTTTCCCTGTTTCAAAACCTTGATGTACAATTTGTAATACACTCTAGTAGTGCCCTGGATACAATTAATCTCATTAATTTCTTCATTTCCAGCAAGCACACATTGTATCTATATTATTTCACCAATCAATTTTTTTTTTTAAATCCAGTGCCTGTATTAATGTATGTGGCACAATTAGATCTCCAGCATGGCCTCTCATCATACATCATACCTGCGCATGTGATACACAGCTAACTGCAAGGGTTTGCATCCTCAGCTTATGTGGATGGACAAGGCAATTCACTGTGGCCATTGCAGTTTACATCTGCTAAATATACAGCATGATACATTATACTGTATTAGAAAGCATAATTTAATTGGAGGAGGTCAAATTAAGGTCACCTTCAGCACAAGAGGAAGCACAAGTCTTTGCCTATCAGTGCATATTTGTATGAATGGTCAGATATTTATATATAGAGAAATACTTATTCAGAGGGAAATGGAAATACTGGGAAGCCTTGACTCCAATGGTTTTGGAAAGGATGCAGTTAGAAACTATCTCGCGCAGAACGATTATAATGCAGAGATCTATACCTCTGTTATTAAAATGTTTATTATCCCAATCACTTTTCTAAAAATAAAATATCTAATCTAGTTCAATTGGCCTTACTTTGAGAGCTTTTCCTATAGAGAATTCCTGAAGGCAATGTCAAGAACCATAAAGATTTGGTCAAACTAGTTACAATATGATCAGTTATATCTAATGGGAAATATTCACCTAAAAATCTTCACAATATTCAGAAGTATTACTTTTCCAAAGAAATTGAATAAAAAGCTGGACAAATATCAATATGGAAAAATGCCACAGCATGCCCTGTAGTCATTCACCAGCACAGAAAAACATTTGATATTTCAATATTGCTTTAGAGTTCCATAAGGAATTCAGTAGAAAGGATCATCTTAAATAGCAGCCAGCAGTTGAATGAGAAGAACAGACCTTGGGTGAGGGCTATTTCACTACCTGATCATCTTACAACTACTCTTGGCACCAGCTTCAGGCTACTGAGTGACACAGTCACTTTGCTTCTTTAAAAAGCATCTGGTACACAGTGATTTTAGAAGAATCAAAGGCTGCAGAGGTCTGCAGGGCCCACTGTGCCACAGCTGCCAACACTGAACTCTGTATATCTGCTCTTCTAAGATAAAGTCTGTTTTGAAAGAAAACAAACTTTATTGACATTTTTGTTAGAACTGAGAGCAGTTCTTGAAAGGTAAAATTACACCATGTAATTATCTTGGCCTCTATCCTAAAAGACTTTCTGCTGTATGTGGTCCAACTCAACCAAGAGCAGACACTACAGTTACATTTTTGTACCATCTCTCCAGGAAGTGCATTACAAAAGGTTCTACCCAAAAAGCACAGCAGATTTTACAATACACTGAGATTGCCACGTAGTCTAGTATTTTCAAGTAGACTGAAGCAGAGTTGATGAGTACTTCCGAAACTCGGAACCCTCATCGTGCTCTGTGCCCATAACTCTCCACCAGACTCAGACTTTAAAAATGATAGCACTTGATCGCTATAAGTTCACATAGAAGGAACACTTCTCTCAAAGAAAGGTCTAACCATTCACTAGTGCTGCAATAATATATAGAGACTGAGGTGAACACCTGTTTCTGTGGTTGCCAACAAGTTCAATGTTGGTAGTGTCAATGCAAAAAAACTCTGATGAGCTCTGCTTGTTAAACTTCAGAGAGATTAAGAATTCTGACAGGAAAAAACAAGTGTTTGAAAAGATGGCATCCTATACTTCTCTTTACGAGGAACATGATTATCTAGCTCTCATCACTGTAGACTCAAGTAACCACAAAATTTGCTGCCGGCAAATTATTCTCTTTGGGTAGACCCTCAGTCCCTCAATTCCTCTCTTATACACAGGCAAAATCAGTTGACACCAAAAGTAGTATGTCAGCTTGTAATTCTGAAGTGCCTTTTCTAATGCGTTGGAGACTCTCAAGCTGTAGGCACTCTCCTGAGTAACGGCTGATGAGAACTACAAATCAGAGCTTGCAGTAACAAGCCTACCCTGCAATAATAAGTTATAATGATCTAATATTTTTAAAAAGTAACACTTTTAAAAGGATGGCAAAAGCATTGGTGTGTATTGTGCAGGCTGTTCATAGATGCCCAAAAGAATTCTGAGCAAAGTGTTCCCAGAACAATTTTACATTTCAGGCAAAGCCTTGATCTCTCAGCAATTATTCCTCTCTGGGTCAACTCAAGGGAAAACAAGAGCTGAAAGTGTTGAGGCACTTCCACACTTTCTGCCCTATAGGTGCCCAATAATAGGAGTTTGGCAGAATTCATGTAAGCAAATAATGGGAGATCCCAGTATTTTCCACTTTCTTTCTACAAAGCAATTGTCATAATAAATGATCAAGGACATAGAAGAAAAATTAAAATACACCTCTGTGTACAACTCATGAGCTTTTGCTGCCTTTAGTCACCAGTACAGTTTCCCATCTCTGTCTATGTATTTTCTCCACTGCTTCAGTTTCTTTTTTATCCTGATCATCCCTTTACAATCCTGTTCCATTTCATAGTGCCATGGAGTCATAGAGTGGTTTGAGTTGGAAAGAACTCTATAGATCTAGCTCAAATCCCCCTGCTACTGACAGGCAAGGTGAAAGGAGCAGCCTGGTCTTGAACACTTCCAGGGATGGGGCATTCAAACTTCTCTGGGCAACTTGTTTCAGCGCTTCAGCAGTCTCACAGTAAAGAGTTTTTTCCTGCTATCAAATCTAACCCTGCCAACTTTCAGTTTGAATCCATTCTCCCTTTTCCTGTCACTGCATGGTCTTGCCAAAAGTCCCTCTCCATCTTTCTTGTAGCTCCTTTTAGTTACTAGAAGGCTGCAATTGGATCACCCCAAAGCCTCTTCTCCAGCATGAACAATCCCAATTCTCTCAGCCTTTCATCATAGGAGAGGCGCTGCATCCCTCCGATCATCTTGACATCCTCCTCTGCCTTTCAGCTACTAAGTGTCATATTTCTCCCAATTTTTTTACTCCCCAACTTAATTTCTTACTCCTGTTATTCTCTCTTATTCCCCCCTGCCCCAAAGTCACATCTCCCACAACCAAATGCTGCCCTTCAGCACTCCAAGTGAGGTTGAAATTGTTGTACAGTTCAGCATTTGTGACAAAGATCAGCAAGTAAAACTTTATTTATTTAGAATAATAATGCATATTAAATCATCAAGAAAAGACTAAAAATTAAAACACATTTTAACATTGCATGAAGTCTTGGTAGCCTTTCTTCATTAACAATGCTTATCATCAAGATGGTTAATAAATGTAGAGGAGACTGAAGTCAACTCTGTTGAATTTGATGCTGCTAGAACAGACCTAAAGGCAGCTGTAACAAGAAAGCTGGAATGGGCAGTGGTGAAAGGAGTCAGCAGCACCATGTGGCATGAAAGCAAGGATCATCTGAACCTGACAAGAAATCAGGCTTCAACAGTTTTCTGAATCATGGTTTGACACAAAATAACAAAAGCAGCTTAGAGAAACAGTCTCCCAAATAAAATTTTCTTCTTTGAAGATACTGTACCCATCATTTTCTAGGATGTTGTGAGCTGCTGTCAAATGCTTGTAAGCTGTTAATCACTGACACAACACAGGAATATGAAAGACTGTTCATCAATGGCACCCTTAATAAAACCTTGGTGTGTGCTGTGTAGAGTGATGTTTCTGTAAATTTGTACAGGAATACTCACTGAACACAGCAAAATTATACGAAGTCCAAAGGCAGAAGCATACCACCCATTTAAGTCTGACATTTCAAGAGGAACTATTATGACAAAACCATCTTTTTTCGCACTAGATTTTCAAGCCCTTGAACACAAGCATATCACTTTTAAGTCTAAATCCCCTTTCTTTTGTTCTTACCAGAAGTAAAAATGTAGCTGTTGAACCAGTGTAATGTTATTCAGACAAAAAAAATTGTAAGAATGATGTCAGAATTTTGGTCAAAGGCAATTTGGGGTCAGACTCCCTCGAATTAGAAACTGAGATGAAATAGATTGCAGAGGAAGCATAAGTTTCTCATAGGTATTCTGCTAATATTAAACATTCTGCAAGCACATTTTGAAACCTGTCTGAAAATCACCTAAAGCTGCAAACAGAGGTTCTGCTCCTGTAATATACACAGTGGGCCCTCTCCTTCCTTCTCTACCTCCTCTCTCCTCTTCTCCCTTGCCCCTGCCCTTGCCCTTGACCTTGACCTTCCACTTCCCGTTTCCCCTTTCCCCTTTCCCCTTCCCCTACAGGATCTCCACATGAATGATGAGGGAGCACAAGGCCTTAGGAGATGTCCCAGGCAGTGGAGGCCATGTGCCTCCTGCACCACGCAGGGGTACCCCCACAAGGATCCCTTGATGAACTCCATCAACTTCCCACTTTTTCCCTGCAATTACCCTCGTTTCAAAGCTTTCTAGACTTTATGGCCATGATTGTTCAAAGCCTGCAAGTTCTCTGCCAAAACATGTTCATAATAATTTAAAATCCATTAGATCTCATTCCAGCTGCATGATTTGGCTTAAATATGTTTTTGTTCACATGTGTCTCTGATGGGGCAATGTTCATACTTTTTTGGTCTGTGTTTCACTAGTCTGAAAGATGCTATACTTGTTTTATATCAGTGTGTAGGACAATCTCCAGCCGCATCATGTATCTCCACTTGCACACAGAACAAATCTAACTCACCTTTCTCCCTACTGAATTTTGTAAAGTTTTATATTTGAGGCCTAACCAGTGCTTTACACTGCACTTCTAGTATCAATACTGTTAAAAGTCACTTTTCACATTTTTTAAAAATGTCATCTAATTGGTAATGCATATTTTTTACCACTGGATACACTTTAGCTTACAATGAAACATTTTAATTTCTAATACATGGAATTATTCTTTATCTTTTTCCAAAACATAAGCAGGAACAAGTTGATTTTGGTTTTGGGAAAAAGAGCTGCATGGACTGTCCTGCCAGGTCAGGGAATGAGCATACTGGAGCTTTCAAAGTCTTGGGAAAATGAGAGGAAATTAATACATTTGCAAGCAATTCACTGAAATACCAATGTAATAGCTTGAACTATATTTCTAGGATATGTTCAAGGGGAAAGAATAAAAATGTCACCATAACTTAACAACTAACTTCCATAAAAATGTTGCTAGTAATATCAATTAGGAAGTTCATAAAAATTTAGCAGAAAAATGAGAGATAGAGAGGTCATCTCTTTTACTCAACAAAGTCTTGTATTAATCAGCTTCAGAAGACATTAAGAATTTTCTGAATGCTGACAAATGAAATGAAAAAGAAACTAACATGCACTCCCCAAAAACCACCTCACAGTAAAAAGTCAAAATATTGTCTTTAAATGGGGATTTCTGGGAATGTACTTCAGTACCGTTGCACGGATCTAGGGTACTTTAAGAGACTTGTCCTTTACCTTTAATTGGGAAGATAAGCACCAAATTAAGCTATAAAGCACTTCAGAATCTGGACTAAGGGTTTGTGGCTTGGATGAGATTGCTAAAAATACACCTCTTTTATGGCAAAGTATCAATACTTTTCTTCATATTTCCTGTCTGGAAAGAATGAGTCGGAGTGAAAGGTAATGATCCTTACACCTTTCATACAAACCCCCCTCCCCCCAAAACAAACAAACCAAAAAAACCCCAACTACTTTTCTCTGTAGGCAGGTATCTATTGTTTATTTCTCTCCACAAAATGTACATTCCATTCATCCTCCAGTAACCCAGTGGGAAAACCCCCTACAGAAAAATAACACACTACATTTTTTGAAGTGCATTAGAAAATACTAATGATCACCAGCTGTAATCTCTTGCACATGCTCTACATGTAGTCAAAACATCTATATCTCAAAGCTGAGTAGTTTGAGGTCTAGGTTGTTTTTTTAAACATTTTTCCCCCATAAATAGTCTTCATGCAAAAAGGAATGGCAAATAGTCATTCAATGACTTAAATAGCTGCCTAATTCTTTTCTGCTAGAAGGAATAAAATTCCTGTTATAGTGAAAGGAAACTTTGAAAACCAGATTGTAACTGCCTTCCAGCTTTGGGTGTGAAAACAAGCAAAACAGCATAACAGCGGAAAAAGGCAAAGTTCATTTTCCCAGCCAACTATGTAATTCTGTTCAGGCTTAAACTAGGGACATTGTTCATTTTAAGTATACAAATTACCTGAAGATTCTTTCAGTTTTACAGTCTTTCTTATACTAGTTTTCTGTTAAAACAAAATAGAGCAGCACAGTATTTGTGAAGTTATTGTTCTCACGTTTCCCACACTGCTGTACTACTTTTTGTGGTTTGTCTGATGTTTTATGCAATATTGTCATAACTATGACTTGGAGGGAGGTAAACATTGCCCTTGAAATGAGCCTAAGATATTTATTTATTGATTGATTTTTAAAATGCACTTACCTAACAAATTCTGAGAGAATGGTTAGACATTAAAATATAAATAGATACTTGAGATCACACGCATCCCCATATAACTTTGGCAATCACTTGAGTTAGTAGATGAATCTTGCTCCATGCTCTGAAGGTCAATAAATTCAGACTGTGGTGACAGGTGATAGAATGCAGGTTCAGGTGGATGGATGGATAGGTTGTGTACAGCTGCCCCAAAACATCAAATAAAGACTTCTTTGTACTTAATGACACAAGTTTCTGCTTTTTGAGGGTTGGTGTTCAGTAGGAATTATCAGTAAGAATTACCAATGGTTTTGATTGAAGGTGGGAAGAATATCAAGTACTGGTCTGTTTTCAGCATCTGCAGAAGCTTTCATGAGGATGCTAGGTGTCTTATTCCTTAGTCAATCATAAAAATGCAGCGGAGAAATACCAGAGCTTTTAAGGGTACAGCATTCCTGAAACATGTTCCATGATTCAACGGGACACTGAGCAGAGGTGAAGAAACAAAGGACACTGAGGTATGAGAACATGGATATGATTGACTGCAGCTGAATGAGTGGGAAAAAAAGAGATATTCACTACCTTCCAGGCCTCTCTTAAATGTGGAACATTAGTGTTTAGACTTCTAACAGGAAAAATTATCACAGTTCGTACTAACTTGACAACTGATGCAAATCAGAAGTAAGGGCAGGAGTCCAGACCTTATGCATTCCCCATCTGGTTCCATTGAACCTGGCCACTACCTTAAAAAGGCTATCTAAGATTCTGGGAGCTTCAACATTCATGATTTTTAAAACAGCTGGATGAGTCAAGATTTGCGAGTAGTCTTTACGTTGAGCTCCATTTGTTTTCATTAGTCTCTATTAGATGCTCTGCTGCAGATTTACAGATTCTGACGGCTTCCCTCCCATGGTGTGATAAATGAGACTCACAGCTTATAACTTAGCTGTTTAGCCCAGATGGCAGAATATCCACAAAAAAAAAAAAAAAAAGAAAAAAAAAAAGAGAAGACAGCAGGTAGTGGAAAAAAAAACCCGCAAAGTGGGGAATAAACTGAGTCAAGACTTCCCTAAAGCATAATCTCTTTGTCTCGTTCAGAATCTGAAGTTGCTTCTGCATTTCTGTGATGAAGGATGCCTGCTAACATGACCTGTAGGAAACACGGTCCCATGTGAATATCTCCCTGCATATTCCCTGCTGGTTTTGCAGGTTCAAAGTGCATCCTGATGACTACACTGTGCACACAAAATTCATACAACTATTTTTAAAATGTAATTAGGAACATATGCTTACTTACAGACAAGAGGCATAAAGTGTATTCATCACAAACTTTGCACAGTAGAAAAAAATCTTGGATTGGCACAGAAAATTTTGGCTATAGGCAAGACAGCACTGACATCCATGGGATTAATAATTCATGTATTTTATCTCATTCAGGGCATTTCGGGAAGTCCATTATACTATATTTTCTGTGTAGTCAGTAAATTTTGTAGCTCTTAAAACCCGTGAAATGAAAAATAGGCTTGAAAAGCCATAACACTATCAATACATAAATATTAATGTAGCTCTTTTCATGACAAACATTCCAAAGTGCTCTCCAGTAAAAGAAAATGAAATAAAGCATGAACAGAATGCAGAGGACTGTAAGTCAAAAGGTCACTGAAACAGACAAATCAAATGAATCGGTTTGACCAAGGGACTGACCAAGTTCACTCAGTTAACTCTCGAAATCCTATGTTCTTTTCTAAAGCTCTGTCTAGTCAAGTTTTAGGAATATTATGTCAAGGATCAGAAAATAATCAAAACAACCATAAGTAAGGGGGACATATTGAGGCCATTTCAGTGTAGAGAGAAATGAAGGTGTTACTCCAAGTAAGTACTGAGCATGCAGCGTGCTTCCTTCCCTAGCCAGACATTAATATCACTGATACAACTAATAAGTTTTTAGTTACTGAAAAATTTAAAAAAATAGAATTTGTGGGAAGTATTTTATTCACCCACTAGAGTGGCAAAACACTGATATATATTATGCTAATTTCTTTACCCTCTTGCAATCATTCAAGAGGGAAAAAAAAATGTAGAAGTGTTCTGTAATGCACAACAACTGATTTCCTAGCAGTAGTTTATTTTCAGGTAATTTTTACCCTTCATTCTTTTAAAAAGGGTTGTATTCCATTGTAAAATATCTTCAGATCTGCTAAATTTTTTCACTGGATGATAAAGCTTATGATTAAAGAAAGGAAACAAATTTGGGACAAAAAGTGAACGCAAGAAAACTGAGAGTATTTCATTAGAATAGAAGAATGAGCTGTTTTTCCTAGTTTGGCAATACCACATGACAAAATGGTTAAGTGTGATGCTGCATCTTCCTATTATATAGATACTTCCAGCGTAGGATCTGCGGGTTCTATGGCTGCTGGAGGGTTGTAGCTGGCTTTTAGGAGCTAGTTGCAACAAAGATAGTTAAAAAGAAGTGCACTTATGAAATTGTTTGGTGTGTTATTTTTCCTCGTAAGGTCAAAAAAGATTTATTTTCTAATGGAATTAATAGAGTAGCAGGAAGGAGAAAATTATGTTTATGGCTTTATGTGTATATGTTTTTGAAAGGGAAAAAAAAAGAAAAAGAAAATCTACAGAGTTGTCTACTAGTATTCAGCTGCTTCCAGGCATGTTTTCTGCTTTTAATTGGAACAGAAACACTTAATTTTTCTGTAGGTATCTCTTATTCATATTCAACGATCTTAGCAATATAACTCAATTTTGTTTGAGATGCTAGTAGATTTATTCAGCAAGTTCAGAAGATCCCTCTGAAATTCATGGGGGAACAAGAGTCATTCACATTAATTTATTAATATTTTAATAGTTCTTTGGCTACACATGAGCTCACACTGGTTTCCAAGTCTGAATGTTATACCAATATTGACTTTATAGCTATCACAAGATAGTCAGATAAAACTAAAAGTAATTTCTTTTGAACTAATGACAAGATTGAACATATCTTTGACACCCATACTGATCTTTTTCCTGTCACCCTTTCCATCCTGTAGAGTTTGTTAAAGTAGCCAGAAAGGTACCCAGACTATGCAGTTTTTCTGTGAAGCACTTTAGAAATACTTTGATCTTGGTTAATATAGTAAGTATTTTTACTCAGTGTTATCAGGATATCTTTTCTTACAAATATGATCTATAGAAGCTGTGTAATCTAAAGTTACATTTGGTATGCTAGAATTTTAATATAGGTCCCAGCAGCACTATAAAACACATGCTGGCTATTTCCTGTACTAGATACATTGTTTATTGCAGCAACCCTTGCATCTGAGAAGACTCAAGAGACCGAAGACTTTGGTTAACCAAGGTGAGTCAGACAGGAAACAAACCACCTGCTTCTTTACATAAACACAAAATGTAATCGCTTTTGGAGATCAGTAAATAAAAAAAAAAAAAATGAGCTCTATACATGTAACTCAAAAGCCAAGAATTTTTTTCTCAATAAATTTTGGATTCTATGTGATCTTGGGGTATCAAAGTTCGGTAGGAGGAGTTTTGCTTCATGCTCATAATGAGAAAACACTCTGGAAGCCGGGAATAAGCTGTTAGTAGAAATACTAATGAAAAATAATATATAATCTCTGATCTGGGTCCTGTGAAACAGTGGTTAGTGTGTTATAAACTGAGCAATATCAACTAGATAGGGGAACAGGTCTTATCAGTAATACAGACTCAGGGGCAAGAGTGGAGCATGGAAAAAAATGAGGAAACTACCTCTTTTGCACTCCTCAGAAAGACTTGTGTCCCTATGTGTCATTCATGGTTTTTTTCTATCTTACATTATAAAGAAAGATCTGTCTAAATTTTTTTAAGAGTGAAAAGTACAAAAGTTGCACCCAAGATTAGGAGAAAGAGAAAATAAAAAACAGACTCCACTGGCACAAGACGTTTTCCAGACTTTAGCCTCTTAAATGCTCCTTTTTGTGTGAAGAGAATTACACACAGTAAAACAGCTGCATCTTTAGGAAATAGATGCTTAGAGGTGTCAATTTCAAAAGTGACGGTTTTTCAAACTTCAGTTTCTTAAGGTAATATGTCTGAAAACAGGAGGAAAGGTGTGTGTGGCTTTTGATACTCAAGAGTGGACTGAGTCAGTTACCTGACCTCTATTAACTTCCCCTAAAATCCACAGAATGGGCCAGGAACCTCAGACGTGTTTCCCTACACGCTTAAAAGGAATATGGAATTACTTTAGCTAATATGAAAACTTGTAATTCCACCAATTTCCCAAGTTCCAGGTACCTGCCAAGAGGTTGGAAGTAACTCCTCCATCTGTTGGGGATCCAGAACTCCCATGATTTTTCGACTGTAAAGGAGAATTTATGTCTTTAGAATAATGATTGCTACAGGAGACATGGTTCCCACCTTTCTGGTAGTTACCTTGGGCCAGAACATGTATCCAGGCAGTACTTTTAATCTGAGGTTCCTGGAGTTCAAACACACATCCTTTTGAAAAAATCCCTTACCCAAACCTTCTCCATCAAGTTAGAATGGTAGAGAAAGTCTCCTCCTGTCTTGTGCAAGTTTTGTAACAAGAAACGTAAAGTTAACTCAGCTGGCATGGAAGTACAAGGAGAAATGGCTGTGTTTAGATAATTCTCTGGGGAAAAAAAACCCAACAAAGAAGTGAGACTTAACCAATGTCTCCTCCTGGGATGACTTATGGAGTTTTTCACTCAGTGATTGTCTAACTTAAAATGAAAAAATAGTCCTGGAGTGAGACCTGCCATGTAATTAAAGTTTTACCTCAAGTCCTGAAACAAGAACTGCAATATATTGATATTCTTTAATTTGTTCTTTTACTGAAATAAATCAAATCTTCTTTTCTATAATGCAATTCTTAGAAGTGCTATTCATGAGTCATGAATCACAGAATGGGTTGGGTTGAAAGACACCTCAATGACCATATGGTTCCAAACCCCTCCCAATGGCAGGAACACCTATCACTAGACCCGGTGATTCAGACCCCCATCCAACCTGGCCTTGAACACTCCAGTGATGGGGCAGCCATAGCTTCTCTGAGCAACTTGTTCTGGTGCCTTACCACCTTCACAATAAATTTCTCCCTTAGATCTTGTCTAAACCTCTTCTCTTTCAGATTGAAGCTCTTCCCCCTTGTCCCGCTACTACCTGTACCTGTAAAAAGTCCCTCTCCAAGAGAAGGAGCCTTTTCTTCTCCAAGCTGAACAATCCCAATTCTCACAAAAGCCTTTTCTCATAAAAGAAATTCTCCACCCATCTAGTGATCTTGGTGGCCTCCTTTGGACTCACTCCAACAGGTTGATGTTCTTTCTGTGCTGGGGACCCCAGAGCAGTGTTCTAGATGGGGTCTCACCAGAGCAGAGCAGAGGGGCAGAATGCCCTCCCTCCCCTGCTGCCCACACTGCTTTGGATGCAGCCCAGGACACGTTTGGCTTTCTGGGCTGGGAGTGCACAGTGCTGGGTCATGTCCAGCCTCTCACCCACCAGCACCCCCAAGTCCTTCTCAACAGGGCTGCTCTCAATCCCTTCATTCCCCAGCCTGGATTGATGCTGGGGATTGCCCTGACCCACGTGCAGCACCTTGCACTTGGTCTTGTTGAACCTCATGAGGTTCCCATGGGCTCACTCCTTGAGCTTATCCAGGTCCCTTTGGAAGGCATCCTGTCCTTCAGTAGTGTCAACTGCATCACTCAGCTGATTTCACCTACAAAAGTGATATGGCAGACTTTGAGAAGTTCTACTTAGCAAGTGTTTTGATGCAAAATGCATACTCTGAAGCTGAATCAAGCTAAATGAAAATTGGAATTTGAGAGTAGGATGTTCCCACTTGGAAAACACCAGCTCATGCCATTTACTCAGCAACCATTTCTTCAGAGTGCCTGAGTCCCTCTGCTGCACCATCTTCCCGTAGAGACACTGACCTGTCTGTTACTGTAGGTTATGTGTGCTGTTGTGTATTTCAATGAGCATGCAATCTTTTTCAAGAGCGGAGCCAAACACATCCTTGAGGCTGAGCACAGCCAACTGCCGTGTTCAGCCACATCCACGAGCAGTGTGATCATCCTGATTCTGCATTGGTTAATGGTTAGTGGAAAACAGTGAAGATTACACACTTCCTGATGAGGAATGCATTCAGGCATGTTCAAATTCTATGTGAGTATTTAAAGTAATATTTGAATAGAAGAAGGGATAATCATCCTTCTTATTCCTCAGCTTATGAAGACTGATCTATCTCTCAGTGAAGGACTGCAAGCTCCAGTTTTCATGAAAGTTTTTCCATATTTGCTGCAGGAGCAGATTCCTCCAGGAGGAATTGAAAAGGTTCCAAACCTGGTTCTGTGAAAATTAAAGAAAATAAAGCAAGATGTTATTTGTTTTGGTGAATGGCGCTTCTGGGACTTATTGAAAAAGCCTTCTTAATTTTCCCAGAAGCAAACTGGGAAGTGTCTTCCATTTTTTGAAATACCTGCATAGTTTTGCAAAATCAACTGGAATTTATCTCTTACTCATTAAAATTATGAATATATTGAGAACATGAACCGCTATTAGTGAAGTATACATCTATTCCATGTAAGGAATAAAAGAGTAGGAGAGATACTACCTTTATAATGCACATAAAAATACCCATCTGTCCACCTGTTACAACTGGAGGGACATGAATTGCAGAATTATTATTTGAAGTTTGCATGGAGGGACTAGGTAGAATAAAGCAAATTTTAGGATCAGGAGACACCCTGCTTACCAGTTAATAATTTATACTTTAATAATTGCTTCTCCAGTGTCAGACCATACTAGGTGAAGTAGTGACCTATTTAATTTGGCTCTTAGCGTGAAGCCTGGGCACACCTGTGCGGTAGATAGAACAGAGCCTGAGTTCTTTAGTCAGAGCCATTCACTCCCAATTTTATATCTGTACTTTACATTCCTCATTTGGAATCTGGATGCAGAAGGAAAGGACATCTTCTGCTCCAATAATACAAATGTCTGAGGAAGTAGCCTGCTGCAAAAGGCATATGTTAATGGACAGCTTTCAGTGGTGAGATTTCCAGGAGGTCAGCCAATCTGATTTCATCATCTCCAGCTTTTAACTCAGTGAAAGAGACATAAACTCTTAATGTGGAAGGAATGGGCCTTTTAAGTTTCTCAGCTTGTGTCTCCCTGGTCTGAAGTCAATTTCCAAACGCCATTACATCCAGTAGATGTTGGACTGGGACCTTAAAATTTAATTTTAATGGTTAAACCAGCTGCTTCAAAGTGATCACTTACTTCCTTATCTGTTAAAAGTTATAAAGTTCCTCGTAAAGGGAGAGAAATGTGCTCCTTTTATGATTAGGCAGATTCATAAAGATCCTTATAAAAAGAGAATCTTTTTTTAATGGAAAAAAGCAGAAAATTCCACTCAGCAATGTATATATTTTAGATAAAGCCATTTAAACTCATTTTTAGACTAAACACTTTGTGCTGCCCTCCAGCTAACATCTCTAGAGATGAAAGGCACCATTATAATCTAGTCCCATTTGTCTTTGAAAGTACAAAAGTCCACCCTCTTTGTTCATAGACTTAAACCAAAACAAAAAAATAGAAATCAAAACACAGGACTCTACAAATAACACATCTTTTTCAAGACTGTGCATCCCTTATACTTGGTTTATTTTAATTTTTTTTTACAAAAGAAAAGGCCCTCTTGTTGTGCTGCAGACAGCTACTGTGAAACGAGTCCAAAGCTCCAGAGAAACTTTTTTCAAAAGTCCTTGAAAAAGCTTTTGTGATTTCCCTTGACTATTGATCTACATCCTTCTACTGACTTAAGACTAATACATGTTAGCAGGACTTGAAAGATTTTTTTTTGAAATGCAGGTGCAAAATGTTTAACATAACCTTGATTTTTATTGCACAAGACTCCAAGTTCTGGGGCAAAACGTATTTTCATGTAGAAGTGATCCCAAAGCCCTCCTTTTTCCACTTGCCATATTTTCCTCAGACTTTTTAGTCATAAAAAATTCAGGGGTAAAGAATGCTTTCAAAACTCCCTATGGCAGAATAAACCAGAGCTGAACCTTCACGTGATTATTCCAGAGTGAGTCATTTAAGCATGGGACTGCTTCATAAACTTCAGGGACTTCATTTGCATGTGAATATTGATTCCTCTCACACAAACAGTCCATCCTTTTATGTTGCTTTTGCATGAATTTGCCCTCCGGAGAATCGATTTTTTTCTGTGCTTCAGCCGGGTGTTTCTACTGCCCGAGTCAAAAACACTTCTCCTCAGTGAATCAAATGGAGCAATGAGAATGTGTAGATAAGCCCCAGTTCTTCCTCTCAAGCATAAACAATTCACATTTCCTTCCAAGGAAAGACTGAACATTTGACCTCTCTTTTAAATCATCAGATAAGCAAAAGCAGTTGTATGTGTGTGGGGGTAGAGATATCTGTCAAACAATCTAAATTACCGAAAGTAGTTAGGTGCAGCATTTCCTAAGTAAATCAGATCTCAAAGTACTCCTTCATCATTCAAACAAAGGTTATATTTTGGTTCTTGAAATTCAATCTGGGGCTGTGCTTACCAGCTGCAAATAAAACTTACAGTGTATGAGTTTGACCCCATAGCCTCTACTTACATGAGGAAGTGCTATGAGTTTCCTACTGAAAACCCCAGAAAAGACAACACGGCTGTAGCCATTTGCATGGGAGTGCTGCATGGGTCATAGAACAGTCTCATATCCTGAAAAGACAGCGAGCAAGCAAGCAACTTGGAATCATCTCACCAGACAACAGAACACCTTCTTTTCCCCTTTCACCAAAGCTGACACTACAGTATTTCATGAACTGTAGACCAGTCATCATGGTACCACGTATCTCCACAACTTTGATGATACACTGTATTTCTGTTTTAATATCATAGCAGAACATAGAAATGCCTTCTCCATTCTATCATACACTTTTTTTATTGCAGCAGTATTTTCTGTGTTAGATTATAGTGGTATGAGATGCTGTGATGACACAATAATTAGAGGCGTCATATTACCAGGACTAAGTCACATACAAAGAAAGATGTATGTGAAAATTCAGTCAATTGCCAAATAGTTCTCTTAACAGAAGGCTGGGATATGGCTGTTTCATAACAAAACTGAGATATATCAATTTAAGTTGTATGTAGGATGCATGGAAAAATAATGATCTCTATCCTAAGTTATCCATTATTGTTAATGGTTCACCTGCACCGTTTTCATGAAACCCAAAGTTCACAATGTTTAGGGTAGTGTAGTAACAGTGTTGATAATGGTATCTACAAAATAAATAAGAACAGCGTGGAAAAAGGCCTGTTCTCAGCTTCTATATCAGCTGATAGTGAACATTATTTTGGCACAATAACAAATGTTCTTAGATTCAGATTTCTTAAGAAAAATATTGCTAATGTCCTATGGAAAGTTTTCATACTTTCCATAGTGTATTTATTTTGGGGACAAGATGAAGGGTTGTACGACTATAAAAACTGTGATGAAGAACAACTATTAATAGTTACCATTTGACAGGAAAATACTTTTTTCCCCTGCTTCTGACCTTTAACAATCACCTAAACAATCGGTGTTTTTTGCTAAAGAAGTTGTAGGTTAGATTGTGAACTAGGAAAAAATACCACTCTGCTCTGCATAGGATATATTCATAATAAAATTGCCAGTAAATCCCATCATATGATGAGGGTATAATAAATTACCCTAAATTCTTTATCACTGGTTACGAGTGATTACCTTACCATTTCAGGTCCTACAGGCATTTCTCTTGATTGGAATACATGGTTATGTGTGTTGTACCTGTTTGTCAGTGACATACGGAACATATACATGTGAGATTGGAGTGCACAGATACCAGGTTCAGTTCAAGCAGCAATGCTGTCTGAATAAATACTAGTATAATAGTGTTTACCACGAGTATATTCAACAGTCCTTCCTACGTGTCAAACCTGAAGTAATCATTGCATTCATTTTTTGGCATATTTAGTGCTTACAGCATCATAGATTGACGTTTATCTGACAACTCCTGTATCTCTTCCAAATGGCTTTCTTTATTTGCTGGTGACATTTCAACTATTGATTTGAAATTCCTTCACAATATTAAATGACTAATTGCTTCAAAATTTCCAGTAAATCTTAAGCTTAACTGAAAGGCATAGTCATGTCTTTTTTAAGAATAGTATTTTAAAAATATTATTGCTGGCCTTCCTAATTAAGGAGACAAAAATGGGACCAGTAAAAACCTGTTTTTCTTTTGCAATATCCTCCTAGTGACAACTCTTCATTAAAATAAAAAAAAAGGATACACATCTATACAGTCCAAATTATCTGGGCTGGAATTTTAATTGTGCTTCCTATTGCCTGGGGATAAAGAAATTTCACACTGAACACTCAAGAGGTTGTGCACAGTTTCACAGCTTGAAAACTGCCATCCTGAGTGGTGCATAAATTCATTTGTATCAGCCAAACATTTCCCACTTTCTGTAAAGACTACTTTGGAGTCTAGAAACCTGGGGCTCTTATGGACATCAGTAAAGTTTAGGAGAAATGATTCCCCCTGATGTGTACAGGATGAAAGTGAAATTTGGGGGATATTTTGGGATAAAGAGGGTGCAATCAGGTAAAATCATATTCCCATGGCATTAATTCTAGATAACAGAAGATCATCTGAGTAGCTCTTAAACTTAGAACTTTTGATGTCTTGGTTTGTGATTTTTAGCATTTTAAATGCCAGAGTACAGGTCACAGGGGCTTACTTGAAACTAGGTAATTTTGTGTCAACATTGATAGGTGAAAGTCTGGTATGAGAGACAACGATTATCTTTGTGCTTTTCTTAGTGCTTTGGTACACATCTGAAAGGAAAGAGAAGGTCATCATGAAAATTTGGGTAGTAACAAGGCAGATGTCATCTTTTCTAAATCAAATACCTTCAAGTAGCGAGGCACAATTTTAGGAAATTGAGCTGCTTCTTTCAGCATAAAACAGCTGGGAAGTCTTGAAGTTTTCAGAGAGTTTGGCATTAAAAATGGATGTCCTAAAGGTTATTTTTGTTACTGCATCTGCGTAAGAAGAATTTCCATGATAACTGAAATAAATGGTCCAACCAGGTTTATGTTGCTGGTAGTGGTACAAAGAAGCTCAGCTTCTTACTTCTAGACTAATTATTTATACAACAAGGAGTATGGGCATCTTTCATGACACATAGGTCGAAGAAATCCAACCATTTTTATACCACTGATCATGACTTATCAATTATTTGATTTGCTCCACATTTTTCTCTGGCTGATTGAGTACAGAGCAGGGAAAGGGGGTGAGAAGATGAGAAACCAGAGCTGACAGAGCAGGAGCAGCACACTTTTCAGCTTGGCTAACGTTCATCTGCTGTGCCTCTGTCAGTTCAGTGGTGAAGGTGAACAAGCACTCTGCCTGTGCGGCTGAAAGGACATTTGTTTCCACACCCTGGGTATGACTTACACAAACAAGAACCTCTGTCATATACTGGCAGGGCTACCCTCAACTCTGAATACTCATACCATCTCATGACCAACTCAATTTCACTAATTTGGAAAAGAATGTTTGACGATGAATTGTCTTCTTCTCTGTATTTCATTAGTATCAGTCTGTGGACTTTAAAGTGTGTTTCAGTTAGAAATAACATTGGCATGTTAGAGATGGTATGCCAATTCCCTAGGGAATCTGACTGCAATGTTCTTCCATTTTCAACAGTTCTATCAGAATAACTGCAAGATGCTTCCTTCTCCTGTGCTAGTGTTTTCTCTCACTTGGCCCATTCAGGGCTTGAAATTTAAAGTCTTTATTTCTGCTGTTTATGATTTTAGTGTACTTTTTTTCCAAACTTACGTTCTGAGAGAGAATACAGACTATTGGCATGTTCACAATAAATGCACAATATGATAGCAAATAGGAAAACCGTGTTAATTCTCTTCCATGTTGATATTCAGAAACTGTTCTTCCTACATTTACTGGAGAGAATGACATTTACCTGAATTTAATACTCTACTTCTTTTTTTTTTTCCCCAAGTGCAATGCAACTGAAATTGCCCAAAGAGAAAAGTAGAAGTAATTGAGAAAAATGCATACAGACACGTATACCCATGTTTTAATTGAATCTAAAAAGCAATCCTGCTCTGCAGTTCATTTTCTGATTGTTTTCACATCAGGGTAGCAAGCATAAATTTGTGCTGCATCTGCCCTGATGCTTAAAAAATAACAGCTTCCACACATCAGTTCTTTTAACCCATTAATGTTTAAGTCATTACATTATAAATTACCTCGTATATGTCTGCCTTCTAGCACTTCTAACTTTCTATGTGTTCAAGCTTTGCTTTTTCTAAGGATGAGCACGGAAGGCAGGCAAATTACAGGAGCTCCCTGGCAGTGGCCTGTTCTGTATTCTTCTTACACAAGACAGCATTAAGAGTGAGACATGATACTGTAAAGATGAGAAATTCAGACACCATATGTCCCTGCAGCAGTGAGGCACAACAGGAAGCTCTGAGAAAACGTCAGAGAGAGCATCCTGCTGTGCCTCAGTTCTGGAGGACTGCTAAGGTTTCACCCTTATCTGTGAACTACCTGCTGTTTACACTCTTCTGTCACTGTTTTGCTCTTCATTACTGCGCTTTCTCAATTGAATATTGACACTCTATTTGAATGAATCTCCACAATTTTTTTAATGCAAGGGCATACTTCTAACTTTTGAAGAATGAAAACAAGCAAACGCTGACTTGAAATAGAGTCCAAATGAGAATAATGAGTGTCTTGAAAATTTTAATTTGCCAACTGAAAAATAAATGGCCATTGTAGAAAAGACACATGAAGAAAGGGCTTTGCAGAAAAAAATCCCCTCAAAGACCTTTGTCAGTGATCAGTCACTCAAGAATGAATGACTTTACTCACTGACAACTGGTAAGATTTATTTTACTATTGCTGTTAAGAAGATGGAGTTCGGGAGAAATACCTATGCTGCATTTAAATCGGTGCAATCAATTTAATCTCTTTCTCCAACAATGTCTCACGTATAATTTTTCAAGAGGAGGAAACACCATTTCTTTAATTGTCATGTGTGTTGCTGTAATAATTCTTCATGAATGGTCACTAGGAGAAATGTCATTTCAAGAATCTTGGTTTTTTGCACTTTTAAAATCCTTACAATTATTACATGCGAGCAAACATCCAAGTACCTTCTGTCTAAATGACCTCATGGCCTTCTGAGAGGGTGACTTTAATGTATAAACATGCATACACATTTCCTTGTGGTGAACATAAACATGAGAATAGCCTTACTAAACAAGAACAGTTCAATCTAGTTCAATCTAGTTCAACCTAGCCCACGGAGCCAATACCCATTAATGATATTTGCCCTGTTTCAGATATGTTAGTTTCATTATATAAACCCTTTATTCTTGAAGAACATAGGCACAGAAAATGGTTTTATTGCTGTGTTTTGGCTTTGGTTTTTTAGAAAAACAGTGCTTCTGATGAACCTGTGATCACTAAGGCTCAATTAAACATAATTTAATATACCTGTTAGAGTTTAGCTTTGTAAGATTGTTCTACTTCAAATTCCATTTGCCCTTTTTAGACCAGGAAAAAACTTATTTGAAATAGCAAATCTCAGGCTAAAGGAACAATTTTAGAACAAACATATAAAAACCTAGATAGAAATACTCCACATGGAAGTTGTGAGAGAACAGGTACATTGAGTCACAGAAGAAAATTCTATAATGTCTGGATGTAGACTACAGCCCTCAACCCTTGGTCTGTCATGCAGGAGGAGATCACCAAGTCTCAAGCATTAGAATTACACATATCTGCATATAAACATGAGTCTCAGTCGAAAACAACTGCATGGTTGGCCTGGTACAAAATATTCAATCTGGTCGGGAAAGTGTCTATAAAAGCATTTTTAATTTTTTTTTTTCTTGGTACCCTGGAACCCCTATTGCTTTCAGAACAAATACATATCAGGATAATTGGCACTATTATAAACAAGTACAAAAATTTCTACAAGTTGAAGAAAATATAAATGTTAATATTTTAGAGCTATGCAAAAAACAGCAGCATGAATTGTGAATACTTACTTTCTGTCATTATAATCATTCTTTATCATCAAACTCTATAAAATCCCCAGAACAAAAATTTCATCTGAAAGGCTAATGTGTTTGCAAGTAGAGAGATGTAAATTAAGAACTTCTCTATAATGCCTTTATTATGATTCATTCTTCTAATCAGCTTGTGCAAAATATATTCAAAATATTTGAATTTTTTTTAATGGAAAATTGAGAAAGACATTTATTATCTCCATTTCTATTCTTCAAAGTCTGATTTTCAGTTACAGACCTCCATGCAATGCACTTCAACAAATTCCAATGCCTTCAAATACATTAATTCAGAACATGATCAAGAGATTTTTCCATGTACAAATTTAGCACCATAATGCTTCTCCCTAAGCTGGAGAAGATTTGAATGTAAAAATGTTAAATTTCTGCAGGCAATACAAAGTTCTTCCTAATGAAGGTATGCAAAGTCAGTCAACTGAGCTTTGTGCTCCCTAAGCTCTTTCAGCTTTTCAGATGAACCTCTTTAAAGTTTCATCTCAAGAAAGAATGATTTCATAATCAATGGCAAATTCATAACTTCTAACCAAATATTATCTTAATGATTTATTCTAAAATGCATATGCTTAAATGCTTCCAGTAAATCTAATACAAATTACAAGGAATCCCCCAAAAGGTAAAAATGCATAGACATTTGAAAATTGTTGTATAATTTTACTGTCCATTTGATTTTTAGTTAAGATTCAGCTTTAATAAAAAAACATATTTTCTTGCAAGTTCGCTGTTGAAATACATCAGTGAGGTTCCCAGATGTAATCCTGAATCCTGTGTTAGTGACCTTGGACGGTATTTTATAAGTCTGACCCAACAATTTCCATGCAAAAAAGTGATTTGAAAACAAATCCTAAAGACTATGAGGAATACCAAGACACCCTACCTTCTTCTGAAATGCTTTATTTACTGAGGACTTTAGGCATATATCACTTATTTCAGACCACTGTGTAAGAGTCACAGCATGCTTTTATAAAAGCAGCAAGACAATACATCGTCAGGTCTCTTTATTTGAGTATGTTTGTTGGTGGGAGATCGTTTGTTTTAGCCTTAGTCTTAATTTACATATTAACTAGATTAAATAGGGCATGAGTCACATCTAAGACTGGACCCAGATCTAATAATTTAAAAATTATTTCACATAGGTCTTCAGATCTGGGAATTATTTTTCTGGATGCTGCAGCAAAAATGATCAGATGAAAATCAAACCTATTTTCTTCTCAGTTAAGGCTTGAAGTTCAGGACTGTAGATGTAAATTTTACCAGAACTCTTTCAATATTTATGCTTTTTCCTTTCAACATAGCTCATATCCTAGTGTCTGAACCTATGCTTCTTCTTTTAAGAAAAAAAAGTTGGTATTACGCTGGATTTTATTAATTCAGTTAGTCACAATCAGCAAAGAAGAACACTATATATTTTTCACATATATGGTTAAACTCTGGTGTGTATAGGATGCATAGAGTGAAAATAACTGTCAGTACACCAAACTCCTCTTAGCATGACATGGTTTTGATCAAGTCATATGGCTCTCAAGTTTGCTATCAGACTTCAGCCAGTGAACTTTTCATTTGCTCCCATGCAATTTATGTGTAAAGATCCATCTACATGGCAGATGATGTAGCATCAAGTAATTTGTTTCACCCAGAAAACATAAGCTACACTTTTAAGACCAGCCAAGTCTTGTAACTACTAAAAAGCAGAAGAGAAATCTCCATGGCAGTCATAATCCATCAGCTTTCCCAAGGGCTTTGAATAATTACTTCTGACACATTGTTTTGTAGGAAAGGTATACAGTTTGTTTACTGATATACAAACTAAATGATCTTTTATTTTTTTGCATTGCATTCTTAGAAATTACTGCAAAGTATGGAAGGTCTCAATCCTTCATCAGATCCTTCAGGAAATTAAAATGGGCAGCAAGATACTATTTTCCTCGGTCACTGTCATTGAACTTTATTACCATTGAAAAAGAATTTTTTAAATTACTTCATTAAGTAAATACTTTGGGGAGGGGCAGTTTTTACATTTTTGATTTCTGAATATGCAGATGAGGACAAAATATTTACCGGTGAATATGAAGTCCAAGATAGATAGAATAAAGTTCACTCATCTCTGGAAAATCTCCAGGACCAGAGCTGGTAACCTGGCTCATAAGAAAAAGAGGGCAGGAAAGAGAAGAATTTCTTTACATACTTTATTCAGTTAATTTTGGCATTTATGATTAACTGAGTTGTTTGGAAAGTAAAAGATACTCCTGCTCAGGACTTCACCCTGATAGTTTTTGTATTCCCATGCCATGATAAGGAATGGCAAGACACTAGAGTCCTGCAGAGGTGAGAGCTCAAACTTCGCAAGTGAAGTTTTATCATGTTAAAGTTGTTAGGTGCTGCAATACACATAAAAGCACTTTCTGGAGCTCAAGATTCTATTAAGCTGTCTATACAAAAACAACACAATTGTTCAATATAATCTTAATAGCATGCTCAGTCTAAACGTGTGAAGGCCAGTGACAATCAAATACTATCCACAGAAGTCAAAGACTAGCAAATCATCGAAAGACTCGTCCTCCGTCTCTCATTCACCCGTCTTACACCCTTTCAAGCCTGGCGTGGTAGAAGAGCTTGCAATCTCCTTCCTGTTTGGCTGGCATGCTGATTTACCAGGATGAAACTCCAGCTTGAAAACTGACAGTATTTCATTTAAGAGAGTTTATTGTTTCATTTTACTGTGAAACCTGACAGGGAAATAGATTGCTGTCATTAGAAAAAGTATGATGAGAATGGAACTCAGCTGTTTTACGTCTTTGCATGTGAGGAGTTTGGTAAGAATTTCATTAAGCTCTCTTAAGACTTGAAAACTCACCAGGCTTAAAAATTCTCTGTTTAGCTGAGGCTTTCAAGGTTTTCACAGCTTCATTAATTTTAATCACCTTTTCTTTATCTGGTCACACTCCTGGCAAAATCAAACCTGTTAGTCAAACAGAAGTAAATTTTATTCCTGGCTATGGTCCATTCAAGTGTAAATGACACCATTAAATATCAAAGATACGGTTTTTAAGTATGCAGTATTGCATTCATGCAACTTAAAAACTTAAAATTCAATCTTCTCCACCAGAAGATAAATACTCTGCAGGAGGAATAGCTTTGAGTTTTTTCATAGTAGTGAAGGGAGAAAAAAAATTATAAAACTGTTGATGCTAAGTAAATACCATGTGTTCTGCTTTGGTGGTATATATCCACCAATTACACAAAATTGAAAAAAAAAAAAAAAGGCACATTTATCCTAGTTTTGTGTTGTGAAAGGATTGACAAAAATCTGAGAGGGGAAAGACTCTCAGATCACATATGATTACTTGGGTATAAGAGAGGTGGGTGCTGACCAGGTTGCTCTGCAAAGAAACAAGGCTTGCTGGTGTCAGAGTGTGAGGAGCCAGTTCAGTTTGAATTCAGCCATTCTAGCTGCCTGAAGTCTGGTTGTCAGGGCTGTCGGAGGCCTGTGGGGGGACAGAGCGTACACCTGCCACTTGCAGGAGGTAGCCAGCAGTGGGGGAGGCCTCGGCTCTGGAGAGGCTTGGCCTGGCAATGCCCCACACGAGGCAGGCAGTGGGAGACACTGTGGAGGGACATCTCCAATCAGGTCACGAAGAGCTCTCCACCAACAGACGGCGCAGGAAGGTTGGACCGGACCAGTGGTTCCCTGTTGGTGGGCAGGCTTTGGGAGGGGCTGGGGGGTATAAAAACCAACTGCCTTGCTTCTCGCTGGGGGCTCACTACTGTTTGCTGGCTCGCTGGNCCTGGCCACTTGCCATTTCCCCCCATGTCCTTGCCTGGACTTCCAGCTTCAACCCGTGCTGCGCCGATCCAACCATTGCTGCCTGCCCAGCTGCCCCGATCCAGCCAGTTGCCACGACCCTGTCCAGGGTCCTGGTCCTCCCATCCGAGCACCCACTAACTGCGTGGCCGGTGCCGCCACCGCGGGAGCCGCACCTGTGGAGCCGCGCCCCTCCGGGAGCTGCGCAGCCTCGCTACCCAGCCCGGCCACAGGCAGCAGCGTGCGCAGCCCCTGACCGCTGCCCAGATGCCAACAGCCCTGCCCTGACTCGCTGGTGGTAACTCCCTCTTTTTCTCTCTGTCTCCTCTCTCTGCTTTCCCCTTGTCCTTTTCCATTTTCCTTTCATCTTTTCTGGTTCTTCCAGCCCTCTTTTGCTCAGGCAACTCCTTTTCCTTCTCGTTTTTGTTATCAATAAACGGTTCTCAGATACAAGGTTTTCCTCCCTCAGTTTTGTTTCTTTCCCGACCATCCATTTGTAAAAGAATTCCTCTCAGTTCCCCACAGTGGAACACAACATAGAGTTACACCCACTTATATGTATCTGTAGATGGCATGATTTGATCCTGTCGCAGAAGAAAAAATAATCTTTTTTCCTGCTACGGCACCTGTATGAGATAATCATATTTTGGATTGAATTTTTAAACCCTCACTCACTGTTCAGAATAGATTGAAGTTATCTTTAGCAAAATCATGTGATCAGTAAACATATATATACATAGAAAAATAAAGAAATTGTTCATGAATGAATCAGTAAGCAAAAAATAGGTGGAAGTTTTAAAAAATAACATCCAATCATGTCTTGTTACAAGGTAGGGATGTTGGTATATGAATGAAATCAAAGTGTACCACACATTTCTCATGATTCTTCATGTGTTTGCCAATGTATTCTTATACAAATTTATATATAAGTATTCATCATGCTCACAATAAGCAGGTATTGGCTCCTTCAGAGAAAGACATTATGATTTATTGACTTCAGAGGTAAATACTGGATGAGGTGAAGCTAAGGTCAGATTTCTCTTAGATGAGTATTAGTTTTGATAGTAACTGAGAGGAGAAATTATCATCCGTATTAACATATACATTCTAACAACTTGGTTCATTTCACTTATTGAGAAGCAATTTTGAACTTCATCTCTTAATCAGTTACAACTGGAAACTTTTTTTGTGCAATATGTGTTAACAATGCATTTACAAAAACAGGGTCATGGTAGCAAAAGAGACCCACATAATGTGGGGTGATCCATAGTCAGGCAGAACAGAAGTCTGCATATCAATAGGTTTTAGAGTGTAATATGCTTCAGAAATAAAGTTGAGGACATATAAATCATCTTGGAATGAAATTAATAAGAAAAATCAGAATACCTGTGCATTTCAGTTATCCCCAATTTAGGAATAGTGCATTTCAGTTATCCCCAAGTTAGGAATATTCTTTCCACTTCTATCCTTCAATATATCATAATTTATCATTAAATTTTAATTCCATTTTATATTGAAAAACTATCAAACAGCTTTAAATATTAAAAGGATTAGCTAAAATGTTTCTAGGAGTATCAATAAGAATTGAATGATAAAATTTGGTAATGTTACAAGAGAGATCTAATATTTTTATTCAGATTAAGAATCTAACTACTTTTACTTAAGATCAAGGAAATAAAAAGGGCAGACGAAAAAAGGGAAAAGAGACAGTCAGCTCAGGAAGACTGAAAGGCTGTTGTGAGGTTATGAAGAGAAAATTAGAAGGTCCAAAGTCCATCTAGAACTTAATCTGAGCATGCATGTAAAAGACAATGAAAAGTATTCCTGCAAATAGATCAGCAACAATGGAGGGAGAGCCAAGGAGAATCTCTGCCATTTACTGGTTATGGCAGAAACACAGAGAAAGGCTGAGATAACTTAATGAGAAAAGGCTGAGATAACTNGAAACACAGAGAAAGGATGAGAAAAGGCTGAGATAACGTAATTCCTCCTTTGCCTCAGTCTTTAATACTAAGACCAGTTGTCATCAAGGTACCCAGCCCCTGAACTGAAAGACAGATACCGGGAGCAAAATGAAGCCCCCATAATCTGTGCGGGAATGGTCAGCGACTGGCTATGCCACTTAAATCCACACAAGTCCACGTGGCTGAGTGGAACCTACCCAAGAGTACTGGGAGGTGGTGGAAGAGCTTGTCAAGCCACTTTCAATCATTTACCACCAGTCCTGCATAACTGGGGAGGTCCCAAGTGACTGGAAGCTGGAAAATGTGCTAAGAAGAGCCAGAAGGAGGACGTCAAGAGGACCTCAGTGCTGGTGAAGGTCAAGGGGCCGATCAGCTGAATGTGAACATATGGCACATACAGAACAACCAAGGGATCAGACCCAGGCAGGGCCTGCTTGACCAATTGGGTGTCCTTCTACAGCAAGATGACCTGGCTGGTGGATGAGGGACAGGACATGGATATGTCTACCTGGACATCAGCAAAACCTTTGATAATGTCCCACAGAATTCCGAAGAACACTGGCAGCCAATGGCTTGGATGAGTTTTCTGAGTTAAAAACTACATGGCCAGGCCCAGAGAGTGGAGGTGAATGGAGCTGCATCCAGCTGGAGGCCAGGCACTGGTGGTGCTCCCAAGGGCTCTGTACTGGAGCCAGCCCCATTTAATATCTTGGTAATGTGGATGATGAGATTGAGTGCCTCTTCAGTCAGTTTTCGGATGACACTGTGTCAGGCAGGAATGTCTGCTGGAGGGCAGGAGGGCTCTGCAGAGGGATCTGGACAGGCTGGTTTGATGGGCCAAGGACAATGGCGTGACTTTCAATAAGACAAAGTACTGGGTCCTGCCCTTGGGCCACAATAACCCCAGGCAGCACTACAGGGTGGGGAAGATCGGCTGGAAGGCTGCCCAGTGGCAAAGGACCTGGGGTGCTGGTCAACAGTGGCTCTACTTCAGCCAGCATGTGCCCAGATGGCCAAGGGCATCCTGGCTTGGGTCAGAAATAGTGTGGCCAGCAGGACCTGGGCAGTGACTGTCCCCCTGTACTGGGCACCTAAGGCTGCACCTTGAGTGCTCTGTCCAGTTTTGGGCCCCACACTAAAAAAGAGGCATTGAGGTGCTGGAGTGAGTCTAAAGAATAGCAACAGAGCTGGGGAACAATCAGGAGCATAAGTCATATGAGGAGAGGCTGAGGGAACTGGGGGTGTTTATTCTGGAGGAATGGAGGCTCGGGGGTAACCTTATTGCTCTCTACTACTACATGAAAGGAGGCTGTAGCCACGTTGGTGTTTTCCTCTACTTGCTGGCAACCAGTGACAGGACGAGAGGAGACTGCCTCAAGCTGTGCCAGCAGAAATTTAGATTGAGTATCAGGAAAAGTTTCTTCACTGAAAGAGTTGTAAAATATTGGAACAGCTTTCCTAGGGAAGCGCTGGAATTACCATTCCTGGAAGTGTTCAAAAAACATGTAGATGTGCCCCTTGACATGGCTTAGAGACGAACATTGTGCTGGGCCTGACAGTTTGATCTGGTGAGCTGGACGTCTGTTCCAGCCTTGGTGACTCCATGGTTTCAAATATTGAGATAGTGCAGTTAGGAGCTCAAGGACCAAGACCTGTCAAGCTTTTTTGGATCACGTGATCAAATACTCGTATATTCAATGTTTGACTGAAAATGTGTGTATTAAATTTTTATGTTACATTGGTAAGGCCTGTAAAGAATTACTTAGTATTGATGGTATATCAGTAGGTGATTCGCATAAATAACACATTGTAAATAATAAATATTATAATGTATTTCATATAGCATTTGAAATTTACTTTTTTGCTATATTGTTTAGGTTACAGTTTACCTGCCTTGTACAAAAATTCTACTTCCAATTCTATATCCTTCTAATATTTTCAATTTCAGTGATCTACGGACCAAAGCTATTTTACTGAGGAAATTAATGGATAAATCTGAATAATTAATGTATTTAAAGAATAAACAGTAGCACAGAAGATTGGGTTCTTTGAAAGAACCTGAGCAAGTGAAAAGTAAACATAATCCATTCTTCATGTTAAGAAAACATCTGAAACAAGCCAAAATTTTAAGGACGAAGATTTTAATTTAGATTTTGTATTAACATAGTCTGAAATAATGCAAAACTGCCAGCTATTTAAAACATATGATATAAAATAAAAGGCATTTGAGGAAGATGAAATAGGTTTGACTCTGAAGCGATAGTTAACTTCCATAATGAGGTAATGAGGAATATTTTAGGCTTATACAGACAAAACAACATAGGCTCATTGTTTCTTCATTTAAGATGCTTGAATGATTTCCAAAGAGGTCTTATTGTGTCATGTTCCCTCTCCATACCCTTTTTTTTAAAGTATAAATAACAGCACATGATCATCAGAAGCAAATTTTATTTCTGATCAAAGATCTTGTGACAGGAATAAAGTCATCCCTGAATAGAGCTGTGTATAATTCATCTGGTGATCAAAACCCAGACACTATTTTCATTAGTTTTATTAAAATTGCTACATTAAAATTGTCAAATTATACTCAGTTTTAGTTGAAAAATTGCTCTAAATGTAATAGTTAGCCCATAAGAAAATAAATTCAGCTATGGCCATTGAATCCTTTTTGTAGAAACCTTGTTTGCAGAAAGAAGATAACTTTTTTTTCGCAGATAATTCACTAGAAGATCTATGTCAGCAGTTGAAATTATTAACTGACAATATTCCATTTTTACATTATATGCAATACATTAATTTCCATAAATTCATTAAAAGTGGCCTGAAGAACAAAGAAATTATGTGCTTCTGTTCTTTTTTTCCACAGAGATTGAAAAGAAAAATATACTTGCAAGCTCTGCGACTTGATTTAATTATTTTATTAATCACTAGGATACTGAAATGAGAGCTCCTAATGATGTTACTTTATACATGTTAAACAGCATGTATGCACACACAGACACACAAAAAAATCACAGTAATTTGTCAGAACTATACATGTTTAAATATTTTCTCTTGCATGATTGGTTAATCAGAAGTGTTCAAACAATTGGCTGAATAGTTATGAAAATCTTTGAGGGTGTAAAGTGTACTGGTGAGCTAAATTATTTGGTGACAGAATTTACCAGGTTTCATTCAAAGTGTCTTTGCAGACTTCTGTCTTTCCTTGTGTATGGGGTTTGCATGACAACGTTTTGGTAGTGTGAGGGCTGCAGGGTTGGCTTCTCTGAGAAGCTGTCAGGAGGCTTCCCATGCCCAGTGGGGTCAGCACCAGCTGACCCGAGGGCCCCACTGCCGGCCGCCGTGACTCCTGCGGGGGACCCATGCTGGAAAAATCTGTTTCTGAGGACTGCACCCTATGGAAGGGACTCACACTGGAACAGTTCATGAAGAATTACAGCCCATGGGAGGGACTCATGTTGGAGAAGTTCATGGAGAAATGTCTCCCGTGGGAGGGACCCCCCCTGGATGAGGGGAAGAGGGTGAGCCTTTCCCCCTGAGGGAAGAGCAGCAGAGACAACACATGATGAACTGACCACAGCTACCATTCCCCATTCCCCTGTGACACTGAGGGGGAGAAGAGAAAAAAATCTTAACTGAAGTTAAACCCAGAAAGAAAGGAGAGGTGGATGGAAGATGTTTTAATATTTGAATTTTTCTCTCATTATCCTTCTGCGATATGATAATTAATACATTAATTGAAATTCATTAAGATGAGTCTCTTTGCCCACGACGGTAATGAGTGAGTGATCTCTCCGTGGCC
Source organism: Oreocharis arfaki (assembly GCA_013398015.1). Lineage (NCBI taxonomy): Eukaryota > Metazoa > Chordata > Aves > Passeriformes > Paramythiidae > Oreocharis > Oreocharis arfaki. Next base: position 1,253,042 of record VZRR01027747.1, on the reverse strand, counting down.
AATCTCAACCCACAAGCCATTGGTTGTATTCCCATGCCCAGCTGAGGAGGGCAGTGGTAGCCAGGCTTGGTGGGCAGCTGGCATCCAGCCAGGGTCAACCTGCCACAATCTTGAATTCCCAGAGGTCATTAAAGTAAAAGAAAACTTCTTAGTCCTCCTGATCTTGAAATTCAAGATTTGTTAGATGTTCAATTTGACGTATACGTTTGAATTAGAACTGGGAATAAAAAATTGAGCACTTCTTAAAAATCCACCAAACCATAAATTTTATTTACAAAAAATTGTAACTAGACCACCACAGAAAGTTTAATTCATGTGAAAGACATATCAGTGTTATTCAACATCATCTCTAAGTTCTCTTACATTGTTTTGCTATCAACACTCTGCTAGAAGAACAAAATATTCTCGAAATTACAGAATTCAATAAAAAGAAAAATAAAATAGCATAATATGGTCTGAGTTTCCATATTAAAATGGTGACATGGAAGTGGGTGTGTAGCAGTCACCTCAAATACATCTCCCCTTTCTCTGTACACTCCAGAGGTTTGGCAAGCGCTTTCCCAGAATCAAAAGCAGCCACCTTTTTCTTTAAACGGTCAAAGTTTTTGCTGTGATAGAAGTAAAAGTCCACTGGGAGTTGAGAGGTTTGCTGAATCACAGAACATATCCATGGCCAGCTAGCCCAGAATTGTGCTGAAAACCAGTCTTGAAGTTCGACCAGGCTGCTCAGTGTTCATCCACTTAGATGGAGGTCTCCACTCATGACCAGACAGCATCCTTATTTCACCTTAGGACTGTTGCCCTTGTTCTGCCACACACAACATCTCTGACAAAAGCAGCAAAGAATCTGAATGAAGAATAGTGGCCCATTTCTCCATCTTGTTGAGATTGCTCTGAACGGCATTTGTGTGCCAAGACTGCCTATGCAAATTCACATTTCCTTATTCTTTGCATTGTTTTGTTTAAAACTTTTGGTCTAATGATACTGTGCCATTATAACACAACAATTTTTTTGCTTGTTTTTTCTATGCCGTGGCAGTCTATTGCTTCTGTCAGACTTTTAGTTACTATGGCACTTAAGTAGTTACAGGGCAATGACATAGTGTATAATAGCTATGACTTTAAGTGTAGTACTAAGAGCAAACTAGTCAAGCATGTGAAAAGTAGTCCTAAAAGTCAGTCAGAAATTACCAGTTCTTAACAACAGGGGTGAAGATGTATCATGCCCATGGTGACACAAGTGTATCTACTGATTTTTCATGCATTAAACTGAGATAAATCAAAATTAGGTGAACTTCCTGGTGAAACGTTTCTCATTCAATGACACTATGAGAATATATGTTGATTTTACTAAACATCTTTGTTAGGAAAAAGTCAAAGAGTTCATGGAAAATTCAGAACCATTTTATTTCTTTAATGACTTTTTGTTATAATTTCCCTAAAATTTACTTTTTTATTGCAAAAGTAAAATCTCAATGAACTGTATACATTGGAAGTTTAATTTAGTTTTAAACAATTAGATATTATTCATTTTCCTTAACAGAAAGAAAAATCTATTCCACCTGAACTTTGCTTTGTGCACCCTGACTTAACACAGCTATCTCGGTACAGTGCCATTTCTGTCTTCTCTTCTTTGCCTTCCATCTTCCTACTGTTATTTCAAATCAACACAGCTCTCTACTAAATTGAAATAAGGGAATGAAGAGTTTGTTATAACACTGTGTGTTACCAAATTGCAGATTCGTTCAGGAACTTCTTAAAACAGTTAGTACTATTAGAGTGAGGAAGACCTGTGGAACAGAATATTTTGAAACTCTCCTTTAAAATTATTATTTTTGCTACCATAGCAAGTACTGAGATATTTATGGAAACAGTTGTGAGACGCTGGTTTGCCAAACCACAAAGGACAGATTCCATCTTCTAGGGTTCAAGAAGAAGAAAAATATGATATGAATTTATGCATAGATTTTCTGGGTGACTGAAATCAAAGGAGACGTCTCCCTGTACAAAGACAATTTACGATGAGAAATAAGCATGAACAGAAAGCTCATGCTTATTTCTCATCTACCCTCTTATGAGAGCAGATTCTGAAACAACTAGAGTGGAGAACATGACTCTCACCTGAATTTATCTTCTTAAATGATTTTAAGTAGACAATACCTTTCCTATTTTTGTTTTATCTGTGGAGAGCAGTGGCAAGCGATAGTTCTCTTTTTTACGTGCTTTTGGGTTTTGTTACTGCTATGGGAATGAAAGACCCTAAAGGCCTAGATTATTTCCTATTTCTATTTAACAGAAAGGTATTGCCAGTATCCCCATACCATGTATGACATGGAATGGAGTATTTCTGCTTAATGATAGGTATGAGCTTCTTCAAGCTCTGTAACCCTCCATTTTACACAGTGCTATGAAGAGGATACCACCTCTTGCTGAGTTGATTATTTTATTCCGTCTTACGCTCTCTCTGAGCATTCTAAATATAAAAGGCATAAGAATGTGTTAGAGCTTTCTATAAATACTTCTAACAAGTCAACATTCTTTTAATCAAAATAATGGTTTTTTACAGGTTTCACCCCCTTGTGATGATTAATCATGACTAGCAGTTGGCATTGCTCCTCTTTAACCCTGCCACAAGCAGTGAGTATCTGGTCTAGGTTCTGGGACAAAAATGTAAAGATGGGACAAATACCAAAATTTATTCTGTGATTTTAAAAGCATAGAAATAGAAGAAATAAAAAAAAGAAGCAGCATTCCTATGCCTCTACTACCAGATTGTCAACGCTTGACAGAATTTAAAAAGAATTATATTCTTACTGTATTAAAACCCGAAGTCTGTTTATTCATCCCTTGTGATTTATCTTTTCCTTCAGTGAAAAAGCATAAGCTTTGTAACTGCCTAAGACATGAAGCACATAAATCAACTAAAAACCAGTGTCAAAAGCAGTAAGAACAGAACAAAGCTAGCACTTTAAAGCTTCCCACAAGCTGGGTAATTGCACTCCCATGATGCTTTGTTTTACTCTTGTGCTAACAGGGCAAATCTGGGAAGAAACACGCCTTCCATAGGAAGTTGTATACGTATATATATATATATATATATATATATATATATATGTATATATAAACTTGGAGTTTTAGGGTTTTTTGGTAAGAAGGCTCAGAACTGAGGACAAACTTGATGTGAGCAGATCAGGCTAGCAATATTACAGCAAAGTTTTCAGAAGTACTTTGGGCAATATACATTGCAATATACTGAATGTAACTTTCTAATTGTCATCCCTCATTTTCTCTCCTCAAATAAATTATCTGATTTTATTTTTGGTGTAAGGTGTGCCTTTTAAATCATAAAACTTTATTTTTTTACCCTCTGTGTTTTAACGCCCTTTGACCTGATGACTTCTTGCTACTTCCTTGTGCTGTTGTGCCTATCACTTCTTCCATCTACCAGTGCTAGCCATCCTCATAAGTATTGCTCCTGAGCAAACTTCAACATTCCTGCACAGTGGATGGTAGAAGTGTTACCAAAGCATAATTAATCCCTGTTCACTACAGAGAGACAAAATATGCATAAATTGAGACTTATAAATAAAAAAGGATTAATTATATAATTCCTTCAGGATCATAAGATACTGTTATAAAAACAAGTGCATGGCATGTAGAGGAAATTAAAAAAATAATATGTAGAAAGAGTTTCTTCTTGTGAGATCTTATTAATTTTTCCATCATGTACTAAATTTCATTGAGGAACAACTGCCTAAAAACTTTAGGGATATGAAGTTTAAGAAGCTTCTATGTCATGCCAATTTGCAGATATTATTGACATGATAGTTTTCAGTGGAGTGTTTTCTATCAGAAAAGGCAAAAGTGAAAAATGCTGATATCTGTTACATAAATATAGCATTTAATTTGTGGAACTATCAAAACCGTCTGTTTAGACCTTCTAACATTGAAAAGTATATTTCATATCATACTTGAAATTATATGAATTAAATAAAACCTTTTTTTCATGTGCACCAAGGCAGTGCCAAGGCTGGGAACAGAGACAAAAAAGCCACCTTATTGCATTGGGAGAGGAAATGTGCAGTTTACCTGGTGGCTCCCTTAAAACCGTCTTGAGCTATGGCACAGTTCAAGACTGCTAAATGAGATCTTCTGTTCATCCTTACCACTATTGAAGAATGGGGGTATCAGAGCACAGGCTCACAGGACTTCTGTTTTGCCTCTGACAATAATTTTCACTCCCTTTCTTCATTGTTTTCCATGATCTAGCCTTTCATCCACTATGCTAAAGCATACTGTTGGATTCAGTACTCTGGAGGATGGAAGTGTTCTGCCCAGACTAGTGCTGTACACCTTCCTCCCCTGTGGTAAGGCATGTCAGCTGCCTCCAACCTTCCTGGTGTGGAGAATGCTCAGGATTACTCCTTTTTCCTTCACATCTCCCTGTCTCTTCACACAGGCACAAGTAGAGATGAGCTTCTACCGATACATTCTTGCCCTGCACAGCAGGCAGTACATTAGGTTACAGAAACCCCCAGAACGTATTAGGAGTTTATGAACTTTAGGAAACTTTCTACCTTCAAATTGATTCTTTTGATCATGGATGGATTTTTTTCTCTTATGGAAAAATGAAGAAAGAAGCAGAAACAAGTGAAATGTGCTGTAGAAATGCTATCCCTGAGATATCATGAATAATCTACTGGAGAAAATAGCTCATCCTAATAGCAGAAGACACAATAAACAGGTTTCATTATCTGGTAATGACCTTTTTTCTGTGGCTATATTAGTCATCATCAGACTGAGGGAATGAAGTGAGTTCCCACAGGAATAAAAATATTGTATCATTCAAACATCCTTTCTATTTTACTTACTTCATGTGAGTTTTAGTATCTGAACCTTTTTTTTTCTTTAGGACAAGTAAGTAATAATGATAGTGAATCATAGAATATCCTGCGCTGAAGGGGACCCACAAGGATCATTAAAGTCCAATTCCTGGCTTTGAGCAGCACAGCACCAAGACCATCTGCCTGAAAATTTTGTGTAAATGCTTCTTGAACTTTGTCAGGCTTAGGGTTGTGACCACTTCCCTGGGAAGCCCCTTCCAGTGCCCAGTCACCTCCTGGGTGAAAAACCTTTTCTCACATCTAAACTAAACCTCCCCTGACAGAAATTTATGCCATTGCCTTGGGTCCTGTCACTGGTCACAAGAGAGAAGAGATCAGTTACTCCACTGGAAGCTATGGACTGCAGTGAGGTCTCCCCTCAGTCTTCTCTCCTCCAGGCTGAACAGACCAAGTGACCTCAGACACTCCCCACACAGCTTCCACTTGAGGCCCTTCACCATCCTCGTGCCCTCCTTTGGACACTCTCTGTCGCAGTGCTGGAGCCCGCTGGACGGGCTTCAGACATCGAGTGGGTGGACTTCCCAGCCCAGGAGAGTGACCCTGAAGAAGAACATGTGGCTGAGTCTGCTGTTTGAGGGCTCCGCCCTCCCAGGACATCCATCCCACCAGCATCTCCTCCCCAGTTTTAAGTTCTCGTGTTTTCTATTGGATGTTCATTTAATACATATTCATTTTCCTTGTTAAATAATTAATTATGTTCTAGAAAGTTCTGTAGTTCTGTATACCCCATTGGTTTGTTCCCTTGTGTCCCTCCCTTTGTCATTCCCTGTTGGTCTCCTGTCACCCCTCATCATTTGATTATTGGTTCACCCTCTGAATCCACCCCTGAAAAACCCCCCTTTAAAAACCCCGTGCAAGAGGCTCTCAGGGCCTCTTGTGGTGCATCTTCCCTCGGGATAATAAACCGAAACTGTTGCACCCAGAGGTTCTCTCTTTGCCTTTGCTCTCGCCGTCGCCTAGCAACAGCAGTGTGCTGCAGCCTGTCTCCCTCTTGTGCTGAGGGCAGAAGCGATCTTGCATTTGGTCTCCTCATCCGGAGCACCTCGCAAAGTGTCGCCTGCCTGGCCACCGGGCGGTCAAGCAGTCACAGCGACAACTCTCTAACAGCTCAGTGTCTTTTCTGTATTGTGGCTCCCAGAGCTGCCCCCAGCACTCGACGTGAGGCCGCCCCAGTGCAGAGCAGAGTGGGACAATCCCCTCCCTTGCCTGGCTGCTGATGCTGGGCCTGATGCCCCCAGGACACGGGTGGCCCTCCTGGCTGCCAGGGCACTGCTGACTCATGTTCAACTTGCCGTGGACCAGGACCCCCAAGGCCCTTTCTACAGCACTGCTCTCCAGCCTTTCATTCCCCAGTCTGTCCATACATCCAGGTTTGCCCTATTCCAGAGTCAGAATGTGTCACTATTCCTTCTTGAACTTCATGTAGCTGGCGACTAATTATCTGAAAATTACTAGTCAAGATCTGTCTGCAGGGCCTCTCTGCCTTCAAGAGAGTCAGCAACTCCTCCAATTTAGTCTCATCATCAAACTTACTAAATATCCCTTCAAATCCTGGGTCCAAGTAGTTTATGAAGATGCTGAAAAGCACCGGGCCTAAAATGGAGCCCTGCAAGACCCAACCAGTGGCTGGTCTCCAGTTGTCACCCTTTAAGCCTTTGTGCCCAGCCTGTGAGGCAGTCTCTCACCCATCACATGATGTGTTTATCCAGCTCAATGCTGCTGACATTTTGTCCAGAAGGATACTGGAAGAGACAGGATCAAAACATCACTGAAATCCGGAGGGATTACATCTATTGGCTTCCCTTGTATACCCACCAACAAGAAGGGTTACCTTGTAAATCAGGTTTGACAAGCAGGACTTCCCCTTCATGAAGCCTTTCTGGCTGTGACCATTGGCTGTGTAGTTTTTCAAGTCATTTTAACTTCCAGAATATCCTTCTCCATAAATTTAATGGGCACTGAAATAAGACTGACAGGCCTGTAGTTACCACAGTCATCTCTCTTGCCCTTCTTGAAAACTAGGATATTATATTCTAGCTTTCAGTTGACTGGGATCTCTCCAGATTTCCAAGAGCCTTCAAATTGAGATGCTTTGTGATGACACCAGCCAGCTCTTGAGTATTCTCGGATGAAGCCCACACGGTTCCATAGATTTATAGGGATCTACCTGGGGCAACAAATCCCACAAGAGTTCAGGGTTAACTGGGAGATTATCATTCACACAGCCATGGTTCTCCAGGTCAGGGCACTGGGACCTCCAGAGCCCATCATCTGTGTTGAAGGCAGAGGCATAGATTGCATTAAACAACACTGCCTTGTCCATGTCCCTGTTTGTGAGGTAACTATCCTCACCTCATAATGGGCTGGTGTCATTTCAGCACTGCCTTTTGTTACAGATAGCTGTACCCATCCCTCATCCACACCAGTCACAGGACTCGTCACACAGGTTTTGTTTATGTCGATGATGTCATTTCTCTGGACTGAGCCAAAGCTTTGAGCTTGTCTTGCTTGTTCTTCCTGCTGCCCATGTTGGACTAGAGACATTCCAAATGCAGTTCATTGTAGCCAACACCTCACAGAGCAAACTGAAAACTCTCATTAGCATGCACTGCCTCAAATTTTGCTATGCTTCTGTTGCTTATCACTGGCAAGCCTGTTTTTGTCCCTGCCCCCCTGTCAATCTGGTCAAAAGCTCTGTCAGAGCTGCTGACTCCTGTGCAAAACCCATTTTCACGCCCTGAGAAAAGTGCATCCCAACAGGTGTTTTAGAGATAATCACAAGATCAAAATCCCCCAAAATCCTGCTGATAACACCATTCTTGGAGCCATTGTTGTTCTTGTTGGTCTACCTATTCATTTCCATATTTTTCCCTCTAGTGAAAGAATCAGGGAAAACATTATCTGTGCTCCTAATCCTTCAAAAAATCACCTCAAGACCCTGATATTTCTTTTGGTTGCCCTTGGACTTCTGTTTGCCATCTCTCCTCTGACAATATGAGGAACAAAAGCAGATGATAATCAGACAGCCATAACTGACTGGAGAGCCTTCTAATACACCTTACTCAGACCCCAGGGAGACCACAGATTTCCTTATGGGCTGGGTCTGGTCAGTACTACTCCATGAAGGAGAATACCTCCAAAAGCTCAGCTCCAATTATCAGCTGGGAGAATGCTGGATGATCCATGAAGTGAGTTTATAATGTTTATCCAGTTTTTTATCTGTGAAATCCTTGCTGAGGTAATCACATGAGGAAATTTTCTTTTCAGGATCAGCATTCCCACAAATTTCAATGTCATTTGTTATAATTATCAGCTTTGACCAAAAGGAAAATACAAGCTGCTGCCACACTCAGGAGAAAAAAAGCATCCAGGCTAAGTTTTATGTTACACTGTTCACTTTTTTTCTATACCCAGTGCTCTGACTCATTAACTGGAGTTTGTTTCAGCTGGGAGGGGCTCACAGTGAATATATTATAACCATCTCTGAATTTAATGGGTATCTGGCTCAACAAGCATAGACTTCAGAAATAAAAAAGTAACAAACAAGCAGAAACAATCTACTTGCTGATATTAATATTGCATTCATACTGAAATGATGTTCTTTAAAAATGATGCTTCAATATCACTCATCACTGATAAAGTCTCCCATTTTGATTATATCTGTACTGGAATGCACTTCTTGGCTGCAAGCCCAAACTCTTCTCCAAGCCTAGGAAGGGCGTCTGGTAGAGGGTTGCTTTGAATCTCTGTTTTCTCTTTGCAGAAGTCCAAGAGATCACCATAGTGTGTAAAAGCCATGCATGTTGTGGCCACCATCACATTTCAGATACCCATGCAGTGCCATCATGTGGGCAATACAAGGCAGGCAAGGACTTCCAAAAGCATCCGCTGTCATGGACTTAACTTATTTCCTGAAGTTTTACCAGTGTGTTTTGGTCATAGTTTCAGTGCATTCAAATAAATATGATGGTAAGCATCTTTATCAATATGATAAATCCTCAAAAGTTTTCATCTTTCATTCTTGGGTACACATTGTTTTGTTAAATAGTGAGTCACAAATAGGCACTCCCAACTGTGTTAGGCAGGACAGAAAAAAATCAATGAAGGGGCAATACTGATAAATATTTGGGACGGTGATCTAGTGTTGGAGAGTTTCTGACTGTAACTACTGGTCTTGTTTGCCTTAGTCTTCTTAAAAATAAGAAATGGCTGAGTGAGGTATTCTAGAACATAGCACTGGCTCTTACACATTTAACCTTTTGTGAACTCTGGTAAATTTGTTTTACTCACACAAAAGACAAAAAGAACACCTAGAAATCCATTGAAACTTTCTGTCAGATTTGTTCATGCTAAGTACTCTTCTTCAATAAGCACATCTTATTGCCAAAGAAAAAAGATGTCAGTGCAATCCTTACTCATCTGGATTCCACATGAACTGGGCACTCATATTATCTGTCATTCTCTAATTTCAGTTTGCACTTCTCATACTCTCAGTTATGATGATATTTGTGGTAGACTTCTTCCATTTTTTCTGACTGCATTTGTCATGGTAATAATACTTAAGTATTTCAACCTAATAAGAATAGAAAACTACTTTTTTCAGTTTGCTAGTCAAATTAATTTCTCTGGTTTTCCCTTCCATCTTGGTTTCAAATTCTGGTTTAGTGGACATTTCTTCAAGTGAATGCAGAAAAACAGAGAGAACCTAACAGCAAAACCATGGATCTTGTTTGCGTCTTATGTCTGTTTCTCAGTCAAGTGACAATGCTAAACAAATGAAAAATCCTAAGACATGCAGACAGATCAGAATATCACATTGAAAATTCAATATTTCTTTCTATATGCGTAAGTGGAATTACGGATTTATGAGGAAATCCTATAAACTAGAAATCTTTCCTGCTGCACCTTTGTTTTTTCTCATAGGTACCACATTGATATGACCTGTAATGTAATTTCTATAAACAATATAATAACTATTTAAGAATGCAGTTACCTTATTACTTACACTGTCTATTGAAGACTAAAAGATTAAAGTCACACTGGAATAGAATATTTATTTTAGGAATGAATGCAGAGTTATATATGCTGTGAATTCTACAGAATTCCCCTCTTCCCTTCTCTCATAAAATTGTAGGCTGATATGTACATTTCTTTATGAGCCTTCACCAAGAGTGTGTGGTAGTTCAAATACTTTTATAGAAGCAAACCATTTGCTGCAGTATTTAATTGGATTTTCTAGTGATCCCTTAAACTGTCACTGTTTTGACACAAATGGAAGCAATAAGAGCTTCCAAATAAATCTCTGTGACATACAGATGTTTAAAATGTGATAATAGACATCAAGTCTATAGAGAAAAACAGGTAATCAAAGTATAAGTATCCTACATAACAATGAATTTTGTACTGCTGTCTATTCAGTTTTTGTCCATGAAGCTTAGCATTATTACTGCCAGTTGCCAATGAGATAAAATGCCTTATTAATTTAGCATTTTTATTTACTAATAGTTACAAAACTCAGGAATATGTCATTTTTATTCCAGTACCCAAGGAACATATTTTCCTTCTTCATATGCAAGTATTATCTTTAGTGATATCTCTGACTCTTACTAGAAGAACTTATTTATTTTACTTTCTATTGAGGAGATATTACTTAGTGTTCTTTCACCTTGAATAAAACTTCTCTATGGATTAAGTGTAATTTTGAGGTTCACAGCAATATTATTTAAATCCTTATTCAGGAAAGCTAAAATTTCAGGTTTTTTGTGGTTTTTTTTCCCTGTATTTATATTTTAATATACAGTGATATCAATTTTTCTCCATGTATTGCATAAGGTAAATCCATATCCTGTGATTTTGGTAAAGCCTTCATTCCACCATTCTTTAAAATATACATTTGAATGTGCATGAGAGTTCTGATCAAAATCTGAAGTTTTGATAAAATAAATTAATCTGTAAAGTTAGAAAAATACTTCATCTAGCTCTAATTCCTAGATATTTGTTGTAGTGCATAAATTTGATTTTGGCATATTATGTTAATTTGTAAGCTTTCCCCCACAGTTGATTCATTTCTAAGTGTTGTACC
>VZRR01027747.1:1216305-1241770 GCA_013398015.1 Oreocharis arfaki | reverse complement strand
GCAGCAAAGCCCTGCTGTCCAGGCGAACGGATTGTATAGGAGCTGGTAGCCGTGGGCTGGGTCTGGGCTCTGAGGCACGGATCCTCTGGAAGCACCGGCCAGCCACAGGCCCTGCTCCCTTTCGCCACAAGGACAGCGCGTCAGATATTAACATGCCCTTGCTATCCTGTAGTCTACCAGATCCAGTCCAGGCAGAATACTACCCAAAGTGCATAGTTGGAGTCTGATAAACAAAAGCAAATGTATTTTAAACTGCCCAAATCTTCATCATTTTGCAACAGGAGATAAGTATTTTTCTCTAGACTATAAAATAAATTAAACAGCAGCTAGCTTAAGGATAGGTGCAGTAAACTGTCTCTCTGCAACTTTTAAGTTCTATGGTTTTTTTCTTCCATGTCAGTAATTCATGTTCCTCTAAGTTCTCATCTACATTAATTTATCTACATTAATTTATATTTGTCTAAGTTCTCATCTGCAAACACTTGTTAACTTTTCTTTCCTTTCTTTCCTTTCTTGCCACGCTCTCTTAAACCTTACATCATAGCCTCCCCCACACTTTCTGAAGGACAGTGCCTTCGAGTTGCACAAGGGGAAAAGTAATTTTGCTAGGCTCAGGCTGGATCTGAGTCTCCTTCGCTCAGCAAAGGAGCACATTGTTTCCGAGCTGTGAGTGAATACCGCGTGAGCAGGTGAAAATGGGATTTGAGGGGTGCGAAGAGGGTTTTATCTATAATACATTCATCCCGCAGAGCCCTGGTACAACAGCCTTTGCAGAGCTAGAAAATTGTTAGTATTCTTGTAACTGAAGAGAAGAAAATGAAATCGATGAGGAAAGAAGGTGGTTATGCCTTACCACGTCTTAAGTCTTACAGTATGTTTATGCTGGTTTTAATTCTTGTCATTCTTCATCTTTCCTTTTTCACAGGCAGTGGAGCTCATTTTTAGTATCAGTAGTGTGCGTGGGTAGGATAAATATGGTCTCCTTCCAGGGCCTGCACTAGCCACCATGCAAAACAGTAGCTGTTGAGTTTTGTTGGGAACACTCACTGTCATCTAGATCATGGAGAAATAACTGCTTAAGTACCTTACTAAGAGCATTAAGAAGAGAGTTCAGCTAATGTCAGAGACTGCAAGAAAATATTACCCATGATTTACCTTTCTGTAATGATTAAGGCAATACCACTGACAACTGTACATGAAAATTAAAAATCTTCCATATTGTATTGTGGCCATGGAAGAAATTATAACTGGGGTTATATATCAAATTATTACAAAAATTGCACTGAGAACTAGGGAGGAAATTAACACTAGGATTATCTGTCGAATTTCAGAAAAAATTTAAACTGTTAAGTGGAACACTAAAGTACATTTATTTTACTATATTGCCTAAACCAAGTCGATAATTTAGAAGTTATTAAAACATTCCTGGTCTGCTACACCTGAGACAGAAGCTGTCTAGACAGCTCTAAAACCTTTTATCTTTTCTACTTCCAGCTCAGAGCAGCCAGCCATGCTCTTGCATGACAGAAATTCAAAACATCAAACATCCTGTTAATGCATTACTCTTTAAAATAGAAACGTGCTCAATTCATATCCTCAGAAAAGAATATAGATAACCTAAGTCTAAAATACATCAGGATAGCTTACATCAATTAAAAAGATCTTAGCCAGGATCAGCTTCACTAAGCTTGTGCCACGATTCATCCACATTCTTTTCAGACTGTATCAATGACTTTTGGCAGTTGTATTAGGAGTAATAACTTTCAGTAGACAACAGTAATAAAACAGCTCTTCCAAGCAGAAATATCTGAAAACATAGTGTAAACTACAAAAACTCCACTGATCTTAAGAGCTAGATGGTACCCAGCTCCTGTGGCTCCTGGAGTGTGGAACTGGTTGTTTCACTCACAAGTCCGGCTCCTGAAGATCCATGTCCTTAACCTGTCATAGGCAGACACTGGGAAATTTAGAGTCCTGATTTCTCCTTGTTTACACTGGTGAATTCAAGTGCTCAATATAGAATCACTACAGTCTTTTTTTAGTATGAGGAAGAGAAGAATCCACGAATGGTCAGCATTTCTCCCTGTTTTCTGGTGATGTTTTCAAGGTCACTTTATCAGGAGTGCTATTTGTCTGTGCATACACACAAGCAGTTAAGTGAGGCTGCCAAGCCAGACTTTTGGGAGAAGCACAGTAAAGAGACACAAGGAGATAAATCCATCTTAGCAATGAAGGAGTTAATTTGAACCCCTGGAGATGGGTGGTAGACTTCAAGTGCAGCCCCCTCAAGGGAAGTGCTGAAACACTAGGAGTCACAAAGGCCAGGAGCTCCACTGTTCTGGGAGCAGATCCAGCCCAAGGACATATCACCATTCGTGTGATCCCATGATGATTTTTTGCCTTTTCTTTTGTATACGTTTTAAATACCCTTTTATATAGCTTTTATGTATCCTCAGTGCTTTCTAATTTAGTGTACATACTTGTAATTTTTTAAGTTTAATAACTTAACATAGTCCTAATATTCCAAACATCCTGGAGGCCTTGCAGTTGGAGGCCAGAAAGCCCTATGTTATCCTGAGAAACCAATGTCCTCTCTAGAACACATCCTGTAAACTAAAATAGGCCCATGCAGGAGAGAATTCCTCGGAATGGGGGGATATCGCGCTATTTATTCAAGCCTCTCACTGGGGAATCTTTGATAGATGTGCTAATTTGCAAGGTCTATAAGTTGTATACGCGATTTATTGTGTGTGTGCATTTTGGCGCATGCCACCTTGGCGAAGTGGTGCGCCTTAAGGATCCTTATTAAATACCGAGGTAAAAACCCCTTCTTCCCTTAGGCGTGTCTGGCTCTTCATTTTAAGACCAGGGAAAGGCAACAGGATCGCCCTTGCCATCACAGTGCTAGAGAAGCCATAGATCACTGTGGGAGGCCAGAGGAAATATTGCTGCTTTGAAGAGCAGGAGGGGCAATCTGGGGAGTACATGCTGCAGAGAGGGCATCATTGCCAGCGAAAGAAAAAGAAAGAAGCTGGATAACATCATCCCTGAGTTATATAGCAAATTCGGCTTCTAGAGACACAGGTTTTAAAATCTGTGGGTATTTTAGGGAAATCTCATTTCTTTTAGCCATGGAGGAAATAAAACTAGAAAAATACTTCATTTAAAGGTCAGATTTTTCATGGCCAACAAAGCAAATATGGAGAGAGTTGTCACTCCAAGGTGCTAGGATGTATTTAGATGTTTGTGCCTGTAGTCAGGCAATGCAGTTGAGAAAATGGGACACAAACCAAATTTGTTTCTTTCCAAAAAAGCTAATGGAGTGCCAAGACAAAATTTGAATGATTAAATAAATAAATATATTAGTTGTCCCTAATTACTATTATTTCTGGCCTAACAGATGTTAATTTGCAAATTTTTATACCTGTTTAATACTAACAAAATATATTGTCAAAAATGGACAAGTCTTCAGTTAACCACTGCTACTGAAATCTTACTAGCCGTGGATTGTCCTGTCTTGAAGCACCAAGGGAGAAATCTCCAAATTCAGAAAAAATCATGGCTACATTAGTGGTTTGTTATTATAAACTTTTTAGTGGTTTGATTTTTCTGAGGTGTCAACATTTCTCACGAAAGGAAGTTAACCAAAAAAAATGTATATTTTCCTGAGAAATTTCGTTGTGACCTTCCCTTTTATAACTCTTTTTATCAGTGAATCTCCCTTATATATATAATTTTTATGTTTTATATTTATTTGTTTTGTATGTTATAGGTATTTTTATTAATTAAAATATGGATGATATAATTATTTTATAAGATAATCACCGACTAGAAGCCTCATAGATGATGTCCTAAGAATTAGGAACAGTAATAGAGATTATTTTTTCCTCCCTTCAAATGTAAAACTGTGCTTAGTGGATGGGCTATGGTCAGATTCTGCTTCTCTCTGGTAGGGTGGATATTTAGCCATATAGCCCATACAAAGTAGAGCAGCTTCAGCAAGAATAACACAATGTGCTCCAACTCAGAGCACGTGAGTCAGGCTGTCAATGCTTTTGCCTCAGGAGCACAGTCTCAAATTCCATAACGAAGAGAAGGACATTAAAGCTGTGTTTCCCCTGATTTGAGTAGATTATTTTACTCTAAGGTCTTGGCACAGAGTCTTATCAATCCTTGCATGTCATTTTCTTAGTTGAAAACAGAGGTCTGTGGCTCTGTAAGCACATGCAGACACTTATGTATGTATATCCCAAATATCAGTGTGTGTGTTCCCTGTGAAATTCTCTTCCATACAACATGAGGTAAGAACATACATCTAGAGGCAAGAAATGTTATAGGGATCTAAAGTAATAAGCAGAGGTAAACGATAGCAATAAAAACTGTCAGAAAAAAAGCCAAAATACTGAAGATAAGAGCCAAGACAATGATTAGGAAAAAAACTTTGATGGTCAGTGCAAGAGAAAAGTGAGACATATCCTAACATTGAGGCATTTCTATCAGGATTAAAATATTGAAGGCTGAAAGTAGTAGTAAATATATTTATGGTCTCTTGTGCATCTGTTACTTATGACAAAATTTAACTGCCTAAGAAATAAAATATATTCACTTCTACTTAAGTACATAGAAAAACCTATTCCTAAATGTGTCACACTGCTTTGATTTTTATTACTTGATGCATTCTTGTCATTCTCAGAAAGCCTGAAGTTACTGTGCCACTCATCCATCCATTGCTCGGTAACTTTGAACCTGTCATGTAAGAGAAATTCATCACCCATAGAAAGATGTCACAAGGTGTCAAGCCACAGATTTGTCTTTCTTATCCTTTTGCTGCAAATGAGATTCTACTGTCAAGATGATAGAAAGTTCGAAGTGGAGGCGGCTAGCAAAATGTCAGAACCTCACTCACTGTGAGTTAGCACCTGCATTCACATCTGAATTGAGCTCTGGTAGGGGTAAGACTTCTTGAAATCAAGCTAAGGACCAACTTTTCAAACATCCTTGATCATCTCCTAGTCTTAGGTAAATGGTATCAGGTTGATTCGCTACATCTGTCAACACCGAGTTCTGCAATACAGCTGAGAGAATATTTCTGGTACATTCTTCTGTGACACAGAACCTCACATATAATCTGTGAGAAAAAGGTTGGGATTGGGGTCTCAGAAAACCTCCATTCCAATTCTCTCTCAAGACACTGATAAAAAATGTTGGGTTTGACTTGTATTTTTATTCAGCCTAGAAATAAGCAAAAAACCTAGGATGTAATGTAATGAAATGTAGATTCTTGCTACTCATGAATTAAATAGATGGGAAAATACCAAAAAAGAGAGAAATTGGGGAATGGAGAGGTGAATGAGATCAGGAGGAGTTTCTCAAAGATGGAAAGAATGGATGAAATGCTCTCTTCCAATGAAAATACCTAATTCTTTGAAGAAAATATAAATGTGAGAGGTGTGCTGTATCTGAGCATATCGAGGAAGGCTTGTGTGTAAAGAAAAATGGACAGGGACAGAAATAAGAATGAAAAAGGAAAAGTAAAGTTCGAAGTTCAAGTGCTTCTTTTTGTTGGCTTGATTAAGAAAATAAATTTATTTCTGTTCCAGGCTACAGAGGTTGCCTGGAAGTCTTAAGGTTTACATCTTTGAAAGGCAATTTTCTAGTGAAACCATGGTGAATTAGAAGGATCATCCCATACTAACTTCCATCCAGCAAGATTGTTTGAAAAAATAAATTTTTTTATTTTCTTTGTTCTTTGATGTTTTTACATGAAAAAAATCCAGAAATATGCTTTTGTATGAGGTCATGATGACATGTTTTTATAGGAGAAGAAAGGAATTCTGAAAAAATATTAATTTTGATAAGTAACCTAAACTATTTTGTTCTAATTGTGAGCTAAAGCAGCATGGTAGTGACTCTCTCCCACGAGGAATAAAGGAACTAATTAGCATTTAGTTATTCTGAAGAAATAGCATGCTGCCATAGTTTTATATCTTTGTGAATGTTATAAATCATGTTTATGAAGACAATAAAAAGTTATAAATGGTTACTGCAGTGCAGAGTGGTCCATCTCAGACACTGAGTACGTCAACTTTATTTCAATGGCTAAGAAAGGTAATAAAATAAGAATTGTAATATATGTAACTTGTTGTGAAGCAAACAATGGTTAATGCAAGGTCATCCAATACTTGCCAGCAGCTACATCAGCTGTATTTGGAAAAATGCATAGATAAAGCTATTTTACAAGGAATTTTGGACCTCATATTTCTAACCTATATTTTGTGCCACAGATTTTTCATAGAATGTATATCTAACAGCAAAGTCTGAATTGAGAAAAAGAGAAAATTTTATGATCTGTCACTGGATCATTTTTGACAATGCCTTCTGCTGATTTATTATAGACAGTAATTCAGATCATCTTCATGATTAGCACTCCTAACTTTTCATCATGCTAATGCCAGTCACTTTCCTTCAAGAAAATAATGACAACCTGTTAGTGCCTATCATCTCTTCATTTTTCACAAGCTAAGTAGTTATTTTGACTTGGGGAAAGGTTCAAAGAAGATGAAATGATGGCATCATAGGTACCCTCACTTTTAGTGTTACTATATCTAGTGCCTCTAAAGAGTATGGCCTGATACAGTACTGACTCAGGCTAAATCCCTGTGGGAGTACTGTTTGGCTTCTGTACCAAAAGGAACATGTGCTTTCCCAGAATTGAGAAATTATGTCTGCTTATTTAAATGATGGGCATGTTAGAAATTCCAATAATAGTCATTTTAATTCAGTAGTGAACTATGGGAAAGATGAGAGAGTACCCTGATACAGCATATAACTGTTTTTCTCTGACTTCACTGTTGTCATTTCAGAAAGGGTGAGTTTTCATCTTGAAAATTGATGTGTTAAGCACATGAATTAATCTTGAAACATGAAGGATCCTTGTTGATACTGCAGACATAAATGGTTTCTGTGTGGTATAAAGAAACAGGACTGTCTCTTAACTCTTTTTGGAGGACAAAGGACCTGATATTATGTGTTGTTTTAGCATGACACTTGACTTTAAAATTTGGTGGTAAACTATGTATTTCTTGAAACTTTCAGTGCTTTTTTTGGTTGCATTTTTTGGTTTGTTGGTTGGTTTGGTTTAGTTTTTTTTCCCTCTTCTCCTTCTTCTTGTTTTGCTCTTTTTAAATTTATCATTATTATTAGAAACTTGTACAGTATTATTAGAAACTTTCAGGTTACAGACTTCACTTGCCTTTTTATTTTCTGTGACTCATTTCCTTACTTTTTTCCCTGGTTTTGTCCCTGAAAAATCTCCTTTACTTACATTAGTTTACTTACTCGTCCTGTCTTGGTAAACTATCTGATACTGAAGACTTAGGAACTCTTTGTTTTCATCGCAAGTTCTTATCCATCTATACCACCTGGGGCTGACAACCCCTTACAGCCCTCTCTTTCTATTCACACTGAAGACTGGACCCATATAAGTGACATTATGTACTTCCTTAGAGCTCTTGCATGTGTAGTCTTCTTGACAAGGATGTGTACAACCTGTCTGAAAGAGCTAAGCTCCTGCAGGTTAGTTAATCACTTTGCAGGTGCCTTCTACCCACCCCCATCCTGCTTTTTAATGTATAAAAATAGCATTCCATTATCAGCGTGCTAGATGCGCTTCCATTCTCAATCAAAAAGTCTGATATTTAAACCTACAAACACTACATCTAGTCAAGAAAAGAAAAAAAAACAAAACCAAAAACATGAGAGAGATAGAAATAGACAGTCTAATTCAGCACATCTTCTTCTGGGTCGTCTTCTTCAGAGTCACATTGATAAAAACCTTTGTCGACACACAAAAAAATCCTCAGGTAGAGAAACTCAGATCCATGTACGGCTTCGAGCTGTGGTTCATTGAGATAGCTAAACTCTGATGCAAACAGTTTTGAGGGTTCCTATTGTTTAAACTGAAACCAAAATCAAGTTACTAATCTCGCACCAGTTTTGTATGCTAAAAAATTTGGAAAGAGCCTTTCTGTGTTATAATTTGCAACAGGCTTCTGGGCTATGACCTCATAACCAAAAATGTGGTTTTCTTAATCCCATCTGGCAACAAAGCCCCAGAGAGTATCGTGGGGAAAATTGGAAAAATGTGAAAAGCTCATGGACTGAGATACAGAGAAAGCAAAAGCCACAAACACAAGGAAAGTAAAAGCAGATTCATTCACCCCTTACCCTGGGCAGGCACGTGTTTGTCCATCTCTAGGGCAGCTGGGCAGCACCATGCATGGTGGTAACTTGGGAAGACAAACACCAACATTCCCAATGTTCCCCTCTTCCTTCTTCTTCACCCAGTTTAATGTGCTGATTATGATCGATCCATGTGGTCTGGAATATCCCTTTGGTCAGCTGGGGTCAGCTGTCCCAGCTGTGTCCTGTCCCAGCCCCTGTGCACCCCAGCCCACTTGCTGCTGGGGTGAGGTGAGGAGCAGAAAAGGCCTTGGCTCTGTGCAATCCCTGCTCAGCAGTAAGGAAAGTATGCCTGAGTTTTCAACACAGTTTCCAGGACAAGTCCTAAAACGACCCTCAAACTCTAGTGACTGTGAAGACAACCAACTCTATCCCAGCCAAAGTCAGCACAATAACTAAGCAAGAAATGCACAAAACCTACAGCTATTCTCAAACACCTCAAGAAGCATTACTGAGAAAAGTTGTCTACACTGCATTCAGAACTTAAAGTTTGTCCTTTTTACTGTAGAGGTTAACACAGGCTGTGCACACTGTTTCAATCCAGTATTTTTAAGGTCTGCAGATTGAGGCAATTTGAAACAAAATTGCCCTGAACTTTTGACAGAATCAGGGGCAAGAGATCACCTGAAAAGGAAGCTATCAACAGGAAATAAAATATAGCACGGCACTGTGCGCAGAGGCTCGTGACCTAACTCCTGGAAAGCTGAAACATGCATTGCAAGTCATTGCCTAGTAAGAAATAAAGAACAAAAATACAGTGAATATTTCAGGGCCACCATATTTTTGCACCTGCCAGTAGTATATGCAAGCAATACAAGAATGTTCCTCCTTTTTGATTTACAGCAGTATTAGAAATCCTAGTGCTTTTATGAGAGAACTGCTCCCAGCCATGGTCACACTGTGAGAAGAATACTGCTTTAAAACTGTAGCGGTTTGTTTTGCTATTTCTCTAGCACAGAAATGAAAGCACTTTTCTCTGTTTTAAGCTTTTGCAGTAGCTAATTGCAAAATTGTTTAAATGGCTGATCCTATCCTTTATCTCTCGCAGATTTTTCTCTCCTTTGTCTGCATTTTCATTTGTCGTGGTTTTTTCATTTTCCAACTGGTTCTTACACAGAGCAGCTCTGCAGTATCCTAGCGTAGGTCATGTTGTATCTCCCTGGTCCCTGCCATGACAATGCAAAGCTCTTTAGGGACTCTTTAAAATCATGAGTTGATTGTGCCTTTTCTTTGCTAATTGCCTGCTGCAGAATAAAAGTTATCAAAAAAGAAACCTTTCTTTCTGCTTTTCAGAGAGTGGCTGACAAGTCTCTGAAACACACTTGCTGCTTCTTTTTTGCTGCACAACAATAGCTGGAAACATCTAGTTTCACTTTTGAGATACAAAACCCGACAGAGCAACCTGCACATCTCCCACAGGCACCACTTATAGGCTGTGCTACCTCAGTGTTAACTGCTCTGTGTTTTTCTAAGAATGATAAATTGCTTTCTGTGTTCATGTGTGTCAGCTGGTGTGAAAAAAAAGCATTGTAAATGAAAAAATTGGTTGGTATTTAATTTTCCTTCATCAGCTGGGGAACGTGATTCCCTAACCCATCCTCTTTCCCAGCTCCAAGCCCAGAGATCAAGTGCTCTTTTTCTAGCTTCTGTCTCAGAGTTTTTACACTTTAAGTGACACAAGCGCTGTTTAGTGAAGAACTAGTTGGGCCAAGATTCACCAGCAGTGAACAACTATATATTATGTAACAGAAAACTCTCACAAACAAAAAAACAGCAAAAACTGCAAACCAAAACACAAAGAAATTTCTGTTTTGCTAATTAAAACAATAAAAAAAGAAAAATAAGAAAGGAGTGTGGTGGATTGTACCTTTCCGTATGCACAAATATCTTTGTCTTTCTGTGTTATTTGCTACCTGCAGTGGATACGCTTTGGGAACAGACTTGGGGCAGATGTTGACTCCTTTGTTATCCCAAGAGATGTCTGCTCATGCTTGGTTTTGTGAATAGAGACCTCATAAATCTCTTGACAAGTGGAGAGAAAGAGGCAGCTTGTTCATTCTCCAATAAGCAACTTTATAACTGACTTGTGAGAAGTGCAGTCTTTTAGTGACACTTAAGTGAGCTGCCAGAAGTCATTTGTAACCATGTGCACAAGAAGAGTATTTGAGTTGCCTGGAAAATACCACCAGGCTCCTCTCTTTTTCGAAATAGTGATCTCAGTATAAACTCCACCTAAACCATCATGACTAAACTAACCAAAAATCCATATATTTCTCACTGTGGAGAGGAAATGCAGGAGGAAGGAAAGCAAGTCACTGCCATGTGTAGGTTGAGAGGGTCCACGGGATAGAAGTTGTATAGGGTATGTGGCTGGTACAGCAAGGCTGGTTGGAATGGGTTGGAAGGGAGGGGATGCATAAAACTGTCCAGAAGAGCCAGGGAAGTTGATAAGCTCCACCTAGTTTTGGACAAGCATAAGCAATAGCCTGGAAGAGAGAAGAAAGTCCTCCTGCTGCCAGATGTTATAGATGTTCCAGTCAAGAGGCAGACGGGGGAAATACTGTCCCCAGGGGAAAATTGCTTTTTTTTTACTCAGTCAAAAAGCAATTGCTTGCATCTTGCCAATGAAAAAGCTTAAGGGAGTTTCCTTTTGAAAGGAGAGGTAATAGCCTAGCTTTAAGATTGAAACTCGATTGTCTTATGCCAGAAAAGATTTTAAGATGAATGAGGGGGAGAGAGATTCTGCCTGTGGCTTTTAAAATGAAAACCTGAAAAGAAACCTATTTACAAGGTCTTCTAGGAGGCAGCAACATTTTCTAGCTTAGTCTTGGTGAAGCTTTTTATTATATATTAAAATAATTCTTTAAGTAAACTTTCTGCTTATCTAGGGTATAGTTTTTCCATCAAGTGGTTGAAGAGACCTGAAAACAAACTAAACAATGAGAAAACTCGAGTGATTCAGTGAGATAATCCTCTTAAAAAGTATTCTGCTGTGGGCATGAGTGTTCTCATCTTACTCATCTCTGAGAGGAGGTCCAGACATGCCATATCTCTCCTTCTGCCCCTTTGCCTAGTGAAGGGAAAGAAATCTTGGTACATGAGCTAGCAGGAAGCAGCCAAAAGCTTAGAAAACTCTTTTGTGAAAGAGAAATATTTCAAAACAGGACTTCAGAGTCTGTTGAAAAACATGTGTTCCACTTTATAGGGCTGACCATCGTTGCTAACCCATACCACACAACTCAGAAGCTGCCATTTCAAGGGAATCTTGTCTTTTCGACTTGTCTGAGGTGACTGAGAACATCCTGAACTTGACCAACTCCAAAGTGATACTATACTTTCCTCTCTTGGATTATTCCCAGCCTGCAAAGTTGGACCAAAAAAGGTATCTTGAAAATAAACATCTCATTCTGTGTGATGGGGATATACAGGTGCCAGATATTTGGGTTTTAGTTCATTGCTGTTGTCCACAGAGTGAGTCTAAAGTGCAGTGAACTTTATAATATCCTATTTCTGTGACAGAAATGTCCTTGCACTAATGAAAAAATAAACAGACCCTGGCAGGTATGGGATAAATTGTGATAGCGGAAGAGCTACCAGGAAGAAGGCTGGAAAAAATTACTTCCCTTGGTTATGCATACCTTGTGCTTTCATAGGTGCTCTTAAATTTGATTTAAACTTAGAATGATTGCCCTTGGGGTGCTGGGTGAAACATCAGTAAACATTAGTATTGACTTCACAAAGAGGTCGTATTGAGATCTAGGTTATTTATTACTGCACTAAACACTCCGCCTTTCATTTTGTCCCTCGCAAGCTTTCGATAAAGTTTGCTTCTCTTCCTCCTTTGAATGTGACTTTTCCCACAGTGTCATACTAGTTTGCATTTTTGTCAGTGAAGTCCTGCCTGTGTGTGTGTATTCTGGTAAAAACTGGGTTCTGCAACACAGTCAGAGAGAAAAACCCATTCGGCTACCCAGCTGAAATCACTCAGTGCTGCAGTACTCAGCATGTATTCAACCTCTACTGCCATTAGTATGTGTGACACCAGTAGATTGTTTGTGCAGAAATCCATAAGGCATTAAGGTCCCCCATGCCCCAGCCCCCAGAAGAAGCAGCCCCTCATGTCTCTGTGAGCACAGCATTGCCAGGTGCCTTATTTCTCCTCACCTCTGTGATACACAAGAAGTTATTTTTTCACATAGCTTGTGGATGATAACATCCTGGTGAGGGGTGCAGGTGACCAAAACAACTGTAGAGGAGGAAGCAAATGCTAACAAGCCTACAAAGTGTGCTCCCATTTAATCAGAGGGAAAGCAAACGTTTCCAATAATTTATAATAATCTCATTTTAATAGGCAGTCTATGGGCTCAGAACAGATGACCTAGTGTTTTTTTCTAAATTATAGATAAACATACAGCTAATAGAATGTGATTTAGTCCTATGAATAAAAAGATCTCATAGATTTCCTGTAACCAAAGGTAATTTCCAGAGGTATTATTCTTGACAGAGACATGCCATTTTTAATTCTGAAATAAGATTCTGATCTTAATTGGAAGATTCTATTTTTGCCAGAGAAAGTTGTTTTCTTAACCTTTTCTTTTCAGTTTCCTCATTATCTACTGAAAAAGAATTTGATTTTTTTGTTTATTTACTTGTTTAGCCACTCAGGAAAAAGGTACCTTCTTATAACAAGTGATAGATGTGAACGAGGGGTCTCTGCACAAGAATAAACAATTGTAATGTGCTTTTATTAGGGGGCTTCTTGCGTTTAGAAATTGCTTTGCCAGTATCAGCAAACCAGAGTAATTTAGAATACACCAAAAGATCAGAGCTACTCAATTACAGAAAAAAAAAAAGCCAACCGTTTTTCATGGATATATAAACTCCATCCTCCTGATTATATATATTTTGATCCGAAAATTTGAAATTCTTTATAAATACAACTTTGTTTTGGGTTTTGTGCACAGCAGCTCAATATCCCTCCAAATTTCACTGTGGTATGCAATAGAATTTGCTACTCCTCTGGCAGTTACAGCATGGAGTTCCATGGTCATGAACTTTTTCATATTCATTCAGCCTGAAAGGAGAATTTGACCTAATTTTTAATGCAGATTTTCATGAATGTTTAACAAATGCTGTCAAAATAAAAATTTTTAAACCTCAGTCTTGATGATAAGTGTCTTAACTCTTTTTCCATACATCACTGAACAATAACAATACTCACCTTACCTTGCACATTTCGCGGTTCTAAACCATAACTTTATTGGTTATGTGAGATCTTTGGTTCTATCTGAATATAATAAAATCAGAAATATACTGTGTGGATAGTTTGGGGTTTGGTTGGTTGGTTTTTTGTTTGGTTTGGGGGGTTTTGTTGTTGTTTGTTTTTCTTTGTTTAAGCAGAATGAGCTTCTGACTGAACGAAACCAAGTTTGACATATTTTAATTTGTAAATCTATTCTGAATTCCTTTGTCAACATAAAACCAGAAACATGATACCACCAGATTGGCTGCATCTTTAAAATTCAGGAATAGAAAGATTTCTAAGTCTGTTATTCTACATCGATAGGAAATTTCTGAAAGAATGACACAAGACCTCCAGCTGGGGAGTGCTGTGAAAGTAAACCAGTGTGTGTGAAGCCATTGGCACACGCTCTGTGTTTAGAGAACACAAATGTTTTTCACATTTTATGAGTAGCCTTGAAGTGATGGCTGAAACTGCAAGGAGAAAAATACTAATGAATTTTATGTATGTGCCTTCAGACAAATATATTAATAAAAATTACTTTTTTAGACATACATTAAACAATTCTTGTAACTATTCTTGCATTCTTTAAAAAATATACTTTTTTCAAAACTTATAATACCGAAAAAAATGACTGGTTTCATAGAAATATTTTGTGGCTCCATATGGTGACCAGTAGCCAATTTTCTAAGGTCAGTCTTCAGAGATACTAAGCTTCATCACTTGTTAAGTAGTTTTTTCATGATTTTTTTTTTCCCTTTACATATGCTTGTATATGCTTGCTAATTAGGAAAAAGTCGGGAGGCTAACTGTGTGCAATGAGTCATAATGTGGAACATTTATAACACACATGAAAGAAAAAAGAATTATAAATAGTTGAAAATTGTAGACTATCAAGTGAAATCCAAAATCTGATTTGGCATTTGTAGTTTCAGTATAGTCAGTGGAAACATGACTTCCCCTGCCTGACCTGAATTCATCCCTAAGACACACAATGGCAGAATATTGGTGTTTGATCTCTAAATTATGTGAAGGTTGAAATATGATGTACTAATTGCCTTACTTAGTAGAAGGATAAACAGGCTATTGGAAAGGAAATAAAACTTGTTAGGAGATGCAACACGCTTTCTGGGATCTCCCAGTCATGTCTAGAGTGAGAGGATGCCCCACGGTCTCATATCTTTTCTCACTAACTGCAAGTTTCCTCTGATGAAAACCAGAGGAATTACAGAAAGTAGGAAAAGAATGAGTGGGAAGCAACAATGTGTATTAATGACAATTGCCAGTCTGGTCAAGGTAGGCAGAAATTTCTGCTAGAGGAACTAAAGTGAAATACAAAGAAAGGAATTGTTCAAATTAACCACAAACACATTGCCACAGCACAGTTGTGTGAATAAGTGTTTAGAAGGAGTGAAAAACTGTTATTCATGTCACAAGAGGTGTTGCCCTGGTGGGAAAAGGTATTCGAATTATACAGTGTGCTTGAACAGAAAAAATGCAGATGCAGAATAGCGCTCTAGGACATGAGTTCAATATGAAGTGATGTAGACTCAAATGAAAATGCCCCTTTGGGCAGAGGTAGGATTTTGAAATCCTGACTTATGAAGGATTTCTTTACACTGTCTTTGAAGTGTTTACTACAGGCTCAGACAGAGCATACTGAACCATGTGTCTACTGGTCTGTGCTACAGAAACCTCTGCTTTTATGTCTTCCAACTGGAAACAAGTCAGTTTTGTACTTTCTCTTGACATGTGAGCACCTTCATAACAAGATTTTGGTTGTGCCTTATTTTTGAACCTCCTGATGTATCAGTATTAGGTATATCGAGGTGAAACAAACTCCATCTAGTATTGTGGAAAAAAAAAAAGCATGGGACATTTGCTTAAACTTTTTACACTTGTTCATAATATTCTGAGCTAAGAAATTCAGTTTCTTTCATCCCATTTACAGAATGCCTTTATTTCTAACAGAGGATTGGGCAAAGTCTCTGTTAACACAGAAGTCATTATCTGTGTGACTTTAGTACTGACATGTAGTAAATGTCTACTGGGAAAATTAATACACATTGTACTGCACTATATAATTTTATTACTGTCCTAAGTTTGCAGACATTTGATGGAAATACTAAGGCTTGCCTGTGTGCATTGTTTTATTGTATTAATCAAAAATGAGTTCTTATAGACATACACAAAAAAATATGCATTTAAGAATTATTTTACATGCATTCCTCTCAACTTTATTTATGAAGAAAATTTATTTTTATTATTCACTGACATCTCATAGGCCCATGTATTTTTCCTGCAGGTAGAAACAAGCAGTTATCCACAGCATGTTTCTGCTGTTGTCCTTTAGCCAGGCAGTTACTCTTCCTGGGTTGTTTGTTTTTTTCTTCAGAGTTCAACTTTTATCTCACAATAGGCTTTTCTTTGTCAAACCAGTGGAATACTGATATATATTGAAAGGAAATTTATGTGTGACATCACTAATGTTAATAGGAAGTGTATTTGATAATAACGCTAAAATAATTAACATTAACACAATGTTTAGATAAGGGGTTTTTTAAATTGTTTTTTTTTTAGTAAAGCAAAGAAACGCTTATATCATCTCCCCCTATTACTTTGATACTGGAATACTCAAGACTTTAGTTTTATCATCTAGGTCAGAAAGGGAAAGCATCTCATTTGATTAATCTACAGATGACATTATGGTATTAGGAGTAGTTAAGCAAAATAACCAACTTTTTCTCATGTGAAATGAGCTCTTAAGCATGGCTCCTTTTAGATTCGAGGCTAACTGCATCTTTGGGATCTATATTTCATCTTCAATACCCATTCAGAATCTTACACAGAGGAAAATGCATTAGTATTTCTTTGAAACTTCACAGCCTGAAAACACTTGGAATTTTTTTCTCTCTTCCTTTCTTCTGCTGTCCACTTCCAATTGCTTTTTCTGTTTTTTTTGCCAGTCTTCCATATTTCTATCTCCAGTTTCACTTTTTGTTTTCAGGTCAGCTAGAAAATCCTCAGATCCAAAACTGGTTGTAAACTTTTCCTACAATATGAACGCAAGTTGCATGGGCTTTTTTGACAACTGAGCAAAAATTCCTGTTCTCTCCGAGTTTGGCCCTGGATCACACTGCCCCTCTCCCCTCCTCCACGATGAGGAATAGTTGTTCCACAACTTCAGCCCAATGAAAATACCCACAACCTATGTCCACTGATCTTTTTTTCTAATTTGTCAAAAACTGCTCTTGAACAAAGGTTCATGATCCATGATGAATATGCTACATGATGCATATGGCATCTCTTTCCAGCTATGCCTCTGCTTTTCTTTCTACTTATATCTATTCTATCTTTATTCTTATCTAGAGTAATTATAATTATTTTCTGTTGTTTTTCCTGTTCTTGCAAATAAAGAAGAAATTGTACCAAGTTTGTGATGTCGGTGTTCATTAGATCAACATCTTCTCAATTGTAGATTTATCTTCTGTGACGCTGTTTAGCACAGTAGTGATTCAATTAAAAAAAGAAGTTCAAAAACATGTTTTACAGAACTTAATCTTGATAAATGGGTATTTGGTGGGAAATACTTTTTTTCCTAGTTTTGGTTTTATTACTTTATTGTATGGAATCAGGAGTTTGCTCGTTGGGTGCTACGCCTATGCATTTGTTTATTCTATGTGAAATGTGCTTCTGTCTGTAAGTTAACAATGTTACGGGTACACAAATGGGCAAGTGGGCTGCAGTTAACATGATTGACAACTTCTAGGGTGAATTCTATTTCGGGAACTATATACTATCCGAATGTACAGTTCCTAATGTATATATATAAACTAAGTTCTTAAAAAATGGTAACCAGTAGCCTGAAGGGTGCATGTTGTCTTTTTCACGGAGGTGAAGCAATCTCGAGGCTGAAACATGCAGCAATCCCTTTGGATGACTTAGTAAACCACATGGCCTTGAAGGACAGAAGGTAGATCGGTGTGCAACTGTGAGTCTAAACCTGCACCATTTTGCTGCCAGTTTCAGACAAATAGGATCATTGTAAGTGGCTGCATTAGGGGAAAAAAGTGAGATATGTTAGGATGAAAGCAATGAGTTTCAGTTTAATCTCTTTTTTTCTTCTCTCTAAACCATTTAGCCTGTGCTATGTTTCAGCACTATTTAAAATGTGATATTTTAATATTTTTTCTAATATTTTGTATGTCCTTTGAAGAAAGACAAACTTTTAACCTCAGCTAAAATGCTGGGATGCTTGATTTGAAATGCTTTGAATCAGTAAATATGATAGATGTGTAAGGGGACTAGAGAGAGAATGGCTTTAAATCTTTTTTTATTGTATCATGTAATATCTAGTTTTCGAATGTGGATGCTTTTCTTGCCCCATAGAGTTCTCAGTGCCTGTTGAAAAACTCTCACTCTGTACCTCCGAAATAGTTTTTTCTGACCTTCTCTTTGGAAACATTTTCCTGAAAGACTATTAAAATTCAATGGATAAATGTGTCCCCTGAAAGGTACCCTGGTGGCCACACACATAATCTAATGCCCCTTAATGGAAAATTATGGTGAATGGAAGGGCACTAATCCCAGAGGCTGATTTTAGTATGTCTCACTATATCTGTCTCAGAACCGTCTTCTGAAAAGTATTTCTTCTCATATTGAGAAAAAAGGACACTAAGGAGAATAACCGTGCTAGTAAATACAGGTTTTGGTAAATATCCTCTTCTTCCCCAGCTTGTGAAGCCAGTGGCTCAGCAAATAGTTTTACAGGAGCAATAACTTGCTTTTCAGAAGTGATAATTATCTAAAGAGAAAGCAGAAATCCTCTTTCTGCCCTCACACCGCCATGTTTCGTGCTTTTCCCATACACTTAAGCTGTGAGTTGTTTCTCAGACTCTGCTGTAAGTTCGGAGTCCTCAAGTTCTGCATGTGATTGATGATTACAAGAGCTGTTTCTCAAAGTTTTCATCTAGGTTGCACTGACATGGAGTTTAAGCTATGTAGTCTGGGGCTGGAAAAGGGGTCAGGTCTCTGCCGGCTATGCTGGTCCCAGAATAGTTTAGAGATCTGATTCATCATAGGTCTTATATTTCATCTCAAAGCAGGAAATCAACTGGACCATAACTATGCCAAGGCAATTCTCACCTAGGAAGATATATTATGCTTATTTTTAAAGTACACTATTATCTCAAATTACTATATTTAATATGTAATCAGCAGTTTTCCCTTCCCTCCCTCACTACCATTGTTCTTGTTGGTTTTTATGACCACACAGAACATAAATAAACCAGTAAATCAACACCAGGGACAAGAAACTTCCAGAAAGTGCTTAGTATTGATAGACAAGCTTCAAAAGCTTTCTGTTGTCTTTTCATGGTTGTACTTTCTTGATGATGTAAACATTTCAGAAGATATTTCCTAGACGTCTTACTTCTACCTGCTCCTTCAGTATTTCCTTTCATTTGGTTTAACTCGTCTTTTATGATTCTAGGAAGTGGAAGAAGCTGGGGAGGCTCACTCTCTCACAGGTGTGCATTTTCTGATCCTCCTTCTCCCTGTCCACTTTGTTGCCATTTTCTTCTCAATATTTTATCCATTTATGGCTTTCTCTTTTCTCTCCTTTTTCTGTCCCTCAGTTGATGGCTCTGATGCTGCTCTACCCATTCCCTGATGTATTTTCCTTTTGCAGCTTTATCAATTAGATGTATGTTTAGTGGAAAGTTGTGTGATTTCAGCACTGCAACCATTTTCAAAGGTATTATATGGCACATAATGTCACTGGCAGCAAGGTCCTCTTGTGACAAGTGAGAAGTGAATTAGCCACAGTGAAACATACCCTCGTAACTGTCTGAACACGCTGCGCCTCTGCCTCGAACACTGCGTTAAAGCAAAACCTCTGCTGGACTTTCTGGGCTTGTGAGACATCAGGCTGCCCTAAGCCAGGCTGAGGACTTTGATCCAAGCTCTTTGGGCAGTTCTGCTCTGGAGATCTGTGCAGAAAGCAGTCCTTGCTCTTTCTGTTCACTCTCCCTTTTCCTCTCCAGTGAATTGTAAAAAAAATAGAGAAGTCAAATATTTGAATTTTAAGGCTTTTAAAACTAAAATTTTTTGTGTGTCTGATGTAACTGGATAGTTTACAATTAACTAGAATTTTTAAAGTCAAATTATTTTTATCAATGCTAATTAATTAAAATTTGAATTTCTTCAAATATTTTTTACTGGATCCAAAACACTTTGAACTTTGTAGAAGACTAACAAACTCAAGCACAATTTAGGGCTGGCAGTATTAGAGAAAACATGTTTAGTTTTTTCAGTTAGAATGACTGATAAAATGTGAATAATTTCTATATATTCATGTTTGCTTTCTGTGAGTAAAGTATTGAGCTTGATGGAAATTTTTTAGCAAGAACACTGAGACTTTTAGCAAATATTGCATAATTTTAATTGGAACTTTTTTATTATTATTATTTTGAAGTATTCACAGAGGAAACTGGGGAAAAAGTCCTGATATGGCTTAAGTTTATCCCAGTATTTCCACAAATTTTAACATAAATAAGGTTGTATTACAGATTCTAAGACTTACATTTTGCGTCTCAGGGTTCAGTCATAGAAACACACTGCTGTGTCTGGAAAAAAGTCTTAAAATTTTTTTTCTTGGATCACTTGCAGTGCAACACTTAGAAGACATGCAGACATCTAGATAGTCTAAGGTAACTGAAAAACTTAAGATACAATAGAAATTTCATGGTGAATTATATTAACAATACAGGAAAAATAATTACAAAGAGTTTACAGTGGAACAAGACCTCAGTTCACAAGAAGTATCAATACCCGACACTTGAACTCTGATTAAGCAGATAAAAAAAGGCAATGGTAGTACAGCACATGAAGAAAAAGACAATTCATAAAATTTTATTTTAGAAAGAAAATATTTTAGACTAAAAAAAAAAATTAATTACCAGCTCTGTCATTTCTGCTTAGTATGGAATTTCAGCGTGAAACAAAGGAAAGAGTATTGTCTGGTTTGAATCAGGGATGTGGTTGTGGGTTTCTAGATTTTTAGGTAAAAACTTTGCTTCTAGTACCCCTGGAAGTTCTCTTTGACCCTTTTCCCTTCAAGGGCTTGGTCTAGAATAAAACTACTAAACTTTTTTAATAACAGAATTCTTGGTTTTCTGTCAGACTTGGTGGAGGAAATTCGAAGGTCCTTTCATTCCAGTCTGGATTGAAGCATTTGAAAGAAAATAATTCAGCACAGCTCAGTTATGAGCCATGTCCTTGATCTGTTAAAGTGAAAAAACGGACAAAATACAATCTTCAGAGAAATACATCTTAGAGCCCCTCAGATAAACAAAGATCCCAGTTACTGGGCTGCAGCATCCAAGCACCTTCAGTGGGATTTTCATCGCCGTTCAAGAGTTCAGACCTCTAAGCCTCCCTGCTTGATGAAATGTAAGGCTGTTTTGAAGCATTTTCGAAGCAGTGAACAAGCATTTTTTGTGATACAGGGTTGGAACACACAGACAAGTGCCAGGTGTCACATGCATGTTTCCTACTTAATGGTCGTAGATAACTTATGGTATATTCCAGTGTTTTCATACCAAAAGTATGGCTGCTGAGACTATTAGACTGTTAGACTATTTACACTATTTAGAAATGGATTTGGAGAATCATGATGGGAAACAATATATTAAAATGTTATACTTCCCATACAGATCATGTTTTGTTTTGAGATTTTGCTTGTGTGAAAAGCACTTACTACAGTGCATATATTGAAAGGAAGGCACAGAGACAGTTTTCAGCTCTGTTCAGTTATCACTTTGATTCCAGAATTATGCTAATAAACAGAGAGAATTCTCCTTGGCCTTGAGACATTCATGTGATCTTGGAGAAAAGGCAGCAAAGAGAATTCCCTTTTGTGTGCTAGAAGCGAAGAGGTAGTAACACAAGCTATGACTGACCTTTCAGAAGTGGATGCATCTAAATAGATTTAGAATTACTTTATAGCTATGGGCCTCATTAGAACAACCTTCATAATAATGTTTTCCACTTTCTCAGTTCTAGCAGAATCTGGAATCTAGAGAGAATAGAGAGAAATCTTTTGATCCTGCTGCCCTTTAGATTCAACTGAAACCAGAAGTGTAAAGAAATAATAAAAGCAAAGGAAAAAAAAAAGTCAATTTCTTAACACTTGTTCAGTTTTGGATTAGTTGCATCATATTCCCTGGCTGCTTCTTAAAAATTAATCACTCTAATCCCCTCTGTTTCTTCTTCTTAACTTGAATAGCTCATTTAAAACTTTCGATGAATGACATCCTTCTCCTTGCTGTCAACACAGTTACTGCATTTTAGAACATCTCATTCTATTTGCTACTATGCCATTTTTTTGGTGAGGTTTTTATTTTTGGCAGCTATTTGAGCTCGTAAATATCTCAAGTACTGCTTTTGTTCAGCTTCATCCTTGCTCACCTTCTTTTCCCGTTCTTTCGACGGATATAGTCGTGGTGTAAACAGATCATATTTTCATCCCCATTTGCCTCACTTTTCACCTGATTGGAAGGCTGTGCTGGGTTTGAGTACAAAGTAGTGCCAAGGACTCTAAATGGGCAGTTAGCAGAGCTGAGTAGGAGCAAGAGGTCTTAGAAAACAAAGGAACAAAGTCTGAGGAAGTCAACTGGATTGGAAATCCTGAGGGAAGAAAATAATTACTAAGAAGCAGATGCTTGGAGAGGCGGGGGACAGAGAGTGAAAATGTGAGGCCACAGCAGCTGTCATCCTTCAAGCCCTTTTATTCTGCCACAGTCGACCCAGTCCGAATCTTTCACCGTCTCTCTGACCTCCTGGTGCTCCAGAGTTCCTGGCTCAGCTCTGCATGGATCTGTTATGGGCAGAGCCCTGGCTCTCACAGCTGAGAAAATTGCAGAAGTGTAAGGAAGGGCTGAGAGCAAACCTGTAGAACAGAGGCACACATAATAAGGAAAGTAAAATCACAGGACTGGGACTGTGTGGTAATGAGCTTGTTAGCTCTGGGACTGAGGAGAAACCAGCAAAATTGAAAGGTTTTCATACACTATTGGAATGAAATTTTGGTATGTAAGAAAAGGAGGGAGAAGCCACAGTCATGTCAAATGGAGAAGCACAAATAGAGTGATTGCTTCTTTCTTTTTAAATTGATTTTCAAAATATGCAAATAACAACACATCCAACTAGGAAGGACAGGATACACTAAGAATTGTGCTAAGATCTCGCTCTCATTCTATGTGTTGGAGTGACCAGGATTATCAGTGCCTCCTGAGCCGGGATGGAAGCAAAACCTCACCTGTCTGTGAGGCCTTTGGAAGAACCTAGGCACAGCTTGCTTCATGAACAGTGCTGTGTCCCAAGGAACAGCTATCTGGAACAGGAATGGATTATGGACTAGATGAAGTGCATAGCTACACAAAAGGTAAACAATATATTTTGAAGATAAAGCAATGAACCAATCACTCTGAAGGAAGTAGAAAACAAACTTATTGATATCACACATCCACACGACTTGAGTGGAAATATAACAGGAATAGAAGGTCTTCCAGGGACCCTTTGTGTCAATAGATTTGCTCCATGGGATGTGTAGAGGGTAATTTCACAAAAATGAAACTGGAAAACATATATCACGTGAAATAAGGTTTTTCTTCTCTTCAGAATCATTGTATTAGATATTAACTGGCCGTAATCAGACTGATTCTTGTTCTTTTTTCAATCTCTAATAGTGTATGTGACAAGTACTGGAAACTCTTGCCCTTTTAAAAGAGATTTAATACCAAAGGACAATCTACTGAGGAATAAAGTCCAAGACCTCTATTTGGCATGTCTTCAAAGGTCATTTGCACATTTTACATTGAGCTAGATTTCTCTTGGATACTACTGTGACAGAATTCTCCAAAAAATCATTCTAAGACGGCTAAATGGAAAAAATAAACCTCCTACAAAGAATAAGAATGAAACAGGAAACATTTAAGATTTCAGTCTCAGAAAGATTTTGTGTAGTCTGCGAATGAGGAATAAAATTGAGAGAGATGGGATAAAATGGTGTAGTACCATAAAAAAGGTAGTGTTTCTAGCAGAAAAGAGGCAAATTCATTCATGAAAAATGTGAAACAGAGTCAAGTAAGGTCCTTGACTTCTTTTGAGAAGCAAAAGCTGCTTACACACAAATGACTTTAAAGGTTTGAAGATGGAGGGAACTCTATGGCAGGAGAAGGAAGAGCATAATTTAGGGAAAGTTGAAAATATTAATACAAAAAATACTTTTTAAGAGAAGTTCCTCACCGCTTTAAGTGTCTTGGCAACAGTGTCAGCCTGAATACCCCTAATGGACATGGGTTAACAATGCACGTTACGTTCAATCCCACCGTTCCTCTGTCCTTTTTCTGCAATATTCTCCACTTGCTGTTCACCGCTGTGAAATCTAAGCCAGTGCTGCTCTGCCATTCCCACCAATCTTGTCTTCACAGATGCCATGGGGTGACGCCTGCCCTGACAGGCTTAGGATGGGACTGCCCCAAACCATTGCAGTTCTTACAAATAGATTTATGATTGTCTTAGCTTGCTTGGAGCAGGTGCCAATAGTTCTTCCTTTCTGGAGTCCCGAGGACCTCGTGGATTACTTGCCTCTTTTCTTCAACCAGTTTCCACAGTTAATCTGCTCTCAAAGGCTTGAGATAGTACCTTCATCTCAGGGTTTACAGAACTGTAATATTTCCAGGAGTAGTACAAAAGAGGCGAATTATATATTGCTAGTAACAGGAATTTTAGTTTTGGTCATGCTATATGTTTTAGTCTTGGGTAATATATGTGGTATACAGTAAGAAAGCACATAATTTGAATTGACAACACATCCTAAGTAGCCCTCAGACACAGCGACTTTACTTATGCCCTGCTAAACTTAAAAACATCTCACAGGATCAGAGAATTTTCTGAGTTAGAAGGGACCCAGTAGGATCATCAAAATTTAACTCCTGCCCCTGAACAGGACAGCCCCAAGAATCATACCCTGTGCCTGAGGGCTTTGTTCGAATGCTTCTTGACCTCTGTCAGGTTTCGGGCTGTGACCGCTTCCCTGGGGAGATTCTTCCAGTGCCCAAACACCCTCTGGGTGAGAAGATTTTTCCTGATGTACAACCTAAGCCCCTCCTGACACGTGGAATTGAACTGTGGGCTGTGAGATGTGCCTGCAGAATGCCATGACAGGACAGAGAAGCTTGTCTCTGGCCTTGGGGGAAGGAGATGCCACAGTGCAGAGCCCTGCCTCCAGGAGGCTGCCGGAGCCTGCCAGAGGGCTCGGCAGAGTGTGATCACCCCCACATAAGGACATTAAGAAAGTGTGCTACTGACATGGCAATGTGTGAGAGGCTGCTTAGTGAAAAATACCGTATAAGGAAATACTGGGTCTTCAAGAAGTATATAAAACTAGCCTGTTTCCGTGAAAAAATGTCTCTGATTCTCTGTTGGCATGGGTCTGTGTCACAGTCATTACAGTCACACAACTTTAGGCCATTCCCTTCAGCCCTGTCACTGATCACGACAGAGAAGAGGTCAGTGTCTCCCCCTCCTCTGGCCCTTGTGGGAAAATTGTCACTGCAGTGAGGTGTCCCCTCAGTCTCCTCTTCAGGCTGAAAAGACCAAGTCACCTCAGCTGCAGCTCTTATCACTTTTCCTCCAGGCCCTTCACCATCTTCATGGTTTTCCTCTGGATGCTCTCCAATAGCTTTATATCCTTGTATTGTGGCACCCAAAACTGCCCTGAGCTGAGGCCACCCAAGCACAGAGCAGAGCAGGACAATCCCCTCCCTTGCCTGGCTGGCGATGCTGGGCCTGACTCCCCCCGGACAGCGATGTCCCTCCTGGCTGCCAGGGCACTGCAGATTCAACTTGTCATTGACCAGGACCCCCAGGTCCCTTTCTGCAGTGCTGCTTTCCAACCTCTCATTCCCCAGTCTGTCC
>VZRR01027747.1:1177261-1215088 GCA_013398015.1 Oreocharis arfaki | reverse complement strand
GCAGAGTGTGATCACCCCCACATAAGGACATTAAGAAAGTGTGCTACTGACATGGCAATGTGTGAGAGGCTGCTTAGTGAAAAATACCGTATAAGGAAATACTGGGTCTTCAAGAAGTATATAAAACTAGCCTGTTTCCGTGAAAAAATGTCTCTGATTCTCTGTTGGCATGGGTCTGTGTCACAGTCATTACAGTCACACAACTTTAGGCCATTCCCTTCAGCCCTGTCACTGATCACGACAGAGAAGAGGTCAGTGTCTCCCCCTCCTCTGGCCCTTGTGGGAAAATTGTCACTGCAGTGAGGTGTCCCCTCAGTCTCCTCTTCAGGCTGAAAAGACCAAGTCACCTCAGCTGCAGCTCTTATCACTTTTCCTCCAGGCCCTTCACCATCTTCATGGTTTTCCTCTGGATGCTCTCCAATAGCTTTATATCCTTGTATTGTGGCACCCAAAACTGCCCTGAGCTGAGGCCACCCAAGCACAGAGCAGAGCAGGACAATCCCCTCCCTTGCCTGGCTGGCGATGCTGGGCCTGACTCCCCCCGGACAGCGATGTCCCTCCTGGCTGCCAGGGCACTGCAGATTCAACTTGTCATTGACCAGGACCCCCAGGTCCCTTTCTGCAGTGCTGCTTTCCAACCTCTCATTCCCCAGTCTGTCCATACACCCAGGGCTGCCCCATCCCAGGTGCAGAATCCGGCGCTTTCCTCTGTTGAGTTTCATACGGTTGGTGATTGCCCAGCCCTCTGATTTGTCGAGGTCTCTCTACAGGGCCTTTCTGCCTTTGAGGAAGCCAACATGTGCTCCCAATTTTGTACCATTTGCAAACTTCTTGAGTGTCCCTTCCAGTCCTGTGCCCAGGTTGTTTATGAAGATGTTGAAGAGCACAGGGCTGAGGATGGAGCCCTGCAGAACCCCACCAGTGACAGGTGGGATATCACCAGTCTGATACCACCCCATTCACTATAACACTTTGTGCCCTACCCAGGAGTCAGCTGCTCACTCATCCCATGATGTGTTTATCCAGTTGTGTGCTTGATGTTATATCCAGGAGGATCCTATGAGAGACAGTATTGAAAGCTTTAGTGAAATCTAAAAAGATTGCACCTACTGCCTTCCCTTGGTCATCTAGGCAGGATTACATCTGTGGGCTTCCCTGGTATACCCACCAACAAGGAGCATTACTTTGTAAGAAGAGTAAATTAGGTTTGACAAGCAGGACTTTTCTCTCATGAAGCTGTGCTGGCTGTGACCAATGACTGTATTGTCCTTCAGGTGTTTTTCAATGCCACCTAAAATAATCTCCTCCATAATTTTACACGTATGAATGCCAGTATCATGTGTGAACAGTATTAGCAGAATTAGCAGTTTACAGTATGAAGAGTATTCCTGCTGAAAATCAAAACCATAGATCTAAGGATTTTCATTACAAAAAAGCCATAAAGGAACTTTATGTCCTTGATTCTTACAAACATCCACATTTTGAACTACATTTGAGGAAACCATTCCTTTGACTTCAATGTACTGTACATGTTAGCAAGGTGAATCATAAGAATAAATATCTGCTGCATTAGTACTGTCTAAATATCCATGACAAACTAAAAACTAATAACAATCAAATGTTCCCTATCATATCTGGAAGGCAGCTGATGTTTGGGAAAGACAAAGCTTAGGAGAAATCAAAGCACATAGAATTCTGTATGTATAAATCAATATTGTGCCCAGTGATATTTGACAGTAAAACTTTTCTGCGGGTATATCATACCAAGTATGCTGAAACTTTCAAAAAGAATAAAAGTTCTGTGATGACACCAAGCAGTATCTTGCTGCTTTATTTCATATTCGGAATGCCTGCAGAGTCGGTTTACAGAACATGAACAAATGTCAATCACCAGAACATTAATAAGAACAAAATACATTCAAAACAAATGAAGAAATAAAATATCACAGATCAATATTTAAAATGTAAAAGCAAAGGACAAGTAGATAAACTATTCTTTTAGGAATCTGTTTTATTATAATTTGCATAAATTTGAATTACTCTTATTTCTTCCAGATAACCCTTACCTAGAAACTCAAAGAACTCAGTTAAAAAAAAAGATGCAGCAATTTAGCTAGGATTATAGGCACAAAGACATTACTGGCTTTGAGAGGTCTTCTCATGTCTTTAAAGTTGAGTTGGTATGCTTGCTTGCTCTTCTGAGGTGTTCCATTAATTCTACTACTTCTAAAAAAAAAAAAAAAAGAAAAAAGAAAAAAGAATGCTTAAATTTTTGTGTAATGGTGAAAAAGGTCAGTTGAAATGTAATACCTGTATTTTGAACGGTGAATATATGATTCTGATTATTTGAATTATTGGCTCCCAATGACAAAAAAGGACTAATTTTAATTTTCAGTCCTACAAAACGCATACATCTCATAGGTTTTTGTATTTTCACCTTATATTTTCAGGGCGGATAAATGACAGTGACTTTGGGAATCCATTGTTTTCAAGCTTTAGCTTAAGATTCTTGAAAAGAGGCTGCTTTTTAGAAAATACTTGTTTTTTTTCTCTCTTGTAATTACTTGTTTTTAAAGTGGGCCGGCATGAAGAAGAAGCACAAAATATTTTTAAATATTGGCTCTTTTCTCAAAGTGCATTCCTAAATCTTCGCATTGAACTGTTTTGTATTCTAGCCTTAGTCTATTCAAATGTGCTTTAGTCAGACCACCAGACTGCCCCTCATGCTTTTAATAACACATTACTCAAATATTAAGAATCATCTCAAGTAATTTACAGCATTTTTCAGTAAAAAGAGGCAAACTACACTATCTGGGCCAAACCCACCATGGATATTCTAACTTCTGTAAATGTGTGATGAGAGTTTGCAGATCCTTTTATTGATTAAAAAGCATTGATTATGTTGTTTTGAGAAGGAAGTTCCACTAACGCTTCTTGGATGTTGTCTGCCCTTCTTCAGCTAGGATATGAAAATGTGAACCTTCTCTGGAAAGAAAATAAAAGATAATTAACGATAATTTCAAGTTATATTATGCAGAGTTTAAAAATAGGGAAATAAATAAAGATAAAAAACCTGCAAATTGAAGAAAGTTCTTTTGAAATCTCAATATTTAATTATTTTCCACTGTTCTTATCTAATCTTGCTGGTCCTCCCCTGGTCTGCTACTAGCTTTAGAAGACACTGAAGAGTGAAAAAGTTTGCTCACTGTTATTTGAAGTAGCATAAAAATGCATTGTAAAATTATTTGGTATTTTACACTTAACTGGAGCCAAGCTTTACTTCCAGTAGAAAAATATTAGGAGCTGTCTCTAGCTTTCTGCTTTTGTCCCTTGTGATAACTTAGAGCAAGTTTAATGCTGCTGTAATGGATGACATTACACAATTTCTTCTAAACTTGTATTAGAAGACTTCTGCTGTAAAAGGATTTGATCTAGGCAGTTACACAGCACTGTCGGAGAGCTCCTTGTTAACACTTCATTGCTGTTGCAAGGAGGAGAGGAAGATGGTTGTTAACACTACCATCTCACACAATCTCTGTAGACATAATGTGTGGTTGGAAGTGAGGTTTGAACACAATTTAGTGCTTTTCAAGCCATCGCACAGCAAACTTCAATTTCAGACCCTTAAAATTAACCTAGACTAGATGGAGGTTTATATACCTATCTTAAGACTGAGCAAGTCACCCTGTGGAAGCATAATCACTGGTTAAAGTAAAGTCACTAAATATATTACTTCATTGGACTATGCTGCATTCATGTTCATAAATAAATAATAATAAAATTAATAAATAAAATAAATAAATAAATAAATAACAATAAAATGAGTCTCTACTCTCTCCTCTGTGTTCTTTACACCTAAAATTGGGTGTAGACTCAGTCACTTTCCAGCCATTCCCAGTACCTACAGAGGACAAGAACTATTCACAAATGCTCTGAGGAAGAATATTCTTTGTTTGGCTTTTGAATTTATTGCTGTGAATCAGAAAAATCTGTCCTCTGGATTCCAGTGGTTATGAAACAAGTTTTCATTCCCCAGCTGTTTCCAAATAGTCAATTTCACGGATGTTTCCAAATAGGTGAAGGATCTCTATGATAACTGGGCTATTTATTTTAAGGACCACTTCAACCAGAATTTCTTTAAGGAAGTATGGGAATGTGAGATGGGGCAGATGCTTTTCTTGCAATATTTTTTGCCCAAATTGTAGTGTTGATTCCCTGTATCTAGAGTGAATGAGCACCATAAAGATGAATTTTGCTAATACTATATTTTTTGCAAACATTTCTTTGGAGTGTTCACAGGAAAGGAATTAAAAAACCC
This sequence comes from Oreocharis arfaki, assembly GCA_013398015.1. NCBI lineage: Eukaryota > Metazoa > Chordata > Aves > Passeriformes > Paramythiidae > Oreocharis > Oreocharis arfaki. The sequence goes on along the minus strand of VZRR01027747.1, from coordinate 1,210,770 downwards.
TCATGACAGGAAAACAAAGGATGACATAAGCTTTATTCAAAGTGCTTGCCTGTACTGAATGTGCCAAAGCAGCAACTTGCGTGGCTTAGGGCGTGAGTGGAGGCTGGCTCATGTGCACTAGAAGCAGCAATTGTAAGAGATCCTGAGAGACAAATCAATTTTGTTTTCATTTTTTCAGAACAGAAGGAAGAAAGTAAAACGGAATACTAGTGTTAGAGATTGCAAGCTTGCAAAGATTCCCAAGGGTCAGACTTTATGGAAATGCAGATGTTTCACTGTTCACTCTTCTGCTTCAGTGTCCAGCGGTCAAGAACATTTACACCCATGAGCTGGAATCAAATTATGGTTCTGTACGTTTCTGTAAATGGTGGCAATATTTTTTTCACCCAGGTTTGCTGACAGTTCATAAAGAAGTCAATAAACATCTGTTATTTATTGAGATGTCAAGTCATGAAACTTTGTGTAAATTAAAAGGTTTGTGAGACCTTTTACTCCTAAAATACGTAGCAGTGTCTTTTAGGAAACCCTTCAAGGACCTTCACTCCTGTAATCAATACATTTCTGTATTTGGACACTTAATCAGAGCACATCTGCTTTTCAGTTTTTCAATAAGAGAGACACAGAATTAGTGTTACCAACTTTATTAGATTGATTTCGTTTTCCATTTTACTCAGATTGCAAAATTAAATATTTCCACTTTAGTAACTAAAACTTGACAAAAAAAATCTTTCCTTTAGAAAACATTTTTCTCTGTCAAGACAACAACAGCTTAAACTGCAGCTACTGCAATTCATCATTTTAGCTATGAGGATTCAACAATTCTGTAGTTATTTTTTTCTAAGTATTTTCCTCACTAAGCCTGACATCTGTTACCCAGTATCTATACAGAAAAGCATGTTGCAGATGCTTGCTAACAAGATGTTGAAAGAATCTGATGATGTGAAGCAGGGTTCAATCCTTTTTGTGCCTAAAACAATTCAGTTTACTGAAGTAGTAAGGTCTTGCAGAGTCGGTTACACTAGACTTCCGGAAAGCATTCTAATAAAAGAAACAGTTCTAAAATGTAAAGGATTTTAACTGTGTACTGTAGAAATTTCAGTCAATTAAGTAAAAAAACTCAAGGCTCACACTTTGGGGATTAATAGAAATGCTTCACCCTGGCAGGTCTTCCTGCAGCCAAGAGCAGAGACAATGCATGTGTTGCTGTGGGATGTGGCTTTCATCACAGTGGTGTTAAACCTGCACAGGGGAAACACTACTGCTCCCCAAACTCAGTGACCGCGGAGGAGAAGCTGTCTGCTCCTCTGCCCTGCAAACATGTCAGGACTGGAAAACTCCAGGACAAACTCAGCTTAGGCTTTGCCCAAGACAGATTTTGGAAGCCAAACCAACATAGTTATTAACAGTATTTTGCTCTCCTCTATCAAAATGTGGCAGATTACAAGCGTACAACAAATTCATCCAAAGTGTTGTTGAAACAGGTTCTATCTGCAAGCAGGGATGATCAACTTTTACTTAGATATAATCTACTGTGTGTGGGTATAGAGGTATGCCACTGAGGTGAGGTGAAACACACAGAGAGCTGACTAGCTGCAATGGGGAGCTGTTTTTCAGAGCAAAGATTCTGCCTAGAATTGATGGGAAGGTAACAAAGTCTCCTGCCCCAACACTCTGGGCTCCAGTGAGAGCTGGAGTACTGCTTACATTCACAAGTTGTTAAGAAAAACGAAGACTACAGACAAGATATCTGATTAAACTATCATTGATCTGCTAACTGCTCCCTTTCCCAAATTAATTGGTACCTTCTTTACATCCCTAAGGAAGTTTTCTTGGTGCTCAGCCCTAAATTTCTTTCTAAATGAAAGATTTGCCCCAGCAAGAGCCTTTCATAAGGTGATTTGTTTGGGGAACGAGCCAATGTTACTGAAGTGTTTGAAGGGGCCCACAGGCAGATTGACTTGCCCCTTTTTGCTGCCAGCACCTGGCAAGGTGGTTGCACAAGGATGAAGAGACTTTCTGTAATGAAACCCAAATGGTGAGGTTATTTTCATGTTTCTTTCTCAGCTCAGTTCTTGAATTAATAATGCCATTCAAATTTCAGTGGAAGGAAAATCTGAGTAAGAGTCTGTCAGCCATATCTGAGTTTTTTGCACAAAAACCTGATTTTTGATGATAGCTGAAAAATCTTTTAGAATCTCAAATGAAGAAATAAAATAATGCATATCTGATGATTGGCTTAAGATTTAAACAAAAAAATTCGTAATTTTTCTCCCATGTTTATATGTGTATTGACTTATCCAAATTGTTCCATGGTTGATGAGTAATAATACCACAAAATAGGTTATAATAGAACTAAAGAGAACTTCTTTTTTTTTTCTTATATTTTGTTCAGAACAGAAGGCATAACCTTATGCCAAAAAGTGTTTTCCAAAGTGTGTTGTTTCTGGTGGAGGCTTTGATCACATTATTTGAGAGAGGTTGTCCTTGGTTGGCCAAAGGGAGTTCATCCAATGGGGAGCACTCCAAACAGCAAAATCTGCCCTCTTCCTAAAGCAATCTTTCAGAAACTATGCTTTGCCATTTCGTGGAATCATAGAAACATTGACTGGATCTCTGTCATCTCGTCCAGTCTCTGTCTTGAGGCAGGATAGTAGCCAAAACAAAACCTGGTCTTATGAGATGTAACCTGGTCTCACTGAGTATGTGGAAAACTTCCAGGGATGGTGAGTCTGCAATCAGTTTGCACAACTTGTTCCAAACATGGACACTCGGCCATGAAGGATCCTTCTGCGTGAGCTGATGGGAAGGGGGTCTATAGGTTTGGAGGGAAAAAGTGATGCTAGTGAAAAGCAGGACAAGGTAAGGGGTCAGAACTTTCGATGAGGGAAGTATGCAGAAATTTCCCAGGGGCTGACGAGCTCTGGGTGCTGTTAAGTCCTCTTGAAATTGAAAGAACTGATAAGCTTGGGCACTGAGATCCCAGCAAACCTGCTGAAGGTTAATAGTGCACACATTTGTAAGGAGGACCACAGCCATGGAGTAAGATTCTGCTATGCACTGGTGACAGCTGCAGGGCTCCACACACCCTGCAGGGCTCCACAAACAAAGGGTCCCTGGAGGACTCCAAACAGCAATGGAAAAGCCAGAACAACCCTTGGCTTGAGAGACTGCAGCTCCGATGGGGCAACTGTGTGGGAATGGGTGAATCAGTTGCATGAGGGCATAACTGAATGTGTTGCCTGAATAGTTATCTGCTGTTAATAACTTCAAGCTAATGAATAAAAGGTGTTTCCAAAAGTACTGATGGCAGTCTGTTTGCCCTTCCCTCTCCTCGTTCCCCCGGTACTCCAGGTGTAGCCCAAGAATTGTTACTTTCTTCCAATTACAAGCTCCTTTTTTTAAAACCTGTGTTTTTGAACAATATGTCTTGTGCTTGAATTAGCAATACTCCTATTTTATTAAACACATTTCTGCTGTTATTTAAAATCCCAGTAGTGTATCACCTTACAGAATATTGTGTGAAATCACACTTGCTTGCTTAGAGAAAGTTAAATTGAAAACAAAAGCATTTCCCAGCAAAAGTGCTGAGGTCCTTGCCACAGGTCCTTCAAATGGCTTGGGAGCCTAGAGCGTTTTCTATCTCTCCCAAATGTGTCATTCATCCTTTCAAAATTACTTCCTTGCCTTAGAGAGAGACTGAGAATGTTTTCTCTGACGCAGTCTCATCAACTGTTACAACAAATATGGGGAACATATTCAGTGAGGGATGAAGAAATGGCGCTATGGTTAATAACATTAAATGCTTGATCTTTTCCGGCCGGATGGTGACGTCAGGATGGGATGTGGAAAGGATTACGGAAATTCTACAAGTGACCTAGACTACATCCTACACATCAGTTTCTGTGCTTATGCTTTACTTGCTCCATCTGTGAAATATTCCCTGTGTATTCCTGTTCCTAGAGGTAAATTACTGTATTCTTCAGCAGACATTTTACCAGCCTTTCTCTTTCCCTGCTTTCCATCTCTATACAAGCATGGAAGATTTTTTTTGGAAATGAGACTATTGTAATATCCAAATATGAGGAATCATTGGAGACTGCAGAAAAGAAAAGGAAAGCTTATGAAGTCAATTTTTTTTCTCCCCATACTTAATTATTTTCTTCTCACAGTTGATAAGAAACACTTGCAGAAATCTTAGACAAATCTTAAAATAAATGTCCTCCTTAACCATACAATAAAATTTATGAAGGATTTGGGCCAGAGTTGGCATTCTGCTGTCTTGAACCTCCCCCAAAGCATGCCTGACAGTTCTGCTGGTACAAATCTGTGTTGACTTCCATCTTTGGGGGTTTTTTCATTTCCAGTCACTTGAAAGGCTGCTTCCCTATATACAGCCTGGATCCTAATGTCTTTGGGTGGTTAGTATGTGCTCTTAGCTCCAGAGAAACTCTGAGTGATATAAATTGTAGTTTATTGTCTGAATAAAAGTCTTTGAATTTCTTGCACCCACCCATAGGATGCGACTTCTGAGAGGAAGTCACTGCTCTCTTAAAAGGCTGATAAATGTTTTATAGTAGTCAGTGAGTGAAAGAAGGGAGTATCACTTCCTGCTTGGGGAGTGAAAGATAATGCTGTATGTAAATTTTCTTTCAGGCAGTTTCTTTTTTGACATCAGAAATGCTAACTGGTTTTGGCCACTTTATCCTGTGCTTCTGTGTATTGATAGTATATAGATACCTCGTGAATCCTCCAAACATGTCACAGTAACAGAGCACCCCTTACCATGTTTGTCTTACACTGACGAAGGCCTTTTCATTGAAACAAAGTGTGCCTGATTTGCACAGCTGCTGTAATCTCTCTCCATTATATCTCTGTGGCTTTGCCCTGGGAAAGCTGGGAAAGACTGTTTTGGTCAGAGTGAATGACCATGCTGTGCTGCTGGGGCTTTTCTCTCTTGCTTCTCTCATTTTATCCCTTCTCATGTTTCCCTTTCTTGGCATGCATGTGGGCTTGTATGCAGGCCTGCAAGCAGAGCTGTGGCAGTTGTGTTGATGAATGCTAACAAGGCGAAAGCTGGTGCGGCTCCAAGCAATCGTTTTGCGAGTAATTCATTTGGATACTGAATACCCAGCCTGCAGTTTTTATGCGTCTACCTGAGGGTAGCTCTTTACATTAATTTAACACTCCTTCCAGCAGGACATTATCATCCCTTTCTACCATTTCTTTTCCTTGCTTTCTTTACTATCTATATGATGCGGTATGGCTGGATCTGTACCTAAAAACAGTCTCTAGCACAATTCCTTCTAGACACACAAGTGCGCAGGCTCACGTGCTGTGTTGGCCAGGTTGTCATACACAAGGGAAGTCCCACGGTCAGCACGGACCCCTGCCCTCACATGTGCTTTAAACTTCTGTGGTTTAAGAATCTTCCAGTTCGGGAAGCAGGAGGTGCATGAGCAATTCCTATTTTCTTAGGAAGAGGTATCTATTTTAAAAAGGATAAAAGAGTCTTGCTGCCCTGTTAGAAGGTGTTTCCATCTGCTTTTCTGAATTAAGCCATGCTGTCACCCTTCTCAGTGGAAAAAATATATGTATAGATATACACACATGTATACAGGAATCTTATATCTGAATTGTTGGGGCAATTGACCTGGCTGTGGGGAGGCTAAGACACCTTATGGAGAGAGTGATGTGAAGCCTTTCAGGAGCCAAGGTGAGGACAAAAGTCAATGTGATCTGTCTCTAGACTGCTAGTAAGATAAGATCTTACACATCTTTACAACTTACAAATCCACAACTTTCCTGAAATGAGACCATATTGCTTAAACAGTTGTCCAAGTAGGACACTTATGACCATGTAAGATAGCTGTGTTATTTGGAGACCCTCATCTTGGAGAGCATTCTACCTTGAAGACAACGGTTGTTGGACATCAGCTTCCCAGGAGACATAAATGTCAGGTGTACACCTTGGCAGCTGGTGGATATAGATGGGTCCCAAATGAGAAACTGCAAGGCAGGAGTCTAAAATAGATGCCAGAAACTGCTGTGTCCAGAACGCTCCTCTTACTGATCTATAGGGAGTCTGGTTCAAGCGCATAAAGTCCTTGCCTCTAAAATCTGGTCATTGACATGTGTCCCTGACAAATTACTTCTCAGGTGTACTTATTGAGGACAAAGCCAGTACAGCTCAGGAAAACTGTAATTTCTATGAAATGTTTCTCTGGAATAGAACACAATGCCATGGGACCCATGCTTCACATAAATACCACAGCTACTGCTAATTTATGTGTCCATTATTGTTTAGATACCTGTTTTACAGATGCACGGTGCAATCGCTGCAGTTATTCTTTTAAGTGTGTATCACGTGGAATGCTTCAAGCGCTAGAGCAATGCAGTAAACAAAGTTGCTTATGTAATACGTCATCTCTTTATGTAATTTTAATTAACCATTTATATGCCTCTCAATATTTATTAGTTTTCTAACTATTAAACATACCCACATCATTTTCTGGATGTAGAGAAAATGGGAACTGATGCAAATACTTTCCAGAATGTTTATTTTAGTGTTTAGAGGTTAAAGTCAAGTTTCTGCAAGGATGTAGTTTCCCTGTGCATTTAAACTGGCATACTCACGAATGTTTTGCAGCTGCCACACGTACTAGTAACAGTTTCTGTATTTTACCTAATTTAGCTTCAAGATCCAACATTTCCTTCAGATATTTGTCCTACTAAGAAAAGTTATCCTCCTCCATGGTATTTTCACACAAGCATCACATTTTGTTTAAGATTACCCACTGCATGGTGGCACAAAATTTGAAGAGCTCTTTTAAAATCCTTCCAAACATAAGACAAAGGAATAGCGAATAGGAATAGGATGAGAAGATGTGGGTGATCTCCTTCTCTTGACCCAATAGAAATGCCACTAAAAGTTTTAGACCATGTGCATTGGTCTGTAACTGGAGATGCTTCTTATCTGCTTCTCCATTTTCAGTTGCAAGCAAGGCTCAAGAGCAAAATCTCAGTTTCTCGAGAACAGGGTTTTTCTCTTATCCTGGGACTGTAACAGTAAGAAGCAAAATAACAAATACAAACAACTGAAAATTAATACTACAAAGTCAAGACTTCAGTGAAATTGGCTTCACCAGTTAATAAAATTTTACCACTGATTCAGCAGTTGATCTGGACCTCACTTTATTAACATTAAAAATCATAGAATTATAGAATATGTGGAGTTGGAAAGGATCCAATATGATCATTGAAATTCTGCACAGGATAGCCCCAGGAGTCACACCACGTGCCTGAGAGCTTTGTTCAAATGCTTCTTGAACTCTGACAGGCTTGGGACTGTGACCACTTCCCTGGAGATCCTGTTCCAGTGCCCAAACACCCTATGGGGAAAGAACCTTTTTCTAATATCCACAGTAAACCTCCCCTGATACAGATTCAAGCTGTTCCCTTGGGTCCTGTCACTGGTCACCTGACAAAAGAGATCGCTGCCTCTTTGCTTCCCCTTGCAAGGAACTTGCAGACTGCATCGAGGTCTTCCCTCAGCCTCCTTTTCTCCAGGCTGAACAGACCAAGTGCCCTCAGCCACTCCTCACACAGCTTCCTCTCAAGGCCCTTCACCATCCTCGTGCCCTCCTTTGGACACTCTCTAACAGCTCAGTGTCTTTTCTGTATTGTGGCACCCAGAGCTGCCCCCAGCACTCGAGGTGAGGCTGCCCCAGAGCAGAGCAGAGCGGGACAATCCCTTCCCTTGCCCGGCTGGAGATGCTGTGCCTGATGCCCCCCAGGACAGGGATGTTCCTCCTGGCTGCCAGGGCACTGCTGGCTCATGTTCGACTGTGGAGCTGTGACATATTGCGAAGCACCCGAACTGATGATGCCTGAGGCATGGCTCAGGTTTTTGAGCCACACAGAAGCCTGAGCTTCACTACACCCCATCTTCATTCACCTGTCTCTAAAGGATGATGTGATATGAATTTTCTAGACAGCAGTCCTAATAAAACAGAAAAAGTAAAGACAGAGGATAAACTGATGAAAGGTATACATGCACAGACACAAAAATTAATTATCTTTCATTTTCTTCTTAATTTCAGTCAGTTTCCTAAGTGTTTCTTTGTAAACAGAAGAAAATATTCAGAATAGGAGGTATTTTCTTTCCAGACATTCCCAGTGATTATTTTCTTTTCATCAGTCCATCACCATCCGTCCATCCATCCACACATTTCACCTCCCAGTCTTCACTCAAGGGCTTATAAAATATTTCTTTCCTCTAGTGTCTTGCTTCTTGTGTCTTGCCCCAGAAACCTCAGTTATTCTTGCTTTACCTGCCCTTGATCCCAGTCTCTCTACTTTCAAATCATAAGGAAACATCATTCAGTGCCATAGAAATATCTAGCAGGGATACCTGAACATGATAGAAAAGCAAGATGGGACAAAGAAAAAGGGAAAACACAGAGATGTGGAAATAATGATAATGGCTGTGTTAAATATTTTCCTCTCAACTGTCACCTGAGTAAGAAAATCCCAGCGAATACCCAGGTCTTTCATTTTCCACCTTTCCCTCCCCTTCTCTGGGCTTTTTTTCTCGTTTTAGCGCACTTAAAGCGTCCCAGTCACCTCTACTTTTACTGAAGGGAGCAGAGCCTGTTTTATATAAACCTCAGGCCTCTTCTGTTCTTGAGAGCCTTTTTATAGTTGTAGTATTGCAGTTTATAAAGAAGATGCCTTAGGAAAGTTCTCTTAGGCTTAAAAAAGATTATCTGATATTCTACTGACAAAGAACATCTTTCTTCCTCTCAGTAAAAGATGCTGAAAACAAACAAAAAGCTGCAAGAAATAGAACAGATGGTTGATTGTTAAAAAAAGGACTGTCAGCTACCTTTTAGAGCGCAGTGGGCATATGATAAAGCCAGAATAGCCAAAATATCCAATCATATTAAGCCTTGCTAAGGAAAATCAAAAATATACACACAGTAGAGGAGGAGATTTTCTTGTTGCAGAAATAGAAGAAAGAACAGGAAAAATATTCAGGGGCCAGGATGCAGTGTAGAAGGGATTCAGATGTGGAACAAACATGATGTGACCTTTGCTTCCTTTTCCAATAAGAAGGATGATGCGAAACTACCAGCAGAATTATATTTAGAATTGGAAATTGCCATGCCTACCTGTAGAAAGCCAGCATACACAGACTGAGGCAGCAGATGGAATCTCTGCAATATATGTGGTCTGATCTACAGAGATAGGTCCAGCAGAAAGATTTTTCGATTGATCTGCTTGAAATGATACTGTTTGACTGCAGAACAGTAAAGATGACCCATGTAAAGGAAAGGTATTCAAGAACAAACATGATACAATCTGTCCAACAGAAACCTTGTGAGCAAATTTTAGAGGAATGACACAGGAGTATAAAAAAATATAGGTTGCATTAAATACATTGGCAAAAATCGTAAATAAAAAAGGATTGCCGAAGATGTTAAAGTCATGCTAAAATAGACCCTTTGACAACATGTATCTTTTGAACAAATGGTGAAGGATGGACTTACCTCACCTGATTTCAAGAAAACATATCATAGAATGGTAGCTCACAGCCAGGTTAAGATGATGGAAGTGGCCATTACTACAAGAGTCATTAGAAAGCAAGACAAATGGAAATGGTAGCAGAAACTACTAACAAGACTGGCTGAAGCTACTGGTGGGGTCCTCAGAGGCCTGACAGACTGATCTTAGACAGTAATGGCTTGGAAACAAGAAATGAGAATGTAATAATTAAATTTACTGATAGTGCAAATTTGAGAGGCATCATCAATACACAGGAGAATCAGAATAACAAACAGGAAGAACTAAATGACCTGGTCAAGGGAGCCGACTGAGAAGGAACAAGATTTAATCATGCAAAGTGCCATCTCATGCATTTGACAAGATCCACTAATATAAACAGAGAACTCATCAACTGAAAGTGACAGAGAAAAAGAAAGATTTAGTGTTTTAATCAATCACAGGATGACTGTGACCCTCAAACGTTGCTGCTGTCGTGAGAATAGATGTATCAGGTGAGGTATTCCCACTCAAGACAGGGAACATTTAAATCCCTCTGAATAAAGCTCTTGATGAGCTCATGCATGGTCACACACGTGCAAGAAAGATGAATTCAGGCTGCAGAAAGTGGCAATTAGTGCTATTCAGATGATCAGAGGAATGACAAACCTATCTTACACAAGGAGAGTGAAAGCACTTGTCTTATTTGGCCTTGCCCCACAAGGGAAGAAAACAAGGTATAATTGCCCTCTCCAAGAAATACCAGGGAAGAGAAGAGCTATTAAAGCCGAAGGATGGTGCTGGCACAAGAACAAATGAGTGTAAGCAGTCATGGGCTGAAGTATGGGCTAAAATTAAATGAAGGTTTGTGTGAAAGGAGTGAGGTACTGGGACTGAAGTTAGTGGATTGAATCAGAGGGGCAAAATTTAATTAGGTTTGAAATGAAGCTTCACATGTCTCTGAATGAGATTATGTGGTGTGTTTTCTGGTGTTAAAAATGGACCAGACTCAGAAGCTCTCTTCCATTACTGTGGTTTTTGCTGCTATTTTTGACATTAAGAACATATGGCTGATATTACAGTCATACAAGTTTTTAAAGGCCTCTTCATGTGTTATAGGAGTGTACAGAAGATTTTATATGCTTTAGATTTCTTGAATGTGTTCATGGAGCCACAGAAAAAGATTATGATGGAAATTAATATGGACCACCTGCTCAGTCCATCTCATCATCAGTGCCATATTCTTAAATGTTCTGCACAGTTATAGTCACATATTTAAGGCTTCTATGACTTGAGAGATTATTTCAGGGTCCAGTTGATCCTTCTTAATAGCCATTCCAAAATTACACTTTCCTGAGAACAATTCCAAATTTACACTTTTTTTTGGCAGTCATTACCCTATTCTTAACTATTTTCTGAAGGTGCAAAACATTTCAGATGCTTCTCAACATTTAATGACTATTTAGTTATTTACATGTCCCTCATAACTTATCTTGCCATTCATCATTACTACAGCTCTTGCTACAGTGTTTGTAATTCTGTTGTCAAAGAAATCAATTATATTCTGCTGAATAGAGCTCGGGGGGTAGGAGAATGCATGTGAAGTAGCATTTCACTTTGAAAAATTTATACTACTTCAGAAAATGTAATACTGGGACTTTTGCTTTTTCAAGTTAAATGCAAACCCTGGTGAGTTCTGAGACCAACACCTGCACCATTAATGAGAGTTTTCCTCCACAATGACCTCTGTGACTTCACTGATGGAAGCCCTGGTCTGATACTGCAAGCATCTTTTCCTGAAATAGCTGGAATTGACCTGAAAGCACCTCTTTCTCACAGACACTGTGCTGGAACAAGTCAAAAACCTGTCTCTTCTCATGATCATGCTCTGAAAGAAAATAGAAAAATGAGAGTCTTTTATATATTTTGAGTTCTTTTATTTTTATGCATTGTTTAAAGATATGTGTGAACACTGATATATTATGAACACAGCCATGCAAGAGCACTGGGGAAGGGGGAGAGGAGCAGTTCTTACTCACTTTATCTGGGCCATAGCAGAAGTTAACACCAAGCTCACCCACCACTTTAAGGGACTGAAGCTGCAATGGGAGTGATGGCCAAAACCCAGGCACAGCCTAAAGTAAGGGTCTCAAGTGTATCTTTTCATTTTCTCCCTGAAAATAGGTTGAGATTCTTAGACAGTGCAGTAGATATTAACGAGTAAGAATGCTGGGCCTTTTTTTTACATTATCCTCTGAGTTTTTTAAAGCACAATAGCCAACTTCACTTCTTTTAGCTCTCTCCTCAGAGCTGTTCAGAAGAGCTACATACAATCAGTCTCACAGTGTACCTAAGAGTACAGATAACTTTTGCTTTACATGAAAAGAGTATATGCTGCCACATCTGCATTTGCTACACAGGATGCAGACTTCTATATTTTTGTTTCCCTACCTAGAGCCCTAGTAGGTAATTACTGTAAAGGGCATTTTTTTCAGAAAACTTTGTTACACTTTCAGGTACACATCAATGAGCAATAGTTCCACCTATAAGAAAATAAATTTCTGCAACATTTGTTCAATTTTTCTAGCCCCAAACCTAAAAAAAAACGTAAACTGTGTGTGGAATGCTAGTAAAATCTCGACATAATCAATTAAGTTGCAAAATATGGGGGAACTGGAGAGATATGTTTATTGTTTCCTTTAGACAACAGTTGATTTTTACATAAGGCTGATGATGAGTTTTGTCCCCTCTTTGAGAGACTATCAGTGTTTAAATCTTCTGCTAAATTTGTTGCTTTTTTGTTTATTGATAGCACAATGGGAGAAGTGAAATCTGACAGCCAGCGAGTCTCTAAGTTTTATGTAATAAGCACATAAATCTGACTGCATGTTTTATTTTTCTGGAAAACAGTAGTTGTGCAAGGAATCAAGCCAGGAGTGTCGTGACCCAATTTTTTCAAAGGCAGTGTGTTAGACCTAGATTTTCAGTGTATGGAACATCTTGGGAAAAGCACCTTTACAGCAACCCATCTTGATTGCTCTGGTAAGGAGAAATGGTTGATTTATGCATATGTAGATCAGAAAGAGATTGCTTAATGGTTTTTGTTTTTGCATTGTTAGTTCAGATCCAACAAGCCTTCCATGGGATTTAAACATCACTGATTTTTGCTGAGATTTGTGGTAGCTTCCTGGATGACTGTGATACTAAAAACTTGAAGGAAGTAATTGCTCTGTTCTATCCTAAGCGAAAGATAGCTGGTCTGCAGTAGCCTGATAACATACAGTATCCAGAGAAATAGCAGACTTCAAAAGATGGATATCTCCAGTTAGAGACCGCATTTCCTATTCAGAAGTCCAGGTATTCATTTAAGGTGGCGTAGTGCTTGATTAGGTGCCTACACATTTAATCAAATTCTAATTATTCATTCAGAAAAAAATAAGGAGCTACTCTTAAAAATTCAGTACTATATCTGAATAAGTTATATAGTGTAAGAACAAAATGTGCATGAATAATACAGAAAATATATCAACAAATATCAATATAGAATTTAGATGTAATAGTGCATATGCAATGATATATTGTGGCTGGTAGACAGCTTCTCTTTGTTAGGCTTAATAAAGCAGTTTATCCTTTTGACTGCCCTTAGTCACACAAAACCTTCCATAACTAAAATAAAGACCTTGATTATCATATCCTACCAGAAAAAAAAATATCATTCTATCTTTGGGACTTGACTAGATCGTTACTACCAACACCATGTTAGTTTCTTCCAAGGAAGAATATGCTGACATCATGGAAGGCTCAAAATAGTATTAAGATGTAAGATGAGATTGGAAAATCACAGACTCAAGGCTCTTTAGTCAAAGAATGGAGTGTCAAAGACACTATTTACATACTACAAAACTCATTGCTGACAGAAGTTGGCCTATGGCAATGCTGCCACCAGCACCTCTCCCATGTTTATCCGAAAGAGCCAAGTTTTGCTATGAAATATTCATTTCTCGTAGATCCAGCTGCTGAACACTGTCAAGAGGATGTCTGTCAGCCTTGGAGGCAGCTGTAAGTGTAAATTAATCACTCTGGTTTTATCAACAGTGAATGATTCTCACTAGAAAAGCTTCTTTTCTTTTTAAAGGAAAGACATCTCTCACTTTTCAGTCCACATCGCTAAACACAGGAGTATATCTGAACTGACTGCGGCAGATTTTTGCTGGAGATATTTTTCCATCACTTGATATTAGAAAGGGTAAAAGCCACAGGACAAAAAGGTGCCTCTCTTTAGGGGAGAAAGTAAAGCTGATATGCAATTTTTTGGCTCATCTTTTGATTCAGTCTTGCCAGAAAGACTTTTGTTCAGATTGGATCAGATTGGCTGAGTTCCTGTTGGTAATCCAAGCAAACATTCTGGCACAAAACATCTCCAGAATTAGATCTGAAACTTCTTTTGTTAGGAACTTTAAAAATTAGTACTGAGAAGTAATGGTTGCTACTGAGTCAAAAAATTGAACAAAACAAAATACGTTTTAAAGTATTCAATTCTGCCTTTGTCAGCAATGATACTGTGTCAAAAGAAGAACCTACACAAGTTAACATGTTTATTATTTTTCTTTGAAACTTAACTCCCAGTTCTTGATGATATTATGCCTCTAGAACTCGGGAGAAACTTTGAGCCGTTACTGTAGCTCAACCTGTACAGTTTCCTGTTTGGAAGCTGCATCACGGTTTTGTGGATACCTCTAAAATCACACTGATTAATCACACAGAAGTAAGACAGAAGGATCTGAACCCAATGGCAGAAGGTCTTTGCATCCTTTTTTCCCACCAGCAGCCTCTAGTCAATGAAAAAGTGCAAAGGGAAACTGGGTGACACTTCTCAGGCATGCCGCAGAGGAGGAATTACTGGATCACTTCAGTTTCTTGCTAGAGTCTTCAGGTAAACAGTTTCTAAAACATCTTGTCCAAAATGGAGAGGTTAGATATAAGGAAGTCAGCCCTGGGGTGAAAATTAATGTTTTAGTATGGAAAAAATAATTTCTGCAAATTAATAGAAATTGTCATCTCTTGAACAGAAAGTATGAAGGGCCAGTTCTTTTAAACATTGGGGGGAAAGGGGGTTACCTGTATACCTCTAAAATTTTTTAGCTCCTTTTAGACATTTTTATGGGTAAGATATCTGTATGGCATATAGGCACCTCTTTTCTCTCCCTCTCCCTCTCCCTCTCCCTCTCCCTCCACTCTCTTCTATCCTCTCCTCTTTCTTAATTTGTTTCACATAAGAAAAATTTGTCCACCAGTTTTCATATGGCCTTTAAAGTTGTCCACCAGTGCCCACAGAATCACTGGACACTTGCTAAAAATCATTGAGTTTGGCAGATTCACTGCTAGAATTCACTTTGGTTTTTATTTATTTTTCCCTCTCTGACAAAACTGACAAGCTTCCCAAGTCCTAAATCTGTGAATAGCAATAAGTACTTGTATTAAGATCTGAAAATAAAATCAAAGAGAGACAGATCAGGGACCCAAACTATTCCCTCCTGAAGAGGTAAGCAAGCCCA
The DNA here is from genome assembly GCA_013398015.1 of Oreocharis arfaki. Lineage (NCBI taxonomy): Eukaryota > Metazoa > Chordata > Aves > Passeriformes > Paramythiidae > Oreocharis > Oreocharis arfaki. The sequence goes on along the minus strand of VZRR01027747.1, from coordinate 1,195,675 downwards.
CTGAGTCAAGTGTTAAGCAGTTGTTGTGAAGTGGCTGCTTCTCAGGTACTGGATTTTGTGGGTTGGGTTGTTTTGTGTTTTTTGTTTGGGGGATTTTTTGTTCAGCAAGGCAAGCAGGTACTGTCCTAAACACAAAGTTGTACCATGTCTCTTTTGCTAAGCAAAAAAAGAGAGCTCTTTGTTCATAGATGAGAAAGTTTCCAGGCTGCAAAAAGGTGAATTGTGCAAAACCTGTGGATGCAATCTTCTTACAGGTCACACCATTTTACAGTCCTTTTCCTGCCCCCAAATTTCATATTTCTCTTTGCACATTCATCCACTGCTCAGTCATGGGGTGGCACTGAAGGTTGTTCAAGAGATTCCTTTGTATTTCTACTTGATACCATAATCATTGTGTCTTTTTCTGCTGGATTTAAAGTCACCAGGTCAAGTATCGATTTCTAGCATCACAGCCTGGGTGGTGACTTTAACCATTCAATTGTCCTTAATAGCCAATTCTACACCTTTCTCTGTTGTCTCTCTCTATTGCTGACTGCAGAATAGCCCAGCAAAATACTGCTAGCACTGCTCTCTGGATTTACACATCTTATACTGAAGTAATGTGATTCCCTGAAATGCAGATTGCCATGATTTATCAAAACTGAAAAATGGGAAACAATAAGGAAAGAAAACAGCTTTCAGATATCTCAGGTATAATGAACAGCGTGATATAATTTCGAGTAATTTTGGAAGTAATCAGAGGTCTTAGTTCCTAAGGAGATAATATGATTTTCTAAAATGCCTTCATTCTCTAAAATGCTGTTGTTACATCAAACAGAATTCCACGTGCAAAGAGACACACCAAGTTTACAGCAGCATTGCAGTTCCTAGGAATTTGATACCTTAATCTTGTATTTTCAAATAAATGTAAACCAGGACTCTTAATCTCAGTGGCTTGTGTCTGAGTGGCCAGCAAACAGCCGGTGGTACAGCACCTGTGTGCAGAGCTGGGCATTCCTGGAAGGAAAAGTCACGGAGGAGAGGTATCTGCAGTTTGCAGTCCCAGGACTTGCAGGCTGCCAGGTGGGCTGGGTGCCTGTCAGACACTTGGAGAAGGAGCTTTGAGGTGGGGGCTGGGTCTGCATCCCCCTCACAGACAGCATTGCGCCGACCTGCTGCCCAGCACTGGGGTGCAAGACACCTCTAGATTAATTTCTGCTCAAGATAAAGGACTGTGGTAATTCTTCTTGTTTCAAATAAGAAAAACTTGTCCACCAGTTTCATATGGCCTTAACACATTCTCTTGTTTAGAAAAGACGTGTTAATTCCCTCAGCAAACAAGGCCTTTTTCAACCCTTATGTACTGCTGCTTCCCTGTTACCTTCCCTCACGAACAAGGTGGGTGTGCGATGCCTTTATTTGGGTTTTAGTATCAACATCCCTTTTCTTTTCCTTCTATCTAGCAGGCTTTTTAGTTTGACGTATACCATAATATGACTAAAAAATATTTGACATTCACCGGGAAATTCAAAACAGAGAGAAATCTGATGGGCGGGAAATCTACAGGCAAGGATCTTCAAGTGTATTGCTTGTAGCACGACTCTTGAAATAGAGAAACTATTAGTCTGCATCACGTATCTCCACTATGCACCTAATAATGGAACCAGAGGAGCTGGGACCTAATCTCACTGCTCCAATGGGATTGTGTGAGGGCATTACAGACAGCTTTAACAACAGCCGAGAAGACAGCCATTCATTCCTTACAATGCACAATATTACTTGTTTTCCATTACAGCAAACAATAACAACAAACTAGTTAACAACTAGGTTTCTTACCCTAGATTGACACAGCCTGATATTTCCTTAGCGGACATTTGACAAAACACAGAGACAGCCTTGACCAGTGCACTTCCAGATTGACAATTACATGTAAAGAACTGTTTTCAGCAGGATGCTAAAATACAAAGAAAGTAATTTCGAAGTATATAGTATCCTTTCTCTATGCTTACACTCTCTAAAAGGACTCTTTCTCTTTCAGCTTTCCTCATTTCTCTAGATGCTGTTATACAATCCTGCCCTCCATCTCTCTGGGGCCTTTGGAACTGCCCTGGGGCTGAAGATTAGACTCATTCTGGTGTTCTGTGTACTCCTACGGAAACGCTCCTTACAAGTATTAGTCCTTGTTGATTAATGCCAAACTTTGACTGATGCCGACTGAGTTCAAACGCTTTAAGCAGGGCTCGTCAAATTTTCCATGGACACATTATCTTTACAACAGGTATCTTATCTTTTGTACATGGTTCAGGCTCCACTAAATGTAATGGAAAAGCTTCTGAATTATAATGGTACTGAAAATTGAGAGACAAACTCTTTTAAAACATATGAGCAGTGTCAACCTGAGTATTTTTCAGTGCCCATTGAAGTTGAAGGAGCAATAGTAAACTCTGGATCAAATCTGGTGAGGCAGGAAATGAAAACTTCTTAAAAATAAAAGAAGAGAATGAAAAAATCAATGATAGCCTACGCCAAGGAGTGGCAGAATCCAAGAAGTTATTCCTTTGAGTTTTTAAACGAACAAGCCGATACACCCAATTCAGTGCCGTTATCTCGCAGTACAAGCCTTGCGGTGTTTCCGATGTTTTTCTGTTTGCTTCGGTTTGTTTCAATTTTTTATTTTTGTTTGTTTGTTTTGTTTTTTAAATCTTAATGAATAATGACGGTTGCTGTCAGGAGATAGAAACTTTAATGCAAAGTTAGTTTCTTAGTCCCACTGTAATTCAGAGCAGAAGTGACCAAGTGACCTCAGCTGCAGCTCAGGGTTCTTCACCATCTTCATTGCCCTCCTTTGGATGCTGTCTAATGGTTTAGTGTACTTCTTCTATTTTGATACGTAAAACTGCCTCATATTCTTCACACTTTTGTCCCAAGCCGTAATACATCTCTTTGTAAAAAACAAAACAAAATACCCTTAAATGTGAAAACAATCAAGCACACGAGCTTTCTCTGTGTGTTGGTGGGTGCAGCTGTCTGGAGGTTACAGCTCTGCTGGGGTTGCAAAGTGCTTAGAGTACTCTGATTTTATTAAAACAAGTAGGTTAGGATGTTGCTTATGGAAACTCCATGCATTCCTAGACACCACCTTCCTACTTAGTCTGCATCTCAGAAGCGTGTGAGACCTCATCCTAGTGCTTGCAAGTGGCTTTTTGTAGCCATACAGCATTTTGTCTGCTAAATAATACATGTACACAATCCCCTGTGCCCAAGGTATTTCCGGGTAACTGAAAGATTACATCAGCCTAATCCACAAATATTTGGAGTAGCATTGTTAATGTCTCCAGTGGGGGAAAGTGTCAGCTACTTCACTAAAACATATTCAATGTTTTCTGTCAGTTATTAATACATGGCTTTTAACTGAGGGAAGTCCTGTGATCCCTACCAAATGATTTTGTCTTTTGTTTACTTTTATGAGTATCTTGAATGAACTCTTGTGCTCTCAGAGAGATCTGAACATAATCCTAGAATATTTGACCTGCTGCGTTTGGGACATCTGAAAAGCATTTAGCTGCAAAGCAAGTTTAGCTCGAAAAACTTTAGCTTCTTTTTATTTTTCTTTTTTCTTGCGTCATATGCAAAAATTACGTATCTTTTTTGTGCTTTGACAACATACAAGATAAACCCAAGATACGAAAATAATAGAGACCGTTTTCCCAGAATCAAAAAGGTTGTGGAGTTTTCTTGCTTTCAGTTTTAGATCCAACGCAGCTCAAAGAAGTAACATTCTGAACCAGAAAACAGGAAGGAATATTAATCAGATGTGAAAAGGTTCCTGGAAAAAGAATAGCCTCAGAAAATGTTTTTAAAGATCACTTGTCAAGAACACCATTATTTCTTTGGCCTATTTCATGCCAAATTTTTGAAGAAATGGATAGTAAATTTCAGTTCCAGAGTACACCATGTTCATGTGTACTGTAGGGCTGCTTAGTGGCTAAAGAAAATTACTTAATATTGCCATTATAGAGAGATCTTCTGTTCTCCAGGTACTGGAACTCTTTTGTGACTATCTGCTCTCACCCAAGCCAAAGGGCTACTTCTATCTCCTGACAGAGGAGGATGATTCTTAGCACGGGGTTTCTGGTGTACATTTTTTAAATTAGTTGAAGGTTTTTATTAAGTATCTGAGCTATTGTTGGCCTCAGAAGCTGATGGGGTGTGGTGTGACTTCAGGACGCCATGCGAGTCCCATCCCTGAAAACTGCCAGCGTAAGTCGCCCCCTGTGCACATTCCTGAGGCATCTGTGGGGCACCAGGTCCCACTCCTCAGACAACAGTAGCCTGAAGAGAAGCTGCAATCTACAGAATGAGTGTGGAAATGCCATTTGATAGAAAGAGAAATTGGTCTTGCACTTCTCATACAAGTTATTCCACCAAAAAGAGAATCTGGCTGTCAAGACTTGTGTTTATAACGAATGGATGACTAAGTTAACAACAGAAGTAACAAGCTTGTGGTTTTACAGAAACGGATTTATAAGCTAAAATTTGTGACATATACTCAGTGAAAACTGTAAGGAAGAAAAGATGTTACTGATTTTGCAAGTATTTTACAGTTTGGTCACTTTTCCAAAACATCTAGAAAATGAAAGAAGTTTTCAAAGTAGAGAACACATTCTCAAAAAAAATCCACCTTTTTTTTTTTCCCCTGAAGCAAGGCAAGGCCAATTCTAACATTTCTCGTAGATGGTTGCTAGTGATTATTTTAGGGGGAAACTATATTTTTCAGTAGAAATATTGTATTTTACCACTACATCACTGTTTTGGCATCAAACTATTCACCTTTGTAAATATATACCCTTGCTTTAGAAGAATCTATCCATTGCAAGGCCCTTTCCTTCAAATAAGCCAATTTACTTTACCACAATTATTAGGGTATCTATTAGGATTATTTGGTACTTGTAAATTGTATACTCAAACCTTTTCTGGTCTTAGGTTTTGTTTGCAGATGCATTTCCCACTTCAACAACGTTGCCTGAGATGCGGAATGTGAAATTCAGACCAGTCCTCATCTTCCTTGTCCTGCTTTGGCATCCCTAGCATCCATGGCTATACATCATCCACCAGCTGACAGCTTCTTGGGGAAAGCACACAATGCATGCCTTGAACTCTGCTGTACCCCTGCCTGCAGCTCAGCCAAGTTCCTGCCTGGGCTGTCTTGCCAGTGGATCAACTGTCTGCACATGGAGTGATGGCAGGCTGCAGTCTCGAGTTACACGCTGTATTTAGTGACACTCAAAGGGGTTTTAATGACTTTTCCATTCACCAGCTGCAATACAACCTGTCTTGCAGTCAGTAGCACCTAGCATTGCTATCTTTTCTACACCTTTTTCTCTTAGATTTTATATTTTTGGCATCTGTGTGTCAACAGGTGTAAGTGAAGGTGGTGCTTGTGATTTGGCACTGTCATAGAGCAAGACCTTCCTGCCTAAGGGGTAACTCCTTCACAGGAACATGTGAAGCATCCAGACCAGATCTTCCTCAGTATTGATGCCTCTAAAGGGTGGGAATGATGCCTTAGGTTTTAACTGTAATATTTTTCAAATCCTGTGCTGCTTTGTGGGTAACTCTGAAGTTTCGTATGGCCTGTTAACTACTGTTCTCTCATGCTGGTCAGACATAACAAATCCTCTCTAGATTTATTCTTCAAGGACACCAGGCCCCAAAGTATGTAAACCAAAGCCTCTAAAGGGGGGGGCAAACTTGGGGTAATTCCATCATTAAGTGAGGTTATAACTGGAGAATAACATGGAAGTGTGAACGACCCGTAGCCTGTGATTCATCTTGGGTGTAGCCTTTTGACTGCCCAGGGTGTACCTTTGAAGGCCCTTCTAATAAGTACCTACTTTTACTCCCTTGCTTTTTTCTAGTCTCTGTTTTTAGGTGGCCACCTCAAGGCATCAGTATTTCATCTATTTCTCAGAAAAATATGATGTCAACCTGTTTCTATCACCCAACACCAGGACTGACATACAAAGGCATAGAGTGTGGATTGCTCTGCATATTTGGCTAAATATGTTTATCTGTAATATTGAGATCTTTGTAGATGCCTCCTGCTATCCAATCTTTAGCTGAGGTGAGCTAATTTCAATGAAAAGATAATAGGCTTGGTCAATGTATAACAGAGTGACTCCTCTGCAGGACCCCACACCCATCCTCTTTCAAGGCAAACAGACTGCCACATTTCAATGGATGAGTTGGCAGGCTGAGGGAAATCTATACACATCCTTCCCTGGGCCTCTGAAAGCAGAAGGACTGGGGAACCCTGGGACATATTCTCCTTCCGAATATCATGTTTCTTCAGTGTAATTCTCAACTCTATATCATGTATGTTCAGGCTCCCATGTGTTTTCCAAAGATATGTCTGTATAGAATATTGGTCTTTTTCCACCAGGTCTTTATGTGTGTCTGCTTACAAGGATTAGTTATGCACTGAAGGGTTTGGGCTGCTTCCAGGCTGGGGGGAGCACTGTGCGTCCAGTTGCCACGGCTTAATGCAAGCCATTTATTAAACTGTCAAAATTGGCTAAGCTCCAAATGCTGACTCAAGTGCTGGATATTTTTGTAAGGTGTTTATAAGCTTTTGGTCTTGCAAACTGGAGGTATTTGAGAATGTGAATACAGTGAAAGATGCTGCTAATGAACGTTAAGACAGTCACACAGACATGACTTCAGTAATCAGCAAAACCCATACATAATATTGCAAGCAGCAGCACTAAACAATTCGAGAGAAACTTCACTGAAAATGTCTGTGGTTTTTTAGATGTTTGTTGAAGGCAAGCTCACATTTTTTTTTACTGGTCGTCGAGGATCTGAGCTAAAACTTTCAGCTTTATCACGAACAGTATCTTATCATGAACAGTATCTCCTGTTCCCATACCCTAAATTTCAAAATTCTGAAATCTACCGAAAAAGTTCTGACAGAAGTGGAAGGGCAGTTTTTGTAGGCTACTGGATGAGAACTGCCGTACATGGTTAATTTAAAACCTTGGTAGAAGTCTTTGTCTTTGGCAAATCTTCTGAGAAAAAAGAATGATAGAAAAAACACAGCAATTTATTCAGCAAATGTTATGTATGGCTTAAAAAATTAATCAGGAAATTAATATGAGGCAAGCACTTGATGTGTATGAGGTAGAGCTTTCAAACTTGTGCATTTTGCTGCAGAAATGCTGTGTGTTGTATTTTTGCTCAATGATCTCTCATCACCCTAAAATTCTTAGGTCGAAAATTGTAAAAACCTTAGTATTTCATAACTTTTACAGTATATATCAGAATAAATTGCTTTTAAATTTCCCATTGATATGTGTGAAAACACCATTTTTGACAATCTGCCATTTAGCAGCCAATCTTTGAACGTTGTAACTGCAATGGATATTTCTGGTTTTGATTGCTAACTAAGACTAGACACTTCTGCTTGGTGAAGAGAGCTTAACTAATGAATTTTTTAGGTAAAGTTTCCTTCTCACTTGGAATGTCAGAAGAACAGAAAAATAGGGGCAGGAGAACAATTTTTTAATATTTTTTAACCTTCTGATAAGCAGGTATCAGTGAAGAAATATATTACTGCTGTGAGGGGATTTGAAATCAGTAGTTAATTGCTGTTTAAGGATACTGATTGAAATGTGTTTCTTTTAAATTTCCTAGATATGCAAACATAAGTCTTCACATTTCTCCTCTTTGTAAAACTGTAAGCAAATTTGTGTTTTATAAAGCTCTAGGAGAAAGCTTAAACGCCAGATGAAGGAGAATTTCTTTTAATTTACTGGCAGTTGTCCTCTACTTCTGTAGCTCAGATGAGAAGTACATTATGTGAGTGAAGGCTGCATACATTTAAATTATTTGAACTATATTTAGGCTAAATAAAAAGGGCAAATGTATTTACTGAAAAGTAATATATTATGACTAAAACCTTATAGACATACAAGAAAAACAAATATGATAATGGAGACCAAACCCTTTACTCAGGACAAGTACCGGACTGTTGGTATCGAATGCTGAAGAACAACTGTAAGCAACAAAAATGAGGAATGCCTTGGATTTACTAGACAGGTAATAAGAAGATTCTAGAGGACGATGACAGGAACTTAGATGTGGGTTTTATTCAAACAACCAAAGTAAAATTTTAAAGCAGAGAATATAATGAAAGCATAATCTTGCTTTCCTCATAACAATCTTGCTCTTTGATATCTTGGACAGTGCAGGAATGACTCATAGAAGAAATAAAAGCAGTATAATTCTACCTCACCTGCCCTCCATAACAAAGGCAGTGTAAAAATGTCGTACAGATATTGTACCTGAAGTGTTAGAAGAGTGGAAGATAAACAATACACAAGCAAAATCAAAGTCACCTTAGACTGTTGGGTCTGCAACTTCTGGAGTAAAATTTAGCAATGGGATTTTTAAAAGAATTTTTTCCAGAGCAGTTGAACTAGAGAAAACTGAGCAAGCCTTTAGTTATTAAGTGATCTTGTACATCTGTTTGGATAGTTTTTCTAAATAGCAGATGTGGTTCATAAACATTAATAGAGACAGCAGCGTACAACAGAGACAGAAAAATTATGTCTGATTCTGATTCTGAATTAAGTCCAGTATACGTAAGATTAGCTACTCAGAACAGTGTATGTCAATTCCAGTGTGAAATCATAGCAGGAGCAAACTCGTTCCCAGAAACATCTGGATAAATATTGATCAAGAGATATTTCTAAGGAAGGAAGGATATGCTGCTGTCCTTCTGCCCTTTAGGCCTTCTCTTGTCGACCAGGTGCAAGACAGATATACAGATTACGCAGGGACTGTCTAGCAAAGCCACTCAATTCTCAAACACAGTCAGTACAAAGTTTTCTCCATAAAGAAAATGGAAGGCACTGAAGTGGTACAAACACTCTCACAATGAATTCGTCCTTAACAGGAAGATGTGGAGCTTTAAGTGCCAAGAAGACTGTTTACCACTGTGATTTCCATTACTGAAAACTCTGAAGAGAGCCTGTAACAGTAAGTACTTCTCTCAGTATTTCCAGGGACTGCTTATGGCCTAACATTGTTCTGTTAAGGCCACACCACTTTAAGTGCTTTCTTAACTTAGTTCAAATATATAATTTATACCGAAGTTAACCAGCTCACAGTGAGTTCTTTGGTTGTTAAAAATATCATTACAGCTGCAGCTACAGCTATAAGTTAAAATGGTAAGACAACCAAATTTATTTCCCTGCAACAACAAGACCTTTGTTTATTTTTAATATTGCTTAAATAGAGACTAGACGTGTTCTGGTCAAATGCTTTTCTATTAGACACACTTCTGTTTTCCATTTGTGCCTCCTGCACTAAAGGGATGCTTGAAAGCTTTGGAAGTGCCAAATGATTGCAGTACTATGTTTCAAATCGTAATTGAGGGAAAAAAGTATTGTATTTGTAAAAAATAATGAAAATTAACTTTTAGCTACTCTCTTTGCAGATCATCAATTAAATAATGCACTTTTAGTCCCAGCTGATAAAAATTATGACATCCAGAACTTTAATTTCCTTTTTAAATTCTACTTTTTTTTTTTTGGTCTGTTTTCCGGTGGGTGGCATAGTAATACAAAACTTTCCAAAGATTTTGTTCTACTCCAATGACACATACAGTGGCAGCACAGTCTTGATAATTCGTACTCTCTCATTTGCTTACAAAATATCCACCACAGGTGTCATAGCTTATCTTGAGGAGACAGGAGACAATAGATGCCAGAAACCTCCTCACATGAGGTGTGGTTTTGTCAGCTGTCCTCAAGGCATTTAAATAAAGGTATTCTCATTAGGTTGCCCCTGGCAGATCCTTTCTGTGACAGCTTGGAGAGCCCTGGCACATTTTTCCCCTTAAAGGAAACCTGTTGTGCTATTAGTGTTGCTACACGATCTCTGGAAATCGTCTTGGATAGGAGACAGTCTCTGCCTGAGAAACCTCTGGACGAACTTCCTCTCCTCTCACACTGTCAGGGCAGTCAAAACTGCTGCTCTCCTGTTTTTTCATCTTCCATTTCTGGGTGATGCCTCCTGAAACGGGTCTAGACCAGGGAAGTGGTGAAAGGAATGTCACAGCCAGAAGAGTTGGTTGTCCCCAGGTGGTCCCCAGAAATGCTCCCAAGAAAACATAAGAGTAAATGAGCAGAACGAGTGGTCGTTTAGTAGATCACAATATCATAGAATTGTTTCCATTGGAAGGAACCTAGAAAGACCTTCTAAATCCAACTCTGTCTTCCACGACATCATTCTCAAGACAAGGTTGCTAAAAGCCCTATTCAACCTGACCTAAACACTTTCAGGGATAGGGCACCCACACCTTCTCTAGGCAGCCTCACCTTAAAAAAACCCAATTCTTCTTTATATCTGAGGTAAACCTGCCCTGTTTTATCACTACACTGTCTACTCTGGTCATGAGAGCATGCTCTGGTTGGAAGTCTCTCTCCAAATTTCTTGTTGGCTGCTTTAGGTACTGAAAGCTTTCTGTGAGGTCTCCCTGAACTCTTCTCATCTTCAGGCTGAACAGCCACAACTCTCTTGGGTCTCTTTTTCACAGGAGAGGTGTTCTTGGCCTCCAATCATTTATTCGGGTGATTTCATAGAAGATCATGCTCACAATATCCGTTTTTGTTGTACAGGAACACAAGCTACAGCTGGAGCCGTGTTTGTGTGGGTGTACAACCAGCAGCTGTGGCTTGCATCACCCACCCTCTGCTGGAACTGTTCCTGGAGGTGTTTCCATCCACATCTGCACACTGTTGCAACGTTTATCAAGGACATTCGAGTCACCCTTATACCACTGTGCATTTACTATTCTAGGTATGCTTGGGAAGGTTTAAATCTATTCACTTCACAGAAAAATGGGATATCTCTCAGAAGTGTACCAATCTTTGTATTCTACCAGGGAGTGCAAGTACAATGAATTAGAAACCACAGCATGCTTTGTATCTCACATATAATTCATAAACTGAGCTGCTAAGTGGAGTCCTGTCAAATTTGATAAAATTTTTTTTATTCCCCTTTTCCCATGTTCTAAAACAGCTCCCTGCAAGGGCCCAGGTTTCCCTCATATGCTCTGCAATATTTTGCACTATCCAGGACAGTGTGCTTTGTGAATAGCAGAAAAAATTTCTATGACTGGCATATTAAGGACAAAAAAATTATTGGACAGTTTAAATGGATGAGAAGTGAATGTACAGGTTTAGGGAAAAAAAGCTATATATAAATATATATAAAAATGTATATATATATATATAAAAGCTATCAAATTAATATTCACTAACTAGTTTGTTTCTTCACACTTCAAGGCATTTTGATAGTACTTTGTTGAATCTATCCAATGATAAGTATGCAATAGTGTCTGTTATTATCAAAGTGAGAGATTTTAACAAATATGAAAGAAAGTTATCTCTTCCTAGAGATGTCTGTGTGTCTCAAAAAAAAAGTATTAAATATCAGGAAAAATTCTGTGGAATTCAAAATTCTCTGTTGTCATTGTCTAGCAGAACTGGACACAGCTGCTGTTGTGCTGCAAATGAAAGACCAAGAGGACTCAGTCTGGAGGTGTAGCTTGTGTGTTCTGAGCACACAACTCATAAATGGTGCCTCACAGAACTTTACATAGACACAGTGCAAGTACTATAATCTAGTAAGTGAAAATGAAACTAGAAAAGAGAATTGCAAAATATTTACAGGTGTCATGTTTTTGTGAAAGTATTTAAAATATAAAACTCAGTTTTTATTCAAAATTCTTCTTATTCACTGTAAATACTCAATTCTAGGTCTAGGAAAAAATAAAGCAAGGAAAGTAGAAGTTACCCTTAACTCTTTGCACCACCAGCCCCAATCAACCGAAGTTTGTACTCAAAGGCTTTTCATATCAGTATTTCACACTATTGATCCTTCCCAAGATAAGGCTCTCTTAATATGGTACAGTTCAATAGCAGAGGCATTTGCACTGTTTTGAGCAGTACCTGGCAGAAAGGAAAGCACAGGAATGCATTAGATGTTGCCTACAAGAGGACATACATCTGGATAAGAGCTGCAGCATTACAGTGGGTGATGGGGTGAAAGACTATGTTGTGGACAAGCCCTTTGCAGGGGAAATTCTGAATCCAGATTCCCTCAAAGGCTGGTAGAGTTTTCCTAGCTTTTGGAAATTAATCATCTGGGAGAACTAATTCAAACCTCAAAGTAGTAAGTGAAAGATCAAGATGTCTTCTGTCTCCTGTTTGTTTAACTGAAGCATGATTTGGGCTTTCCTGTCCCAAACCCTGGAACTGAGAGGAGCTGGAAGAGAGGAACATCTCACAGGGACAGTTCTGTGGGAAGCCAAGGACATTGGCACATCACAGCCTGGTGCGTGCAGAGGCGCTGCTTCTGGCAGAGGTGCCTGAGACACCATAAGCTGATCCCTGGGAGCTAGAATACATTCAAACATGTCAGAGGAGTCAATCGCCTTCATGTTTGAGAACTGACACCTGTCTTTGCAGATGATAGCTCAGTTATTTGGCACTCTCATCAGGCAGGCCCTGGCTGCTGTTGAGGTTTATTATTGCTGCTCATTTATTATTGAAGAGAGAAAGAGAAGACTTCAGCTAACTTCTGGGAACAGATCATAAACTGCGTTACAAACACAGACGCGCATACGCATGCCAGCACTAAAAATTTTAACTTCTAAAATAAACACGCAGTTTATGTAAATATGTACACTGTAGTTACGTGTGTGTATGTCTTAATAAAAAAAAAAAAGCCAACCCCCATCTTTTCTAAACTGAAGAAACGATATTCAAAACTACCAAGGAAATTTCGTAGTGCTGCTGGTAATTTTCCAGAGAAATTATGAAAAAGCAAGCTCACTGACAACTTTTGGAAGCTAGCAGGAAGAAAATAAGCAGTGAAGGTCAAGCCAAGTAATTATTCAACTAAGACTTTAACTTTTCATGGCTATGTTTGAAATTTTAGCAACAAATATTTTACTGTATTTAAATGCAAACAAAAGTATACTTATATTAATTAAGTCTGAAGAAATTCTCAGTTGCAGAACCAAATCCAAGAAATATTAAAGTTAACATTTTTCTCCTTCCTATTTTTCAGCAGGATTTCATAAAATAGAACAATGTGTCTCTTCCTCTCTGTTTTTGAGGGGGTTCTGTGTTTAAAAGGATTAATAGAGAACCTATGGACGGAGAAATGCAAGCCGTGCATAAGAAATCCTGATTTCCATAATTAGGCAAATAGAAACTGCAGTTTTAATTGTCCTCATAATATTGCATGACTTGAAAGAAAAATCTTATTTCAAATGGTATGTTTAAGCAAGTACTTAGATTTAAGTGGGTCTTCAGTACCTCCTGATCTCCAGAAGAACATGAATTGAATATATGCTTTTGCACTCTCCTGAATGAGGTGATTTCTGAACAGCGATTATCCTTCTCTCTCTCCTTAATTCTGCCTGCAATTTAGCACTATGGTTTTGGTATTGTTAATTATGCCCATTCTAAATTATATTCATAGACAAAATAGAGAAGTAGGAGCTGAAGGTCTAGCATCCCTCATCTCTGTATACATGGGTATTTTTTATTTCCAGAAAGTAGGGCTGGCATTGATACCACCCTGTACCCTAGGCTGTACCTCAAGCCATGCAGACGCACTGGCTCAGAAGGTACTAGACAGCTGGAATAACTTCACAGAAGGAAATGTGATGGGGTTAAACAGTGTGCCTTAGTCCTAGGCCATGCAAACCTCCTGAAATGCAAGAAGAACAGCTATAAGGTCTTGTTGGGGCAATCTCCAACACAAGAAAGGGCTGGGAAGAGAATGGATTGTCCTGGGGGCACTGGTGGATAAGGGACTGGACATGAGCCAGCAGTGTGTGCTCACAGCCCAGGAAGCCAAACACGTCCTGGGCTGCATCCAAAGCAGTGTGGGCAGCAGGGCAAGGGAGGGAATTCTGCCCCTCTGCTCTGGTGGGACCCCACCTGCAGAGCTGTGTCCACCTCCAGGGCCCAAACATAAGTCAGACATGGACCAGCTGGAGCAAATCCACAGGGGGCCACAAAGATGGTCCAAGGGATGGAGCACCTCTGCTGTGAAGACAGGTTGAGGAAGATGAGCCTGTTCAGCCTGGAGAAGGCTTTGGATGCCTTTCAGTACTTGAACACGGCATACAAGAAAGCCAGACAGGGACTTTCGGCTAGGATATATAGGACAAGAGGAAATGGTTTTAAAGTAAAATAGAATAGATTTATATTAGGTATGAAGAAGAATTTTTGGTGGGACACTGTAACAGGTTTTGTCTGGAGAAGCTGTGAATGCCCCATCTCTGTAAATGTACAAGGCTGGATTGGATGGGGCTCTGAGCAAATTGGTCTTGTGAAAGAAGTCCCTGCTCATAGCAGGGGGGTTGGATTAGAAGGTCTTTGAAGGTCTCTTCCAACCAAAACAATTCTACGTATCTCTGAAAATATATTCTTCTCTGCCCGGGACAGAGGCAGTACTAAATCTTATCTATGTGACCATTAGAAGATGAACACTACTAAGATAAACAGCCTCACAGCTGGCCTGCTCCAGTTTCCTCTACAATAGTAAATTTTCTATGCTTAGGAATAATGGCAATCTACTAGAAGAGAAAAGTTGATTGAAAATTCGGCTTATACTGATGTGAGATACAAAAAAGCCAATGCTTTTCCACAGCTTCAGTTTGGATTGCTAGCATGAAAACAGAATTTCAGAATGTTTGTGTATTTTTTTCCCCCCCACCTTTTTTCCATATCTGCCTCCCTGCATTACCAGCAAAATGCTGTCCCCAGAGAGCAGAGATGTCATTGAAAGAATGCATGCAGAAAGAGCGATCCCTAGTGCATTGCCTCCTTGGACATGAAAATGCCACCCAGTTGATCCCTTTATTTATTCCAATATTTATGGATAAATATGGGCAAACACTTAAAGATTCTTTAGCTTGCATGACACAGCTTTAAAAGCATTGGTGCCTATCTGATAAAAACCCAAAAATGCAAATCCAGTAGCCTAACTTACATACAAAGATAGATTAGGCTGCAAAAATTGACAACTGCCTCTTTTCTGAAAAAATGAGCTCTCGTCTCTCTACCCCTACACCAAGAACAGAGAAAAAAATGCTATTTCTGGGTAGCAGTTTCCAAGGTTGTTTAATATTCAGTGAGGATCTTCTTAAAGTTAGCTCACATTTTAAGAATTTCACAGCACATCTGTGCATCATGGCATGTTTTAAGGGTTTTCTCGGACACCATGTTTTTTTCCTTAAACTCTTACTTGAGAAAACAGATTCAAGTCATTAATTGTTCTTCTGCCACAATTTCCAAAGACACATAACTAACTGCACACAATTGCAGCTTATCCAGTGGTTTTACCTTGTGCATTCACATGATGTACTCTTGTCAAGAACTGCTACTGAGAAAGGTTTTCACAAATAAGAAAATTTAACATTTGATCCTCCTTTTCTTTCTTCAACAGTTTTTTGAGACAGTACTATTTACTTGTGAAATATACTACTGTAATAGTGAAAGTGTCTCTTAGTTAGTACTTAGGATTGCTAGCATACTGTGACAAACCAGTGATAAAACTGTGTCATCTGTAACAAAATGGTTAAGCCAAAACTCAAAATACCAACCGTAATTTTTTTTTGAAGGTCTAGAAGATATGACAACACACCCACCCTATTTGCATAATAATCCTCTAACAAAGCACTGGACTACAGCATGCAAACAAAACTGTCCCCACACTAATTATCATGGCACATTTCAGCCCAAATGGGGTTTATCTGATTTATATGCCTTTGGGAAAGTGGTTTGAAAATATAATTGAAATGTGACAGACTCCTAATTATAGAGGCAACTGTATCAGTCAAATATTCTCAAAACAATAGCACGTGTAACTAACTTTGACAAAGCAATGGTGTTGTGAATTAATGTTGCTGATAATTCATACCCAGCTTACAGGGATTTCAAGACATTTTGTGATGTTTCCTGTCTGTGTCCTGTTAAGATCCAACATGATGATGCAATGAGGAACGACAATCAAAACTAAGACCTTTCCTCACTAAGGCAATCCTCTTTATGATCAAAATAATTGAATATATATTAATGTAGGCTGTTATCTGTTAAGAAAACCCCATAATAAAAATAAAACATGCTTCGTGTTTTCCAAGGACAAAAAGCATTCTTGCTCTTTGAAAGTCAAGAGATTCTTAAAGCAGTGACCTCAACATGTACCAGAGAAACCAGGTGGTTATAGCAACTCAGGTAGCGAACAACTCTTGGCAGTATGCGACATTTCTCAGAAAACAGCTAAATTGCAAATAAGCACACAAATTCATGCAAGTTGACATCCCACAATTTCAGTTAAAAGGCTCTTAACAAACCTTTGTATAACCCAGCAGGACATTCCAAGCTGGTGGGAGCTATTTTCTCAGATGACAGAACCTGGGACCTGTATGAACATAAAGTCTAAAGAGCTGGAACAAAGCAAGTAGGGGAAGAGGGGCACAGAATAGCTATGCAGCTTCTGGCAGTGGTCCCTTACTGAGCATGGGAAAAAATGGATACCTCTTCAGCTTGGAACTTGAGTGCTCTCATGGTGATATGAACTCTGAGAGTTCAAATGTACAATTAGATGAGTCTGACATCCCAACTTTTTACATCATGTGATTGAGAATGCTGCACCATCTGTCAGAATGTGTACTCGTATCAAAAAGTGACTTGTATGGCACGCATTTCCTTTTGCCACTTGCATACAGGCCTATCAGGACATAATTCCATGACCCAGCCACTGAAGAAGCTTGTTCTGTGGCTTCTCAGGTGTGAGAGATGGTTTTGCCTCCAGTGTAGAGGTTATAACCTCTTCTCTACACTTCAACAGGCTAGAGACAGGAGAGCTAAAGCCACTGGCAAGTGAGAGCAAATGTAAGTAGCCACTCCCCAGGATTCCACTAGCTGGGTGTATGGAAGTCAAGGTATTCCTAAATGCCTTCTTCCAGTGCCTCTGGCCCCAGCAGACAAGTGCAGCTGAACTTGGGGTTGATGTTCTTGCTCCCAGAGAGTAGCAGGGACAGGACACAAAGCCATAGTGCCTGTTCAAAATGGGTGCTGAGAGGCTGTATTGAGTCTGGCTGGCACAGAGCTCGGTTTTCCCCTCAGCAGCCCTCCCAGCGCTGTGCTGTGCACTGGTAACTAGAAGAGTGCTGATCACACACCAGTGTTTCAGCTACTGCAGAGCACTGCTCTCACAGTGTGAGTGCTGCTGCTATAACCTTCTGCCCTGCCATCAGTAGGCTCAGGTGGGCAAAACCTTGGGAGTGAACATAACGAGGGCAGCTAACTCACACTAGCCAGAGGGATATTCCATGCCATATGACATCAGGTATAAAAGTAAGAGAAAGAGGGAGGAAGTGAAGGATTTTTTATTTACATTTGTCTTCTGAAACCACTGCTGCACGTGCTGAAGCCCGGGCTCCTGGGAAGAGACCAGACGCCGCTTACTGATGGGAAGTAGAGAATGCTTTTTTCCCTTTGCTTGTGTACACCTAACATTTCACTTTTGCTTTAGTAAATTGCCTTATCTTAACCTATGAGTTGTTCTCTGCANTGTCTTCTGACACCACTGCTGCATGTGCTGAAGCCCGGGCTCCTGGGAAGAGACCAGACGCCGCGTACTGATGGGAAGTAGAGAATGCTTTTTTCCCTTTGCTTGTGTACACCTAACATTTCACTTTTGCTTTAGTAAATTGCCTTATCTTAACCTATGAGTTGTTCTCTGCAGTATTTTCTCACTCCTGTCCAGCTGAGAAAGGGGGCTGACAGAGTGATTTGGTGGGCCCCTGATGTCCAGCCAAGATCATCCAGCACAACAGCAAAGCCAGAGGATGTCCTAGGTCAGGTAGGAGTCTGTTGTGGATGGCTTGGAAATTTTGAGGGGCAGATAATACCCAGTAAGGTCACAGCTGGATTAATCCACAGCATGAGTGGGCAAGCAGGATGGATGCTCTGAGTTTAAACACCAAGGTGCAAGGAGCACCTAAACTGGCATTAAGTCAGGGCTGCTTAGCTGGCTGAAACACAGATACTAATGCTAGTGCTCTGCCAGTCTGTTTTTAGATCTATTGAATTTGTTTGATATCTCCTACATCTCCAACTACAGTTAACGTTTTACTGCTAGCTTGAATAGCTTCAAGGCTGCGTTGTAGGTGTATAATTACTACAAAGTAATTAATCAATAAATTAAAAGCTACAATCTCTAGGGAAGAAAAAAAGAACTCTTGGTAGCAAAGACTGTCTCTGAAACTTTCATCCTAGGAATGTAAGGGGATGATTTTCTGGTAGAATCATCATGGCAACTGCTGCCACATTGCCATCATTG
>VZRR01027747.1:994121-1176854 GCA_013398015.1 Oreocharis arfaki | reverse complement strand
AAGTAGCCACTCCCCAGGATTCCACTAGCTGGGTGTATGGAAGTCAAGGTATTCCTAAATGCCTTCTTCCAGTGCCTCTGGCCCCAGCAGACAAGTGCAGCTGAACTTGGGGTTGATGTTCTTGCTCCCAGAGAGTAGCAGGGACAGGACACAAAGCCATAGTGCCTGTTCAAAATGGGTGCTGAGAGGCTGTATTGAGTCTGGCTGGCACAGAGCTCGGTTTTCCCCTCAGCAGCCCTCCCAGCGCTGTGCTGTGCACTGGTAACTAGAAGAGTGCTGATCACACACCAGTGTTTCAGCTACTGCAGAGCACTGCTCTCACAGTTTGAGTGCTGCTGCTATAACCTTCTGCCCTGCCATCAGTAGGCTCAGGTGGGCAAAACCTTGGGAGTGAACATAACGAGGGCAGCTAACTCACACTAGCCAGAGGGATATTCCATGCCATATGACATCAGGTATAAAAGTAAGAGAAAGAGGGAGGAAGTGAAGGCTTTTTTTATTTACATTTGTCTTCTGAAACCACTGCTGCATGTGCTGAAGCCCGGGCTCCTGGGAAGAGACCAGACGCCGCTTACTCATGGGAAGTAGAGAATGCTTTTTTCCCTTTGCTTGTGTACACCTAACATTTCACTTTTGCTTTAGTAAATTGCCTTATCTTAACCTATGAGTTGTTCTCTGCAGTATTTTCTCACTCCTGTCCAGCTGAGAAAGGGGGCTGACAGAGTGATTTGGTGGGCCCCTGATGTCCAGCCAAGATCATCCAGCACAACAGCAAAGCCAGAGGATGTCCTAGGTCAGGTGGGAGTCTGTTGTGGATGGCTTGGAAATTTTGCGGGGCAGATAATACCCAGTAAGGTCACAGCTGGATTAATCCACAGCATGAGTGGGCAAGCAGGATGGATGCTCTGAGTTTAAACACCAAGGTGCAAGGAGCACCTAAACTGGCATTAAGTCAGGGCTGCTTAGCTGGCTGAAACACAGATACTAATGCTAGTGCTCTGCCAGTCTGTTTTTAGATCTATTGAATTTGTTTGATATCTCCTACATCTCCAACTACAGTTAACGTTTTACTGCTAGCTTGAATAGCTTCAAGGCTGCATTGTAGGTGTATAATTACTACAAAGTAATTAATCAATAAATTAAAAGCTACAATCTCTAGGGAAGAAAAAAAGAACTCTTGGTAGCAAAGACTGTCTCTGAAACTTTCATCCTAGGAATGTAAGGGGATGATTTTCTGGTAGAATCATCATGGCAACTGCTGCCACATTGCCATCATTGGGTTTAGGGCTTTATATAAACAGGATCCTCCTCCTGAAGAGAGAGACAGAGAGGACAAGATAAAGTGTGCACACTTTCATCGCAGAGCAGTGTGTGATTCAGATCATGGATTGTAGTGTGCCACTGAGGATGAAAAAATGAAAGACAATTCCACTTATATGTCATTGTCCTATAAAAACCCATGAGCTTCCCATAAGTTTTACTCCTGGCATCCTGCCCAGGCTTCTGCATTCACTTCCCTAGTACAATTCTGATGAAGACCAAGTTCTTCCAATTTCTTTCTATTTACAGCCCCACCACCCCTATCTCCCTCACCTTTGTGGCAAAATTGGATGGCCCAGCTGCAGAACTACTCTGCCAGCTGTACCAAAGATGCATTTTATTCAGTGATCTCAGTTGAAATGAAACATTATATAACCTATACACCAGCAGTGAATATCCCTCCCTTGTTTCCAAGTTCTGGCAGGAAGATGGCTCTAAGAACTCCTTGTGAAAGAGCTCCTGTTCTACAGAAACAGGACTAAAGGCTGCAGCAGAATTATTGAAAAGGGAATCATAGAGTCCTCGAGTGTTCTGATTTGGAAAGGACACACAAGGATTATTGGAGTCCTGCTCCTTCCCCTGGACAGGACAGCTCCAAGTCACACCATGTGCCCTAGAGCCTTGTCCAAACACTCCTTGAACTCTGTCAGGCTGATGCTGTGATCACTTCCCTGGAGGGCCTGTTCCAGTGCCCAGCCACCCTCTGGGTGAAGAACCTTTTCCTGATATCCAACCTAAACCTCTCCTGACACAACTTCATGCCATGTTGAAAAGCATTAAACTAGTGATACCTCACTCACAAGAGGAAAGTGCAGATAGTGAAAAAGTTGGAAGAAAATTCTGAGTGATTTTTGTCTGGCCATCCTGAAAGTAGTTTAAAGTTGACATAATTTTCACTCAACACTAGTATTCATTTTAAAAAGAAAAAAAATATAGTCTCCTCCCCCAGACTAGCAAACACCAGCAATTCAATTTCAGTTAAAAATTGTCTTGACATACAGCCAAATTATTGCAGAATTCTATGATTCCTGATCATTAGCCAGTATAGCATTTAATGAAATCTATGGAGCAGACTAAAAAGGAAGTTGCTTTTTTATTAAAAATGTATAATTTTGGTGAGTTTGTGAAATTATCATTGTACTACTCAGTACATTGTGCCTGACAATTTAAAATCTTCATTCAAAAGCAAGGATCAACTGTTTTATTGATAGTACATGCCTTTGTTCCTAACTGTGGGAACAAAAGGAGAATGAGATGAGATTGGGAATAGCTAATTGAGGTAGTTTTAGCAGTTGTCACTAGAAATTCAGTTTCATGAAGCTGTAAAATGAAGACCACTTTCTGAAACTTTAAACATTCCTGTAATGAAATGAAGCATTTTCAAAATTTAGGAAAAAAATGCACCTACTCATGTGAACAAGGACGTATCAATGTTTGTAAGATGGAAGTTATCTTATTTCATCATTCACTGAAACATGTGATGAACCCTGCCAACATGATGGGATTCCACACTGATTGAGTCTCTGACAACTCATTCCAACAAAGAACAAAGTACAGGATATTTCCAAGTAGGGTATTTGTATTTGGCTTGCTCTATTTATATTTATGTTGTAAGAATACCTGCCTTTTCTGGAAGTGTTTTAAAAATAGGATGTAATGTTTATTGAATTCATTGAGATGGATGAGACTGGATAAATAGGATTAACTATGGCCTAGTTCAAAAAACCCAGTGAATTTGGAAAAAAAATCATTATTGGAAAGAGAAAAGATTACACAAGGTGATACTGACAGCAACTTTACAAGAATATATTCACCACGGTAAACTTGGTCATGCCTTTTTCAGAGAAGCTATCATCTCTTTCACAGAGAGAAATTCCAAGCCCAGAGAAAACAGTCTGTTTTGCATGTACATGATTAATTTTATAGGCCTGAGTAGTACCAGGAAACTTAACTGCACTGTTTGGATGATGAAATATTGGCTGTGAAGCGCTGGTGGTACTCAACATTGGTGCTTATAATTGCATTTCATAATTTGTATACACTGGAATGGTCCTACTTCAATTTTATGAGTACCCATGGCATACCACACTTTTCTATTTCAATTTAGATAGAGTGTATTAATCCCGGAGAGCAGAAACTAGAACAGACACTGATAATTTTAGTGTTCTTAAAATCTACCTCCCTGAAGTCTTGATTTTGCAAAAGATCCTTCTGTACAAGCACAGCAGCATTGATACCACAGCCAGCTTTACACATGCAACTCCATCCTTCCCTACCTGCAGGCTGAAATGAACATTCATCAGCGACTCTCAACACTTATTGTTCTTTGCATCTAATTTTTATGATAAGCGTTTATTATTGTGAACTTCAATTCCAAGTTTATTTTCTAACAAAGTAATTACATGTACAGTTTAACTGTGGTATTTATTTTTATTTTATACAATATCATAAAAATGTTATACATAGCACCATCTGTTGGCTAAGATAGCTATAACAAATGAAAAATAGTTTATGCAGATGAGGAAGAGAAAAGTGAACCAACAAGAAAACAGAAAAAGGACCATAAAAATTTAGATGACTAAACTGCATACTAAAATGGTCTTACATGCACATTTTAAGTTAGGGGATGTATTTCCAAAGAACACTTTTACGGCTGCTCTACTCAAAAATTTTTGACACTTTTTGGAGGAAAAAAAGCTAGATATGAAAAAGCTATAAATGCTAGCAAGAGAAAGTGATACATTAATTCACCTGCAGCATCATAGCTTACTCTGTGCTATAGCGACATGGTTCTCTGAATCCTCAGTGCCCTTAATGGCAATAGACACACAATTAATAAGGAAATTGATGGTGTTTTCGGCAGCCACACATGTATCTGGAGAATTTCAGAGGCAGAATGGTGTACTTCTCCCACGTAGCCTCGCTGAGAGTCTGAAAGGCAGACTGCTCCACAGGGTGCTGTCGTTTTCTGAGGTTCATGTTGTGCTTGTGTGTGGCATGCAAGCAATCTCCTCTGCTGGTGAGTCTGTGTCTGTATAAAGGCCAGCCACCACTGCAGTCTGACAATCCTGAGAAGAGCTCCTCGGAGCAAAAATTCTGTGAGGAGGAAGTCTTGGTGTGTTAGCACTTGTATCAATGTGCCCTTTCCCACACTTTAGACAGCCTCATGCCTGCCACACCTGCCTGGTGTGCTGAGCTGGATGGGAAGATGGACAGGGACTGGGGCGGCATTTCCGTGTCCAGCAGATCTCCCTCTGACTGGTCCAGGAAATCACCACTTTAAACAAAGACTGAAAGAAGGTGTCTGTCACTTTTAAAGTATTAAAAACTTTTATGTTCAGCTTTTTGCTGGTTCAAGTCAGGCAAGGAGAAGAGTGGACGAACTTCACTTTCCAGACAAGAAATCACAACATTCTGTTTCTCTGAATTTAGAGCAATGGATCTTGAGAAAACAAAATCGAAAATCTTTTTACACAGAGTTTGATGAGACAACTGAATTAGAGCTTAAATCCAACAGCTGTCTCTTTATACAGAAGCAAATAGAAGAAATACTTGTGAATTAAGTACTTCTGTCAGGATTACCCATTCTTAGGTCTCCTGATATCAAACCAAGAAGCTGCTAGCTGCCTCACACAAAACAGTGATCTGATACAAACCCACCCAATTCAAATTTGGTCAAAACATTTTAACAAGTTAATTTCTTGCAGGCAGGCTCCTTTGTGCCTCATGAGCTCTACATCTTGCTTTGTCTAATTCAACAGAAGTGCAGTCATGCATTTGATCTGGATGGGTTCAGAAGTGCTGAGTGACCCAGTCTCGTGGAGATCAGGCACTAATGACTTGGGCGCTTTAGCTTCAAGTAGGTTCTGGAATTAACTTGGGCAGAAACCCAGTACTGCTTCTCAGTGAGCACATTTCACTCCAGGCCTGCTGCTTTTTCAGCAAGAAGGAATCGGACAGTCTTTCAAGACCTGACAACATATTTTATTTCCTCTGGCTGCCCTTTTACAAGACCAGAGGAAGTCATCACTTCTTCCACCTGCCACTGTGAAGGAAACATATCTACACAACTCCTCTTTCAGGGAGTACAAGCCTCAGCACATCTAGTCCTCTGTAAATAGTCTTGGTGCAGATATGGCCATAAATACAACTTTTAGAGATATACAAGGCACCAGTGTTTCTAATGGCATACTTTTCTTTTCTCCAAAAGATACTAACAAGAGTAAGGACCAAAGTCAGCCCAGGACTACTGTGTTCACTGTACAAGGCTAAAAGGCAGATATCTTAATATGGTCATTTTTGTAATGAAAAAAATTAATAAAATACATTCATTACATTCTTGTGTCCATTCTTGAAATCTGGAAGACTAGAGAGGAAGTTTCTGATAGCAGCTGGGACACTAACATTTGTCTTTTTAAGAATCTCATGCAGGACCTTATAAAGTTCTGGGATTTACTTTTTTTTTCCTAACAAATTTTAAAATTATATTTGAAAAACCTACCAAGGTTATTATGCTGGAAATGGATAATAGACAAAAGAAACAGCAAAAGGGAAAGCTGCAGTGTGCTGAAGTTTAGTTTGATTTTATAGTAATACCTTTCTTATTTGTCAATAGATTGAAAAGTTACAGTGTATATCTATTGAATATCATGGAAATCGATCAGTATGTTCTAGGGTACAGTTACAGCACAAAATAACCTATAATTCCTACACATTCATTAGCATGATTTGGGCAAAACAACCATACTTTATTCTCCTGCTATTCCACTCTGCTCGCCCACTAGAACAAATGGATTTCTGTATTTATCTGCCTGAAGGAAATGCATGGAAAAATGAATCATTTAGGTTAAGAAGTCTGGGCACAAATGAAACCATGAATATTTTGCTTTCCTGAAGTCCTAAATGTCAAACACTGAAGAATAAACACAGGTCAACCAGGGAGAAGATCTCTAGTAGTCTTGCTCAGTGTATATTTGGTTGATAATTTGCACTGCCATTTAATTTATGTGAATTTGAGGGCACAAAACCTTCCCTATGTATCCTTGTGAGGCCTAACTTGCAGTCTTTTCTCCTGTTGGTCAGAGAACACTATAACCTCTACTGCATCTTGATTTTACTGCTTAAGGCAAAGGCAGGATGTGCTTTGAGTTAATGTCATGTAAGCTGACTTTTCTTGACTCTTTTGGATAGTGTATATGTTAAGTTGGTTTTTAATAAATCGACATTTACATGAAGGACAAGACAGAAATCAGGAACAATAAACGTTTGTCAATTCAAAATTATACCTGACCAACATGGGCCAGTAATGAACAGAAGATAATTTGACTTTAGTAACACTTCTGACACTGTCTCCTATGGAATTTTCATCTGGAAGGAATAGCATGCTCTAATGTTAATAACCAAATGTTCAATATTTGGCAGTTAGTATCAAGAAAGGGGTTTCTGCAGCCTGATGGAGAAGGAGTTCAGGGTGCTCTAATAGCCTACAACTTCTTTGGAGGATTTACAGACATTACACAGTCAAACTCCTCAGTGCTGGTGGATACCATAACAAGGGGCAAATTGCAGCTAAGGAGGTTCAGACTGAACATCAGGAAAGACCTTTTTATTGGGAAGGATACTGCAGCACTTGTCCTGAGACACTATGCAGTCTCCATCTTATTTAAGACTTAATAAGATAAAAGCACAGTCTTGCTTTCAGCAGGAGTTTGGAATTCCAACCAGTGTTTCTTTGATTCTGTGATCTCATGTGAGCTACAAAATTGGCATGATCATATGACAGCAGTGCGGAGCTATTAAAAGTGACCCAAATTCACTGATTAACTTTCTGTAATGTTATAATAAATCTGCTGACACACTGGAGCCACTATTATGTTATTCTGAACAGGAATAAGAGGTAAACAAATGAGGAAACATTTTTTTCTTGCCCTTTCGAACACTTAGATCCAGCATCAGTTCTACACTGGAGAAAGTGGACATGCTAAAATTAGGAGGTCATCAACACTGGGTAGTTGCACTGGAAAGTAGGCAATTTTAGCAGTTTATGGCCTGTCCAAATGAATCAAGGCCGGACTGTCCTGATTCAGTGAACAATGCAATGAACAGCAATAGATGCAATAGATGAAATAAACTGTGTTGTATGTCTTTTCGCTTTCTTATCTCCCTTAAAAATCAAATGAATTGATAGAATCCAAATCAAAGACCAGGATCTGACAGCAATAATGGTGTTTGCTTTCAAAGCTCCACTGTGGCTTGCACTACACTCCACCCAACAGACCACCATTTGCAGACCCTGAGTTGGAGAGTGGATGTGAATTGAGCAAACCTTTATTGTTTGGCAAGGTGGAAAATCCATTATTAGTTTCTTTCGCTTCTGCGCAGGGCAGTTCTGCTCCACTTTCACTGTTTAATGCAGTGTGACTAAAAATCTGTACCCTGCAGAAAGCTTTCAAGCAGTAGCTGAGCTTGATGCATTTGTGATGCTCTGGCAGCAGTGAAGAGCAGTGAGCAGAAAAAGTGGCAGGGATCAGAGAATTGCTGAGCACACAATACACTATACCCTCACTATTTTCTGTCTGTCTCTAAACTTAAGTTCTTGGCCATTCATCCATACCAGAGAGGAGCAAAGGTTCTTCAGCTGCTGTCTTTAAAAGCAACATATTTGTAATTAGGGACAGAGCGACCAGGCAGACATTCATGAGATCTGTGTTTCATTTCCTTTGCTCAGGTAAACAAGATATGGAAACTGCTATGAGGGTTTGGAGGACAAGAGGGTGGCCCTAGAGGCAGATAAGGATACAGTCTTTTTTTCTCAGATATCATTAAGATTTGTTGTGCTCAGATTTCCTTTCTCCTGCCTCCAGACTAACATGCTATTGTAGGCATACTATCTTAGGATCTTATTATGAAGACTGAAAAATTAATGCTTTGAAGTTCATTAATACTGCAGGAAAAGAAGCCAGTCTCTTTGCTTCATAGCAGCGAATACATATATATACGTGAGTAGAAACACAGTCTAGAGGAGAGGTTATGATGATGGACATGAGACACCTGCCTGACCCTGCTCCTTGCTGGGAACTGTGCTGTCAGCAATTCTGCTTTCCTTTATTGCTTTACGCTTGACCAGGAGCTGTGTGCTAAGGCTCCTGTCCTGTGAGGCAGACAGCTGGAAGAGGTAAGGGAGTACCTTACAGCAGAAGAGATTCCCAATAGAGGTCAAATTTTTCCTTTAATTATTTGCATTGTCCTCTCACCTATTGCTTTATCTAGATGGCCGAAAAGTGTTGTGTCGTGTATCTTGACTAAGAATAAATAGGACCAAGATAGCAAATACACTAAGGAATACTTTCTATTCATTCCACTAGGTGTGTCAGTATATATATGTGATTTTTACTTATCTTCCCAGGCCAAAAACTTTTGTTTTCTCTGAACATCTGGCTGGCATCTGAAAAATCTACAGTATGCATAATTAATCAGAATATCACTGTGAGGCTGGGTAATAAAAGATAGATTGGGTAAATTCACTATATTAATGTAATAACGCTTACTAGAGTACCACAAAGCTACAGTTTTACTGTGCACTTGAAAAAAGTAATTGCTTTAATAACAGCCTAGAGTAAAGCATGGTATTTGTATTTAACAAAATCATCTAATGAACATCTGTCTTCATTCCTACTAGTTTGCTCTGTACAAAGTAGATATCACATTCTTCATTTCCTGTCACAAGCTGTTGCTTGCTATTAATGCCCTAGTAACTTTACATGAATATATGCTACTTGTGCATTTGTATAGATGTGTGTTCATGTATATAGGTGTATAAAGAGAGAGAGAGAGAGAGAGAGGGGCATGTGGACACTTTTTCCTTTCTTCTGACTCCTCTCATTTCCCTGTTAACAAACTAGCTATAAGTAGTTATATTTATGTGCCTTAATTTCCACTGGAAATTATTTTGCATTGCATGCAGTGCTTCCCCCATTAATACCACCCACAGATTCTTATGCGATTTTACTTCTATATGATTGTATAAGGAAAGATGGTCACTTCTTTCCATATGTATAATGTGGTGACTGGAAGGATTTTTTGCTCTACAGAAAGTTAAAAAGTGTACTTTGGGTGAAATCAGAAATAGAAGGTGTTGGCAATACGTTTCACGCATGAAAAACCAGTTCATTTTCTGCCATTTAACAAAGCTGTGGGAAAGGTATTTTAGGCACACTTTAAATAAGTAACAATGTAAACTGTGCTTGAAACATAATTAGTACATTTCTACTTTTCACCGGGCAGAACACATGGTTTAAATATTTCTTTTTCTTGCCTTACCAAGATTTTAAAGATCAGTGTATTCCACAATTAATGGGTCCGTTTTAAACATAAAATACCTCCTTCCCACACATGGGCATGCCTATTATCAGTTAAGGCTCAACTCAGAAACACTGAAGAAGTAGAAGTAAATTGGTGGTGGAGTTGCATTTTGTATTGACTTTGTCATTGTTTTTTAATGCCAAGAAAAAACAGTTGGGTTATAATTGGCTTTAGCTGGCATTCACTCAGGATGGAGGTTTTTCTCTTTACCTGAAGCCAAGTAGTTCTCAGGCAAAGGAGTTTCTTTTCAGCATTTGAGCACATCAAAGAAAATCTAATCTACACCATGCTGTCCAATCTTTGATGAGGAGAAAATAGCTGGTGGTTGGAAGACAAATAGAAAAGAGACCTCATCTTTTATCCCCAGAAGTAGTCTCCACATTGCACTTACATTTGAACAAGTTTTTTTTCAAAAGGATTGTTTTCTCACAAAGGTTGTTTAGTACCCAAGCTGAATAATTCAGGGATCACAGTGGTAGAAGACATTAGTCCCTGTCACTCCAAACCTCCTATAAAGAGGTTTCCTTTAAGTACAGTCTCCTTTAAGAGGAGACTCTAAAAGCCAGAAAATACCTTCCTTCATAAAAACACTAGTCCTTCACTAACGGTGAACAAAAATATCTCTGGTGATATGTAGGAATCTGATAATGCCATGCCTTCAAAGAAGTTATGAAGAGACTGAGCAAAATGCTTGATTGGGCCTCTCTATTTCTGTGGCTGAAAGCAAGAAGCAAAGTGACTGATTGAGTGGTTGTTTTAACAGATATATCAGAAAGCAAAGTTAGGCACGAGTTATCAAAGGCAGAAAAAAGTTGCAACAACACAATGACCAGATAAAAGAAAATTACTGTCATTAGCCTGAATAGTCCCATACAACACATCCAGAGTGAAAAGTTGGTCTCAGAAGGAAGTTTTATTCTGACTGGTTCCAGAGAAAAGGAGTCTCTCTTTGCCAGCTGTCTTCTCTATCCTTCCATGCACTGACTCACAAACATTGTGGAAAAATATGTAATGATTCTGTAAGCATGGCTCATAACTACCTTAAAATAGGGGAAAGTTAATTTTTTCTGGATATTTGCTTGTTTACATTCCAACTTGTAAACAATCTAATCTGAAATTTATGTTTAAGCTATTGCTATATGTAAAGTCCCGTGCTGTTGTTTGTCTTTGGGTGTATAAACTCCATATCTGTGGTGATGCAGAATCATTTTTTAAGGGTTTATAGCTTTCTATGCCTTTATCTCTAGGTGTCAGTTACGTGTCTCAGCTGCCAAATCAATTTCACATGTTCTTTCAAAGGCTTGCTCTGTTTTCCTGGTGATTTATACTGACAATTGTATTAGGGTATTGGACTTAGAAATGACTCCTTTCTTGGACAAGGAATCAAGGGGGCAATGGAATGAGGTGAGTGCCTGATTTCAATAAACCCAAAATTTCTAAAAAGAGATATATAACTCTATGCCAAGAAATTCCTTTTCAATAAACTAAACATTGGTTTTTATAGTCTTTCATATCCTCATATTAAATATCTCTTGTTCTGCATTTTCTTTGTGAGCTAGTGGTGAAATACATGTGTTCTGTACTGTAAACTACTATTTTAAAGATATTACACTGGCACTAGCCCTCCAAAAGTTATTATCTTTAAAATTTGTATATGTAACACAAGTAATAGCAGAACCAGAATCTGCCAGTTCTGCAGAGTTATGGGACTTTACAAAGACAAAAATCTAGTATGGAAGGTTCTTAAAGTACAAAGCACGTCAGTGAGTAACTGATATAGATGTACACACCAATAGAGTAATTTCTGACATAAGCAATTATAATTAATAATCCTAATAGCTACTAGCACCTAGGAAGTTGCACAATCCAAAAAATCCCTAAATCCAAAACCAGATGTGAGGTGGTATAATAAAACCAATAATAGGTATTACAATCATGCTAAAGACTGCCAACAGAAGATTATCTTTATTGTCATTAAAATATGGAGCAATGGAAACAGAAGGACAGTCACGTGCTCCCCACCTCTGGAGAGGAAAGGGCCGGAGATGAATCACTTACTCACAGCTTTGTGACACCGTTAGTCCTAGAGCTCAAATCTGTGCTTTTCTTGAAGCACATACAGAAGCTTATGATTCAGACTTTTCAGTCTGAGATGAAACACATGACATTTGCTGGTTCTGGAAGGCTGATCATCCTGCGAAGTGTTCTTTAATATAATTTTGCCTGCAACTGTAGTATTTATACTGCATTTTGCACTGCTGTCCCTCAAACACTGCTGTGAATGCTAAGTCGAAGCTTCATTCCAAAACAAAAGTGTTGTATGGCCTTGTTAACCTAGTTTCTGCTCAGAATTAATATTAGTGTGATGACTTGAATTATCTCCTCAGATAATCACAATATGGCATGCAATTTTGAATGTCATGTTTGTTTCACTCCTGGGAAGTGGGAATAAAAAATTGCCTGGAGGATTGTGGATGCAAATAAGTTACCTCTTGGCAATGGTCACCTTATATTATATTATGACAATATTATTAAAGGCACATCCAAGCTGATTAAATATTTCCATAGAATTCCACAGTCTTTTACAAATTCTGCTATTTAAAATGGGCATTTTACTTAGGGTCACTGATAGACATTTTCTCGAATGAGGAGAGCAGAGAAAACTAGTTTAACTTTGTATAAACAAACTTTAATCACTTATTAGGTGAAAAAGAAGTGGTGAAATTAATTATGAATTCTCAACTGTGTGTATCCTTCTGATTAAAAGCAAATATTCTAAGAAGAATTCTACTACATCTTGAAACTTCATTTAATTGTGAAGTTGTAGTCATTTAAAGAGAGTTATAAAGTTTAAAATAGTATTTTCAAAATGAATGGATATAATTTTATTTTATGATAAATAGGTGAATTCCGTGAGAGATTTAATGATAGATTTAAATTATTTAAAATTGCCAATGTTTGTGCTCTTTCTGATAATTGTGTTAGCTCTTGTTCCAATTCTAGTTTAGCATTCAAAAATTTCACTTTCTTCACTTGTACAATGCTGAATCAGCATACAGTATTTTGGAGCACAGGTAGCTAATCTTGCTGTCAAATACTGGGATAGGATTGTTTAGGGTTTTATGTAAAACATCTGAATCATTAAAATACTATTTGTTTTGTGCTGGCCACTCATGCTGTTCTGAAATCTTTCTAGGTTTACTAGATATTGGCATAGTACAGTCAGATTAAGTCTGGGCAGTTATTAAAATCTTCATGAAATTAGTAAACTTTGCATTGCTATTTTAATTTTATCATCAAAATTTATAGTAATGATAAGTACCTGTTGGCCATATGACTATTCTGAGAGTATAGACAGTTTCCAGGGTGCATGTCATGGGAAAGAACTTCATCATAAATCAACATGTGGGGCTGAGAGGAGCATGAAGACCAGAACAGGACAACTTGGAACATAGCTGCTTTTATGTGCATAACCCCCTGCACAGATTTGTTAAAATTTTTAAAAAAATTTTTCAGTGGAAGACATCCACAGCTTCTGGATGTCCTGTGCCTGTTTCACCTTTTAAGAGCTGGGTATTTGTAAGGCCTAAGCTCAGTCTCTTCTGTAAATTAAGCCTGTAACTTCTATCTTTCTTCTCAGAAAGCAATTGAGCATTTCAGGACCGTTTGTTCCATATTGGAGTATTGTCACAATACACTACATCATGGACTTCTCTGTTATGTTTTAGTTTCAGTAAATGATAAAGAACATCTATCAACCTCTCCTCAAAGGACATATTTCCTAAACCTCTGCCGTTCTCACTTTTTCTGTCTGAACCCATCGCTGGAGTTTTTCAAGACTCAGTTGAACAGGGGGGCAGACGATCTCATCTAGGCTCCCACCCCCATGAAAAGTTGTAGCTGGTCTTCTGAAGTCCCTTTCAAGCTGGGCTGTTCCATGACAGCTGATGTTTCTATCACCCACTCTGTATTCCTGCTAATATGTATGCTTACTCTTCATCATCTCAAAGGTCTCTGATGACTCATATTCAGCTTACTCTTGAGAAGTCCTTTTCTGTGGACTAGAACTCTGTTTCATATCAAAGGTCAATATTTCAAAATAATTGTCCCACAACTGACAATTCCTGTCAATTACTAATGACAGGAATAAAATCATGAGTGTTATGAGTGCTTGACACAGGTTTCAAGGGTTTAAAAAATAATCATGTGGGCAGTGAGAGCTGTAGGTCTTCAAGAGGTCGTAGGCTAAGACTTTGATCACTACCCTTCACCAACAAGCTCAAATAGGAAGATGATTCTGGTTAAACAATAAAAAATGGCTACAGCCACTGAATGTGGGATTTCTCTTAATGTCTAATATACATAGACGTTTAGATACAGGGTGATATCACTGACTGCTATAAATTGTCAGTGCTTCATTGATTTCAGCAAAGTGATGGTACTTTGTACTAGCAGAGAACAATGTGGATAGATCAATGACTTAAGCTTGTTTCAGTGATAATACTTTGTTTTCATGAGGTCATACCACATGTACTGAGATGATCCCTGGTAGCTGGTACACACTTTCGATCCATCTGTCTTTCACTGCTAAAAGATAGCTTGTCAAAAAAAGACCCAAACCAAATCAAACCAAAACAAGACACAAAACCATAGAAAACAAACTGAAGAAAAAGAAATAATGATGATCTCTGTGAAATCATGCTGATTTACAGCTCAGGAACTCGGAACCATCTGGAAACTTTAAACACTGTTTCTGACAACTTAAGGCCTGCAACTCTGCCATTCTAGACAAAACGATAATATTCATAACTACTTCTGAACAAGATCTATACAAACCCAGAATCAAAAAATCCATCTGCAAAGACACCTTGGCTATTTGAGGTCAGTGGAAAGGGTTTTCTGAGAGCTGAGGAACAGGAAAAGGCTACTGATAAACCAAAAATCACAATCTTAATGTTAATGAACAGTTTCTTACTCTTGTTTTGAATTAAAATTTCTTAGTGATTTTTAGTTTGTTCTCTGTTTTGCTACAGGTAGTTTATTGTCATATAAAATAAATATACTTAAAAGCAATTTGCATGTAAATCCAGTTTCAGACGTAGCACTAGATAGTGGTCAAATTATTTCTTAAGCTTAGATGGAGCCCCCACCCTCAAGTTTTTCCTTCTGCTTTACCATGAATAATCTTACCAAGACCTTTCTTCTTCAAACATTATGGATGTAAACCCTACTCTGACCAAAAGAACATCTATTCACACAGTCTTTTCCATCTATGACTCTAGTTCTAAAGGCAATGGTCCCTCAGAAAACACAGAGTCACAGACTCATAGAATGATGCAGGTTGGAAAAGGCCTTTAATCATCAAGCTCATCTGTTAACCCAGCACTGCCAAGTCCAGCACTAAACTATGTCCTCAGTGCCACATCTTCACGTCTTTTGAATACAACCAGGGATGGTGACTCCACCACTTTCCTGGGCAGACTGTTACAATGCTTTACAAAGGCCTTTCACCGAAAAAAATTATACTAAAAGCTAATCTAAACCTCACAGATGCAATTTGAAGCCATTTTCTCTTGTCCTATGACTTGCAATCTAGGAGCAGGGACCAACCTCCACCTGGCTAGAATGTCCTTTCAGGTAATTGTAGAGACTGATAAGATTCCCACTGAGTCTCCTTTCCTTCCTCCAGACTAAACAACTCCAGTTCCCCATGTCTATCCTTGTACATTTTGAGTTACTTAAAACATTTTGAGTTACTATCCTTGTACATTTTGAGACACTTCACTTGCCATTTGTAATTGTATCAACACAATCTGTATCATATTCTCAAAAAATGCATTTTTATGCTTCATTTATTCTAAGAAGAATTTGTGGTAATTGTGCAGTAGAACACTCAATTTACTTGTTAAAATAAGAGCAAATTAAACAGCAAAAATAAAATTCAGATCCT
Source organism: Oreocharis arfaki (assembly GCA_013398015.1). Taxonomy (NCBI): domain Eukaryota; kingdom Metazoa; phylum Chordata; class Aves; order Passeriformes; family Paramythiidae; genus Oreocharis; species Oreocharis arfaki. The sequence continues at coordinate 1,161,223 of VZRR01027747.1, read as the reverse complement.
AAAATTATTTTTAGAATTATTAATTATGACTCTGCCGCTTCCTAGGAGCTGAAGGAAGAATGATTGTTCATAGTTTTTAGACAACAAAATACATTTCTTGTTTGAAGTTTGAACCACTTCTTTCATTATTGCTTCTGAACTTGAACAGATGCCAAAGATGTAACACTATGTTTGAAAAGCTGAGACAGTTAGTATTTTACTTTTTTGTCTTGAACTGATACAGTTATAAAACTGATTCAGACAGTTAAGTCTTAGCAAATCTTACCATTATTAAAAAAGGGGAAAAAAAGTCTTTACAAGAAAAGAAACATTTACTGTGGGCCTAAGAAACATTTAGCCAAAATATAACCAGCATAACCCAAGAAGGAAATGCTTTAATAACACATTTTTAAAGGAGTGGGATTTTCCTGTTCATAACTGTTCATCTCTAGCCATTGTATCAAAGAAAAAGGAATCAAAATATCATCAACATCAAGAAAAAAAAAGCTATATCCCAAAAAGTACTAAGAAATATAGTTTTATTGTCTCATAATATGGTGAATTAAGACCAGACATAACTCTAGGCAAATACATGTACTTTTCATGTATACATAGGCTTACTGCAGATACATTCTCATTCTCAGTCTTCAAAAAAAAAATCCTCAAGAATATTTCCGTACTTGATTTATTACATTCATATACTCAACTGTTTAGTAGCTTTAGGGAACTACAGATAATGGAGTGGCCAGTAACCCCTCAGGGAAGCACAACAAGAATGACCCCACCTAATCTACCAGTCTAGTAAATAGTTGTTACAATAGCATTTTGGCTTAAAAAAAACCAGTCTCTGTATTTGTTTATTGAATACAAGCTTGTTGCCTAGTCTCAGATGAGGACTTTATTTTAACAACTAGTATAACATTGGTAGAGGCACAAGACTCCATCCCTAATCCAGGAAAGTCATGTCCACCTTAAAAAGCCCCATGCCAATGTAGAGAGCATTTCCACTGATGATTAAATGGTCTGAAAAGAGGAAACTTAATATCTAACAAGCAAAGAGAAAACAATTAATTCTGGGTGGCTGTAACAAGTTGATGTATGAGAAGAGCTTTTTCTCTTAGAAGTCTCACTTCAGTCTTGAAACAAAATGATTCTCATCTCCGGCTGCTGGTAGTAGAGCTCAACCCTCTGACAAACTGGGGCAACCCCCTGCAAATATCTTCAGTGTGTCCAACCTGCCATAATCCTACTAAATGCTGGGGTTTTAAAAAATTAATTCAGATTCTAGATCCTGTTATTTGACTTTCAAACTGGAAGCAATTTGAAAGACAACAACTAGGGAAAAGCTATTGGATAGGGTTAGCCACAGAACAGCTTCTGACTTCCAAATAAAGGAAAAAGGTTCTCCTGCATTTTTTCTAAAATATACACTGATGTGTTTGTAGACTCCTTTGCTATCCTTCCTCTAGAACACATAATTTGCCCCCAGTGTCTACCTGAATAACCATAGCTTTGTTCAGAATGATTGGTAAAGCCTACTCTATTTTTTCAAGCCTGTCCTTCTTTGCCTTAATATTACGAATTTTTCCATGGCCTATTAAAAGATGCAACCTTGGCTGCAACCCTTGCCCCTATTTGTAAGTTATCACTTCATCCTGACTACAGCCCTCTAATTGGCAACCTTTTTTGTGAAATCACACCTGATCATTCTCTAAAATGATGAAGTGTTGAATTTTTCAAAGGAAAGAATCTCCCTATAACCTGTGTCTGTATAGGACAGTCTGCAGGATCTTCCTTCCAAAACATTCTTTTGGTATCTACCCCATGACTAGTGGCAGAGCCTTACACAAGTGTGGCATAAATCCAGATGCAAATCTCTCCAGCACTTCAGAGACTGCAATCCGAGTGCCAGCAGAGAGCAAGGTTAGTGCCGATTTCTAGTGGTAGATTTGGAGCTGACCCAATTCATACTAGCTACTAGTCCACCCCTCTGGTTCCTGTCACACCTGAAAAATGAACAATAAGCACATCCAAGATCTTGCTTTCTAGTCACTTTGGGGCCTTTGATAAAATTTAATGGTTTACTACTCTTGAGATTGCAAACTTCTCCAAGGCAGAAGTATAACTGCTAAATGCAATGGGGATCAATATTGTCAATTCCATTGCACTTCCAAAAGCTTGAAACTAGTACCTTGTCAAATCTTCTTCCTCTTCTGCAGCATGAATAACTTCTCATTTCTCAGTGTTTTGTTATACCCCAGATCAAGGAAGACGTGATGATATGACAGATAACTGCATTCTTGTGAGAACTGTATGCCCTTTGTAGCATTTATTATGTGAAACCTTTTTCCAACAAATATTCCTGGCTGTTTCCTTCATTGAAGATGACAGCCTGATATTTTTTAATACAGCTTTTTCCTATAATTTCCTTGAAATGTATTTCTTGGTTGATTTATTACATGCATTGGGTTTTTTTCATATCTTATACTCCCTTACTCTAGGATTTACAAAGATATTTGAGTCCGCAGTGAAGTCCATTTGCAATATATTATGCAGGTACATAAATGACTCCAGTCATTTTGAATCTGATTACATTTTACATTGTTCTTTATTATTTAATGAGACTTCCAGTTCAGTATCATCGACCTTGGCTATGACATTAGCTGCTGAATCTTTGCTTGCTTCTTGCTTTTCTGAGCAAATTGCTCAGCCTAAGTGTCTTGTCAGGTTCAAGAACCTCTTCTCTTCCCAGAAATACTTTTCAGAAAAGCAAAGAAGCAAAAAGCAAATAGAATCCAACTCTAAACATATGGAAACTGAAAGAAGACAAATTTGCTTTATCCAAGTTTCAATTGCTGGAAATAACGTATATTGCAAAATCTCAGTGTTTTCTTAAGAGTAATGTGTCCTGGAAATAAGCAAACTGAATTCTAATAAAATGAGGCCTGGTCATGAATTTATAAAAAAAACTGTAAGCATACTCTGCTTTGTGCAGATGTGGTAGAAGGCCTAGGATTAAATGTCAAATGATTGCTCCTTCTTAAAGAAGTCTGATGCTTTCTCATTTCTCTGTTGGCCCTTTATCCTTAGAGCTAACTGTCCTCAGCTAAATTTTCAAGTGGCAATTATTAGGTAGGAGAAGGAGAGTGACAGAGAGAGAGAGAGAAGAAAGATTTGTAGAACTACATGTTTTTTCCTAGGGTAACAAATGAATTTATGTGGAATTTGGATTACTGCTATATGTCAAACACTTATGCCAATTAAATGTTATCACAATACAAAGTAGAACTGTTCCTGTGTTACTCAGATAATGCAGTTTTGCTGTTTTCCCTTAGCAAGATTGCTGAGTACCTGAATGGCTGTGGAATGGTCTATTTTATTTCTCACAACGATTGACAAACAAAAGTTTCCTGACCTGGTCCTCAAATTTCCTCCCCCAGTAAACCCAAACTACTGAAAAGAACCAGAAGTCATCAGAACTGGTGTGAGAGAGAATGTCCCTCCTGTCTCTGCCAAAGGCAGCAGGAGCCCACCTGTGTAAACAGTGGGTGTTTTCATTGGATTGTGCCAACTCTTTCTGAGAAACCTTGTTCTCGTGAGATTTCAGAGACAAATACCCTTTCTGATTTTTTTTTTTTTTTTTTTTTTTTTTTTTTAATGTGCTATTTCAGTAGAGCTACCATGAGGGTTTTTTTCTTCAAGATTTCCTGTCTAGGAAATGAAACATCCCGGAGGCAAGAGTATTTGCACCTCTAACAGGAAAGGAGTTTTGTTGGCTTCGAGCCCTCATTGCCTTGAATTTTTTTCTGGGAAATAGAATTGCCTCAGCTGTATGAGTGACCCAAAATCGGGCAGCCTTTCTCTTACTTTCCTCTGTACTTCTTGAGTTGTTGAGTTTATCTGTGTAAATTGTAAAATATTTTCATCCCAAATGTACTCATGTCTTGAAAACTTTCTACTAGTTCATATGTAATGCAAATAGATCACTTTAATTATAGCTTAATCCGCTGCAAAACTGCACCTTCTATCAAAAAGAATGTACAAGAAAAAGTTAATTCTTTCTCAGTGTAGTGTTCAGTTTTTCAGGCCTTCCCACTTCAAGGCATTTAAACCAGGTGTGTTGAAAGTACCAAGAAGTTGCTGGTCTTGGGAGCTTTAGAACCAGCTTTTCTTTTTCTTTCCTTCTCTCCTTACTAACAAATTGTCAGATGACAGTGTGAAAAGATCTAAGCGAGAAATATTAACTAATAAAACTAAACACTTGCTCACAACTTATGGGCCATAGTGGAATTGAGTAGCATGATTTAAGTTAAATATACATTTTTTTTCATAAGTTTTCATGAAATTAAATGATGTTATCATTATTATGCACAGTTTTAAGGGAAAAATATTTATGGTTCAAGGGAAAAATTTCATGTTGGATTTAAGGTGTTCTAACACTAGCTTATTCTAGTGACTATAGAAGTCCTTAGCTGCTTTGTGTAGATTGATGGGCCTGACAATTTTGTTGAAGTCCAGGCACAGCTGTTATTTTATTTCTTGTATTTCCTCAACTATGCTGTAATTGCATGCATAATTATACTGCATATTTTACAGCTTAAAACTAGCATATGATTGGCTTTTTCTACTTAAATGATGAGAAAAGTAAAAGTATATCAATTATATTTAAGAATGTATCTTTGAAAAAAACTAACATGAATTATTGGTTATATAATTTAAATAGAAACTATAATGTGATGTTTGAACATTAATTTTGACAGCTTGGAAAGCTTAAACAACATTGTTTGCTAAAATTTTTCATCAAAAGGGAGCAACATAGTCCATGAGTCCTATGGAGTGCTCCCTTCCTCTCACTCTCTTCAAGCAAGCAGTCACATTTAGTCAATGGAAGTATCTCTATATCATCTCATCAGGCAAAAAAAAGTTACAAATATGGCTTATTCCCACCCCCTTGTCTGTTTTGATGTCCAAATGACCAGTAGGGGAAAACACACACTGATATGCACAAACTCACCTCTTGCTTAATCTGTCTATTACATGATGGGAACAATTCTTTCTCTTTCTGCTGTGTAATATAAAAAGTAATTATTTTGGTTTTAGAGATTATATTTATCAATGAAATTTGAGATCGTGAATTTTTATTTTGTAAGTAAGACACGTGACAAAATGGACCGTGGATTTGAAAGGCTGTTTTCAAAATATCTTGAAAGTGTCAAAGACAATTTTAGGCTTCAAAAAATGGTAATGCTTATGTTTTCTGCCAACAAAGGAAGGCAATTAGAAAACACTGATTTTTCAGTTTCTTTTTTCTTAGTGGGGAAAGGAAAAAAAAGTAATAAAAGGATCTATAAAAGAGACTCTTTAAAAAAAAAAGAGAAAAATTTCAAATCTGAGAATGCTGGTGATGGTGGTTCTTTGGAAAAAAATGCCAACAATTTCCATTGATTATTCTGGGTTCATTTTTCAGAGTTTTACCTTAACCAGTTGTGTTTGGAAAGAACCTCAGACGCCCAGCTCTCTCAGCCAGCTCATGAGGAAATTGCATTTCAATGGCTGATGCAGCAGAAAGGAAGAATTCTGCACATTTTGACTGTGAAAGCAGAAGCTGGTGCCACCAGCCAACAGAGCAGCACACACGCATCGCCTGGGCTCGCCAAGGACCCGAGGTGCTGCCATTCCCGTGTTCTCCAGGGGAAACCCTGCACCTGGCAGAGGACAGCAGCTCCCTGTGGGTCTGGTGGTCCCAGGAACATGCCAAAGGGGCTCTCTTTGCTCCTCCAGCTGCAGAAAGGAGCCACAGCTTGGGCAGGGTGTTTGGGAGGCTGCGGCTTGTGCCGCAGCGCTGGCAGCTAGCCTGGAGCCTCAGGTTTTAGCAAAGGGGTACATGATCCCACAGGATGAAAAGGGCTTTGAATCCCAACTTCTCTCTGCTGCAGAGAATGTATTGGGTAACTGAGAAAGGTAGTGGAGTCTTGGAAATACAAGCCAGACTTCCCAATGTTTACAAAACAGCAGTGAGTGATATTACCTTGTCTCGCTTTTCCAGTCCCATTGTTTTTATTCTCTTATTTGTCCTCATATTGAAAGGATATCTACACCAGGCACAGTAATAAACAAATAAATTAAAATATAATAAAGTGTAAAAGCATAAATCTAAGATGTGTTAAACACAAAATTAAGCTACATGGCGACTTATGTATCTTTTTTCCTGTTTTACCATGCTTGAATTTTTTCAAACATACGCTCTGAAAGAAACCAACCAAACCACTCTTCTTTTCCAAGGAGAATGTTCAGAGCCTTGGAACACTCACAATGAGACTGCATGCAAACTATCCCCTAAGTTTTTTGCAGCAAGTAGCTGCAAAACCACGACAACATCCCCTGCAGCAAGAGCACATGGAGAGATAGGAACCCTGGGTCTCCTCATAGAGGAATATACTGATCCAGTCTACCTAAACATGCTAAAAAACTCCAAATAAAGCCCATGTCTATGACTTCAAAACAGCTTTAAAACTTTTGCTTTAATTTATAGTATCAAGCTTTCAGTAGAGGTTTTCAAGCTATTTAGAAATAGATACAGTTTCTTCTGGTAGGAAAGTAAAATAAAGTTATCAAATCCAGGGGTCAAACTTTGGTGACATCTAAAATGACAAAATAAAAATCACCCCCTGCCCTCCAATGGCTAAATGGCTCAAAAGCACTTCCATCGAAATATCCTGACAACTGTCTTCATGAGGAGAGGATAATGCTGAAAAAATCAACAGCATTTTTAAATATGAGAAATTTGTGCTGAACAGTATTATGAATTAGGGTATGATATATGTTGATGGTGAGACTGTTACCAAGCTTTCTGTCATCTTTATTTCCTTTTATTGACATGCTTATGTGATGTTAGCAGACATTTTTTTTTCCCAGTCATAGCTATGGCTGCTTAGAAAATGTGAATGTCAATATCCCATTTCGGCAGACATTTAGACACCTTAGCATTTATACAAACACCTCCCCGTAGAATCTGGATCAGCTCTTGCTGGTACATTTGACCATCTGTTGGGTATTTTACCAGTTGAGTTTGGGAGGGATAGACAAAGCAATTGTCAGAGACTCAGATTATTTTATAAAGATGATCCCAAGAGACATATATGAATAAAGAACACTGCTTTCTCTTGCCACCATGTTTTCGTATTTTGCCAGCTTTTACCTTCAATGGTTGTGCAATGTCTTAAGCAGATCCATGCTGCAAGGGAAGTTGGGCTTTGATTTCATTAGTAACCTGAAGTCACCCACTACCACTACAGCCAATGCACTTACAGTTAAATCAATTGAATTAGATCATAGCTCAAATAACTGCAAGTGCACTGAGACTTAAATCATACAATGGTGTAGCATTCATCAGCGCAATTTGTTTAAGCAAAAATCTTCTAAAAGAACAGATGAGCGCTTTTCACATTTTAGGATTAGTATTAGTGGTTTGCATTTTGTTTTAGTTAGGGGTGTTTTCTCTGTGAACTCCTCTATAGCAACCTAAAGGGTAAGATTTTTATGCTGTCAGTTACCTAGTTTTGCCACAATCTTTTGAAATAATGAATAGCCTCTTACATCCTCCCACTCTTTGACTCTTGAGTCAAACATATGTCAGCCATTTGCAGCAGAGTTGAACAATGGAGAAGTCTGACAAAAAATCTCAACTGCTCTTGAGTGGTCTAACTGTATTTTGTGGTCAGCATGGTTTACCATAAGCACATGGTGAAAAGAATATGCATATTCTTCCCATGTGCAGCCCCTCTTATTTGTGTACTGGAGTTCAGATACAATGAAAGCACCATGCTCAGTATCTCAGGCCTGAGACGGTGGGAATTGTTAAACTGATGTTGATTCCTTAGCCCACCTCCTGCCCTCCTTTTTTAAATGTTGTATGCTGTGGGCCATTAGAGATACCTGACTAGTGTTTAGAAGCTGCCCCTTTACCATATGAGCTGAAAGCTAATAACAGGCTGGGGCTATTAAACACAGCCACAGAGAGTTCATCCTGCTGCAGAACATGTGAGATTGCCACAGCCGTAAAACCAGTCCTACATCACTGGTAATCACAGAAACAAGAAATTGCTTCTCATTAAAATTATAAGGGAAATAATAAAATCACATTAAGAAAAAGACCACACATGTGTAATGAAATCTCACTGGTGGGTTGAATTACACATCATAGAATCAACTCTTTATTTTTGTATAAATGAAAGTACCCGAATTGAATGCTTTTCAATGTACTCAAGCTGTGGCATTCTTACTGCATGTAACTGAAACTAAGAAACTGTCCCAGATAATATTTTCCTTTCAAAAGATGCCCCAAGCTTGCTCCTTGAAAAGATAGTCATGTATTAGTTGCTGAAATATTTCCATAATAGTAACTGTCAAAAGGGGTACAGAAAAAGGAGCAAACATATCTTTTCAGACATGGAAAAAAGATGATGTGGCCAAAGACAAACAAGAGTTATTAATTCCATTTTGTCTTAAAAGTAAAGACCAACTGTTGTCTGTCATAAAGTTACTTTCATATACAAAAGAATTACCTGAGATTTTGAAAGTTTCTGAAACTTTTGTGCAAATTCGTTTGTAGAGAGTTAATTTTTTAAATGTTAAAACCAACAACGGATCATAAATATAACAATACTTAGAAGACAACATATCATTTTTTTCTTAGTGCAGTAACAAAACATCAGAGAAAAGGTTAATAGGAGAAAAAAATAAAGTAAAAATGTTGAGACTCTTAAGAACGCAGCTGTTTTCTTTGGTTTAACAAAGCCTATGGTTCAAATTTTGAAGTATTTCTTTTCATATTCTTTTCCTTTGTCTCAGTGCAGAGTTCTACAAGGATATGGAGAACAATTATTGTGTGCACACACAGTAACTGAGGAATAGGATTTTCTTTCCAGAAATATCCTTTTATTGTATAAATCTATTTTTCTCTTGTTCTTGTGTTTATAGACTTAGTGATTAATATCCCTGGCCTGGTGGTCATTTACGCACTATAGTTAGCAGCAATGGTAGATATCCAGATTCAGGGATTTAATTTACCTGTGTAAATGAGGCTTATATCAATTCTCCAAAAACGTTTCCACTTTCTTGGAAATAAGATGGTGGGAAGAGAGAAGAAACATCTGCTGCATTTAAATGCCTCAATGAAGCCAGCCCCACAGTTATTCAGCTCTGCCCTCACCAACAGATGTCACTGCAAGTAAAAGGAATTCATTTGTGAGGTTATTGGGCTCAAGGAGCAACAAAATTCTCTGAAATATGAATGTGAAAGAGCCTCTCTTTCAGAGCATATGTTCATGTCTCAGTTCCTCTGCCACAAGCTGAGAATTAGCAGCGTGCAGACTGGTAAAAATAACAAAAAAAAGAAAAAAAAAGTAGAAAAGAAAGTGTTCAAACTTACAGCCATGTGAAACAACTGTAACACATCAAAAGAAAATTCAGTACCCTGCTTTTAATTTTATGAATGATTTAACTGAGGGAACAAAATCTGTTAATTCATTGTGTATATTTCTCCAAGGCACACTCAGAAAAACAGACATTCCAGTCACCTGACTTTATGGGTAAAGATAAGAAACAGAAAGTGTTCGTGTAGCAGCTACTAAGCAGTTCTACAAATTTTTCTGATTAAAAAATACACATCTACCAGGGCACGCAAAACCATCACTAAAAATATTACAGCTGCAAAATAGGCACATTAAAAGTTAAAGACTCATACCATCACGGTTTTTCACGAGACATCTTAATTTCCTGTTTTTGTTTGCATGCTCAGGTACAGCTTTTAATTGCACGGTCGTATTCCTGCTTTTTGTTTCTGGACATAGCCTTAGATTAAAGAGAAATATTAGAATTTTACCACAAAAAATAATTTTGACTCCTATGTCAGCGGGCATTAAAACAAATGCAAGTCACAGCTGTCTCTTATATGTCCTCCCAGCAGCACCATCAGCAAGTAGAACTCAGATCCCAGGAGGCCTGATACACATTTTCCATACCTACTTGAGAACGCTAAAGGAATAAAGAAATCCATGGATTTTGGGAAAGCTTTGAGGTTACAAAGAAACATTTTGTCATGGCACAAGTTCTGTCCTGGCTCCTCACAGCTTGCTACGGTCGTCGTGCCCTTGTCTCTCTGAAACACCTCCACCCATTTCCTCCGGTTCTTTCTGAGTCTGCTTTCATGTCGTTCCCGTTTGTTTATCTTTCTCTCTCTGCTCCGATTTATGTTTTCCCGCTTCATGCTCCTACTTGTTAGCAAGGAGGACTGTGAAGGTTGGGTTTTTTCCTGTTCACAATTTATCTACCTTGGCTGCCAGTAGGAAGGATCGCAAGCTTGTCTTGCTAAGCCCCGGTGCCCTTCTCTCTCTCTCATGGCTTTGTTGCAGCAAGAATCTCTGGCAAATTTAGATGCCAACCTCCGACAAACCTCTGCTGAGCACTTGCAATTTGAGGTTTGTTACTCACAAAGCCTTGCAAATTCAAGTGACATTTAGCTTGTGCTTTTTTACTGTTATTATAATTTTCCAAGGGAAAACCAGATACAAAATGTCAGTCTTTGCTTGAAAATATAGAAACACTACAGGCTTTTCATAAAAGCAGTAAAGTAATTAACATCCACAGGCAAACAGGTTTTTTTATGTCTCTCATCTGATCTGAGATTACCTTGTTGATGGTGTAAGCTTTCAGGAGAGGGAGATAGTCATTATGGAACACATCCATCTATGTGTAGAAAATACACAGTGTTGTCTATGGCATATAAACAATCTCACTACACATGCTACGGAACATGCCAGACAGGTAATTTTTAAAACTAGAAACCAAAATATGACTACTTAGCAAACCACTGGCTTCAAAAAACATCATTATTTCCTACTGGCTCAGTGAAATTTTTCAAATTATTTTATGCTTTTGAAAATATGATCACCACCCAGAAATCATTAAAATTTTTGAGATAAGACCCTTTTGGTTTAATGAGATTACATGCAGAATAATTGTGCAAATCCTGTGTTAGGTTCATCTGCAACAAACCCTGATATCTGCCTTTCCATGCACTCTTTCTGCTTTGTTTAAGTCACAGCAAAAGATCGCTTTCTTACTAAACAGCTGCTTTGTGTCTTGTGATACAACAAAATAATTCAATGAGGGTATGGGGGCATGGGGTGGTGTGTGATCTCCATTTCACAGCCCTATGTATTTCCCAGACTGGAGTCAGTAGGCTTTGACAAGAAGCTGGACAATTCTTTCCGTCTTTGATTTTCTTGTTTCTGTATTTCTCTTTCTCTCTCACTCTTCTTTCATTGCATTTTTCCTCCCCGCTGACACCTAAAAGACAGTCTGAAACAGGGCAGTACTGAGCCTTTACTATCTCCTTTCTGGTTTGTTTTGTCTTCCAAGTTGTGTAGAAAAAACTGTAAACCTTTCAACTGCACCTCAGAAATGTATTCAGTTAGAGTTACTTTTTAGCAAGATATCCTTTTGTCATATAAGCAAATATAAAGTGGTAGTTGAGTAAAAGAAAACAATCTTATTATTGTAACCAGCATAAAGAAGTAATTTAAATACAGGTCTGTACCCATAAACAAAAGAATGGGAATTTCTGTGATATAAGGAAAGTCTCTCCTCCCCTGTATAGAGGAAATGCAACAGAAGTAGTAGATGAAAATCAGCAATACAAACAAGACCACAGTGTTCCTAGAGTTCAAAGGAAATCATAACACATCAAACATTCCAGCCACTTTGAAAGATCCATGAAAATATATAAGCGATTGCCCACCAGCAGAGCTATAGACCAATATCTTTGTTCTCCCACGGAGGTGGGGAAATGCTGCATTTGTTTCAACATATTTGCCTTCTTCTTAACGTGGGAAATCTGGCTGAACTCCACAGAGGCCAACACTTTCAAAAGTTCAAGGCTGACATTAGCAGTTTGAGTGACTCGTGCGTGCTGTGGTGGACTGGAGTTTTGCCATTCTGTGCTGAGCATATTTTTAATGTGTCACGTTTGAGGTAGAAATTCCCTTCCATCACCTAATGAGAGTCCAGGCTTCCCAAAGCTCAAAAAACACCCTTCTTATCTCTCTTCAGATGCCATGAAAAAGTGCAAGCAATGGAGGAAGCATATTCTCCCAATTCACTATTAAAACTCACTCAGTATTTTGAAAAAAAGATATGGGGAAAATCTAGGCATAATTTACAGTTAGGATGGAAATAATTGCTGTTGCTCAGAATATGAAGTAGTATCAGTAAACCTAGTACAAATAAAATTACAGGCAGAGTAAAAGTGAAGTGATAAAAGATAAGTTCCATATATTACATTGCTATTGAAGTGCTCGTATCCTAAACTTTTGCTGACATTCCTCATTTTAAGCAATTCCTCTGAAGTCAGATAAGACAAATCATCAAAGTTGCAGCTTGAAAAGTCTGGGAACTAACCAAGGAGACTGGTGTTGATTTTAATTTCTTACATTTAACAAAAATAACCTGAAGTATGTTAGCTAAGCACATATTGACCTTGAATGTCGTACTGAGTACTCTTGCTACTTATCAGATTATACATGTTACTATCTGCGCAGTACATACATGCTGAATGCAAATTTTTAAAAACAAAGGAATCTGAAATGTCTAGAAAGGCCATTTATTTCTTACAAAAAATGTACCTACCCGTAACTGAGTTGAAACTTTCTTCCCTAGTTGTCAGTATGCAATAGGTACAAACTGACCTACCCTCACACTTTTTAGTACTTAAGTCATGGTTACAACTTTTTGATGACTGATATTATCAAGCTGTTTACTAAATATCATTTCACAGTATTAGATATAGTTTATATAATCCCTCACGAAACCAAAACACACAAAAAAAACAAAACCAAAACCCACTGAAACACAAACAAACAAACAAACAAACAAGAAAAACTAATAAAGAAAAAAAAAAGAAAAAACCCCACCAACACCCAAAAAGATCCCCAAAAAACTAAGAAAGGCAATGCAGGATATGTTCATCTCTTATTCACGTGGGAGATAGAATTGTCATTTCTGACCTTCATGTATGGAAAGATTTGCAAATGTTCAGTTTCCTTATGCTAATTCACCATTTCTGGTAACACCAGCTGTTTTGTGTCGCTGTTTACACATACAACGTGCAGTGAAGTGTCCCTCCAAAAAAAATCAATGGCCATAATCATTGTTATTTACCATCATCATAATCCATCATCTGCTGTTGTTTCACACCACGTTTTCCATGCCAAATGTGGATGTGCACTACTATGTTGATGAATAGCTGAAAATTGCCATGACAATTTGCTGAGTTCCTGTTGAGTTTCTGCTGGATGGCACAGTAAAAACTGAAGGATTCTTTACAACTAGATGCATTAATATGTGCTCCAAAGTTCATCTCTCAGTTGAGACTTTCCCAATTTTGTTGTGTTCTAGTTGTAAAATGCTAGTGTATTTAGCCTCTAGGTGTAGTAAAAGAAAAGTTTATATTACAAATAACATTTTGGAACAGGAAAGTGGTATCTTTCTGTGAGAAGCATGAACATGTCTTCACATTTTGGTTCGTTTATTATCATAACAGACCATAAAACAGAAAGATTGATATGCAAGAAACAACACATTGACTGATTAACGAAGGAAAATAAAAATTCATGTTAATCTTTAGCTTTATCTTAACTTTTCTTTTGCATGGCTGCTGCAAACACTGTGAAATCACCTTACTTGTCTGTAACCAGTTTATTGCTCTACTTCTTTTCAAACTCTTCTCCATTACAGAAATTCTTCCAGAGGCTGCAGACAAGTTTCCTATCTCCACAGCTAAATGGGCTAGATGTATGTGTTAAAGAGCTCCTAAAAAATTAATAGCAATACAATTGCTTTGCTACTTTCTTATTGTTATCTGTTTTTATTATATAAAATATTGAAGCCAATTTTAAGCATGTATGCTCAAATTCAGCATGGAAAAACTCTTCATGGAAACCTGCATGACTGAAACTGCTCAGATTATCCTGAAAATGCTTTCCATTGAAAAGTAAAGATCCTTATGCATTTATAGTTTCACCTATTGACATCTTACTTTCTCCCTGGCCTCAACAATTAAACACCTAATCTTGCCCGAGCCTCCTGATGAGAATGGTATGTACTCAAATACATTTGATTTTATCAGGTGCACAGATGTGAATGAGTACAAAAATGATAAACCAAGAGGTCAAGCTAATTTGAACACACTCCTCTTGCAGAGGAGAATGTTGATTTTTAAAGAAAACACTCCTTGGCACAGTTGGGCTGTGTGTCCCAGCAGTGTTGTAGCTTAGCGGTAGTACAGTTTTTCTCAAAAGCAGAGAGGTTGTTGCACCTTCTTCTCATCTTAAAAAAGGTTCAGACTCGGCATCCCACAGCAGCCAGAAGGTTGAAACCTGATTTCTGTCCTGAACCCGGGCCTTTTGCACGGGGTAGTCAGAGTCGTTGTCTGCTGGGTAGAGGAGCTGCAGAGGAGCGCCTTTCCGGGCAGCACATCTCCTAGGCATGGGGACCAACAGACTGTGTATCCTGCATTTTCTGTTGCTGACCTCTCCCTAAGCTGTTTCCCTGATTGCTGTGTAGAGGGTTTACGTGGTATCTCTGAAGTTCCTGACTCTGTCCATGGGTTATATAGGCCACTGGTACACAACATGGAACTTTAGAGAAAAGTCCGAGGAACACAATGTCTGTATTATAGGTTGGACTCTGCTAGTAAGGAAGAAAGGAGTCAAATCCCATTTTGTGTGAATGCAGACTCTGGCAAAGGAAGGCATATGAATAAGCTCATTTTTATGGAAAACAGTAACTTGGTGTGTTTCATACATGTTATTGAAGTTGCACAAACACTTAAACACTTTCTTGATTAAGGACATAAATCAGAGCCTGCTTCACAAATGAAAAATATACAGTGAGATTCCCGTCCCACTTAAGCAAAAAAGAAACATTATAAAATTTTCCAAGGACTATATAATAACCACAAAACATATATTCTATCTAGCTTGCTGTAGTTCATTGTTAATCAGAATACAAAGTCCTTTTTAGAGAATACAAAGAAAAGCAATGTGGAGCAATAGTGTAAAGATAGTGGCACCAGTTATACACTCCAGCATGTATAACATTTCTTTAAAACAAGCCATATTCATGAGTTCAAGACTGCTTTCTGGGAAATACTCACTTTTTCCCCGAAAGACTGTATCTGTGACTGTATGAGCACTGAATGACTTGAGCCCATAACATGTATTTTAAGAAAGAATTTTGGAAATTTGGAGTCAATCATCATTTTTCACCATTGTGGATAGAATAAGTGATAACTAAGAGAGTAGCTGTAAATATAAAGATTTCACAGTTTCTGTAGCTATGATATCTTAGTCTGTGCCAGTCAGCTGTTCAGAGCAGAGCAGATACAATGCAGCCCAAGTAAATATTTTTAATCACTCTTCAACGAAGATGGAAAATGTTCCTGCTAATTAGTATATGATGTCCACATTAATTATTCTAACATGTTATAGGAAAAGAATTTTTTATCTGTTATTTTTAGGTGTGGGACTGATTTGTGCTGAAAGATAAAACCATAACATAGGACCTTGGTGGCCTATGCATCCCTGGCTTTCATCGTCTTCGTCAAGATCTCCAAATATGAAATTATAATGAATTTTCAGTTAGTGGGCATATGAATTGGGAATAATAATTAGGATAATTAATTGAAGCATAGCTATGATAATAAAAGCAACATATTTAGATGAGAACTGAACTTAAACATGTGTAGTCTGACACCCATTTCCACAAAGGCTCTAAGCCTCCAAACTCTTGTGTCTCCTCTTGTGACTCCTTCTCCTCAGACCGGTGTGTCTTCACACTCCCTGCCTGCCCAGATTTCTTAAAAAAAAAAAAAATCAAACTAAAAAAATCCAACCAACCAATTAAAAAAATTAAACAAATTAAAAAATCAAACTGAGATATAAAAAAGGGTAACGAGTTCCAAAGACGGTCAATGTGTAGCTGAGAAGTGAAAGAACCTGTCCTAACCAGGGCACCCTGTAGCTGCTCTGCTGTGCAGACATTTTCTTACTGTAGAGCAGGACAGCTAAGCAGACTGACTCTGCAACCTGCTCATGGGAAGTGAGGCTTCCTGTCCTTGTTTCACCTCTGTCCCAGCTATCCCCCCATGCATCAGTTTTCCATTAGGAAAATCTGAGCTCTTCTCAAAGCCCGTGAGACTTTGAACAGGACCACAGAGGAGGATAAAAAGAAGCACTGCTCTTGGAAGGAAGAGGTCAGCTCATTGCAGCCTATCGCTATCTCTGATCTGGCTCTTCTTCTGGTTTCATTGGTCTTCCATGGCTTTTCACTGGTAAGGAAGGAAATGCATCCTTAGTGTGAATATCTCACTCTAAACTACACTGCACCATTGAAGTCCCATCTCAAGAACTTTGTGCAGCTTCAGGTGCCACAATATGTAGGGACATCAAGCTATTAGAGTGTGCCCAGAGGCAGGCAACAAACATGGTGGAAAGACTGGAGGGCAAGGTTTACAGTGAGTGGCTGAGGTCACTTGGCCTCTCCACATGTTCAGTGGAGAGAAGAGATGGCTGAGAGACCTCATCATGGTTTACAACTTCCTCAAGTGGGGCAGCAGAGAAGATGTCAATCTCAGTCTGGTCATCAGCAATAGAACTTGAGGAAATGGGGTGAAGCTGTGTCAGGGGTGCTTCAGACGAGACTTTTGGAAAAGGTTCCTCACCCAGAGGGTGGTCAGTCACTACAGACTCCCCACGGAAGTGATGAAAGCTCAAAGCTTGGCTGACCAAAGATCTTAGTCATGTGGTTTAGTTTTATGTAGTCCTGTGAGGAGATGGATTTGCTGATCCTGCAGATTCCTTCCAGCTTAAGATTTTCTATGATTCTACTTAAACAAGTCTTGTTTGAAGAAGCATCTGCTAGTTGAAGTGTTCATGTTTTGTTGCAGTTTGAATCACATGTGTATTAAAAACATGGACTGGCTTCAGATGAAGGTGTCTAATAAGCAAAAAGACTGCCACTTGATGTATTTAGAAGAACAAAGAAGAACAAAGGTGAGAGTGTTGATCTGCTGGAGGGCAGGAGAGCCCTGCAGAGGAATCTGGGCAGGCTAGATCAATGGACTGAGGCCAGTGGCATGAGGTTCAACAAGGCCGAGGGCTGGGTCCTTCCCTCGGATCAAATCAGCCCCAGGTAGAGATACGTACTGGGGGAAGAGTGTCTTGAGAGCTCCCCAGCGGCAAATGACCTAAAGGTTCCATTTGACAGGTGGCTGAACATGAGCCAGCATGTGCCCAGGTGGCCAAAGAAGGCCAATGGCCTCCTGGCCTGTATCAGAAACATTGTGGCCAAAATGACACAGGTAGTGACTGTATTGCTTTCTATGACTGTTTGAAATGAGGTTGCAGCGAGGTGGGGATCGGCATCTTCTCCCAGGTAAGGACTGACAAGATGAGAAGACATAGCCTCAAGTTGTGCCAGGGGAGGTTTAGATTAGATATTAGGAAAATTCTTTACCAGAAGGGCGGTCAGGCATTGGAACAGGATGTCCGGGAAAGTGGTGAAGTCACTCTCCCTGGGAGTGTTCAAAAACTATGTGGATATGGCATTTGAGGACATGTTTAGAGGTGAACATGCTGATTGTGCCAGGCTGACAGGTGGACTTGATGATCTTTGAGGTCTTTTCCATGATTCTAACAACATGTCCTGGTTCTGGCCAGGACAGGGTTAGCTTTTGCAGTAGCCAGGAGGGGCCGTGGCCAGGACCTGGAGGTTATTCTATACCGCCTCACACCACTGCTGGGGGATTGGGAAATGGACTCTCTTCTAGGGAGAAAGGGTTCCTTCCTGTTCAGAAAACATGGCAGGAGGAGCCATCTGGTATTGTCTGTTATCAGTGTGAGTATGTGGGCTGCACTCAGTCACTGATGTTGCTCATTTTCTTATCTCATTGCAGTTTCCAGTAAATTTTTCTTATCTCAACCAGTGATCTTTGCCTTTTGTGCCTCCGATGCTCCACTCCATTCCATGACGGAGGAGAGGGGGAGGGCAAAGTAGGGGGGGCAAGAGAGACGGGCAGCCTGGTTTTGGAGTCTTGGTGGGGCACTGAATTGGTACCATTCTCCAAACATGACACAACAGAAAAAAGAAACATATCGCATAGTGATGTCCTACAAAGCTGTGGTAAAATCCTAAATTCTAAAATTTGAATTCTAAAGACAGAAATATGTTCTGATTACAAGCTAAGTGGTGTTCTCTATCTTAATTGCTCTCCAATTTGGTTTGTAAACCGTCACTGTTCATGCTTGGCCATGCAGCTCTTTGGACAGGGGAAAACAGAGAAGGGTCTGCTATTTCTCAGACTGAAGTTAATTGGAACACGATATGTGAAAAGGTTAAATGATTTTTTCTTGTCAGAAGTGGCTGTTGGCTTAATATAATGAACTACCTCCTTAATAGCTGTAAATCCGTCAACCTCACTAGGGCTACCATGTTTATTTTATCTGACAGACTGACTCTAATGCAGTCATAGAAAAAGAAAGTTTGATGTCTGCTAACATATTTGCTACTTTTGTTCAGGTCAGCAAATCAAATTCAGAGCATGTGTTCCACAATATGCGTAATTGCTGCTTTTTTCAAGCTACACTGGGAATTCAGTTTACTTATCTACATTTTCAAACACAGCTTGCAAGATGAATGGAAAAGGCAACAAAAGGGCCATTCTGAAAGGAAAACTGCACTGGTTAGGCATTCACACATGCATGTTTGGATGCACTCTGTGAACATATAAACATTCTTTCTATTTTTATCTTAACAGCTTTTTATTTTTTTATGGAAGGACACAGAAAGGAAATTAGAAGAGGCTGGCAACTTGAGAAATGGAGGTAAATATCACGTCCCGTGGAAAGGACGGCATGGAAAATTTGCAACTATCAGCAATTCAAATAGTTTTACTTCCTTTGAATGTTTTTCTTCATTCCTTCTGCTGAACCCATTTGAAAGAAATATTATTTCCCTCCTAGACATATTGAAATTATTTTGCTCTAGTACCATTCTGTTATGTTTTCTGAAGGCTTCTATACATTTTTCTCCTAACTTGAATACCAAAATTACTGAATAGGACAGGTCATCTTCATTACTTTCTTCTATGTTTACAAAATTGAGGGGCTTTTGACCGCTGTATTGCTCATTAAAGATAAGCTTAGTATTCTGGGTGCTTGGTGAACAAGTTTTCCGTTTCAGAGAAAATGCAGGTTACGAAAGATACTTTATCTGCAAAGTACCTAAAAAGAACCCCAAACCCTAAAACACCCGCAAGAAAAACAACAAGAACAACAAAAAAACCCCAACACCACCAAAAACCAAGCCAAGCCAAGCCGAACCAAACCAAACCAAACCAAACCAAACCAAACCAAACCAAACCAAACCAAACCAAACCAAGAACAGAAAATAAATGACAGTACAGAGACAGGTACAATCACATGAAATGTAGAACATACAGCTGCAATAGTGTAATAGTGCTCTCCTGGTAGAAGAAACTACATGACGTGTATCCTCCACTAAAAGGTTTCTCTTTGTGCTCAACCTGATGAACATGATTTGTTGATTTTTACATGGAACTACACCATTTAAGAAGACTGGGCTGGCAATTTTTGTCTCCTACAATATTTATGCTCTTACTTTATGTGAAGATACAACAAGTTCTATGAATAAAGTCATAAATTAGACCACTAGCTTAGCACATAGTTACAACTTTTTATCAGAAATACAGTCATATTGAGGGAAAAATCAGAGACTGATTTTTCTCCACAAACATCTATACTTGCAATGAGTCTATATTCTAAGTGAGTTGATAGGTAAAGAATATTGGTACATTATTTTTACAGAAATAGCACCTACTGAAAGCTTTTGAGTGATACTGGGCAGAATGAAAGATTTCTCTGTGTTTTAAGAATTAGAATTTATTTTAAAAAATCAATATGGCTATCAATTCATGAGTTGTGTCCTATGTAGACAACATGCAGTGCAAAGGTTGTAGTGTTGGAAAAGGGAGTAAGTGTGTGTGAGAACCAATGGAACACAGCCAACACACTGCCAGTCTTGATACCAATGTTATCTGAATTTCATTGATCTTACGAAAAGAGAGATGAGCACCAATTCTTAGAATTAAACACCAGCTCTCTTATTTTTTTGTTACAACGACAATAAATGAAATGAGAGAAAGAAGCTTGTATCATATGAGAATAATATGCCACATTTGACTGTATGATAGTTCTGCAGTTAAGGCTTCTTGATCACATCAAACTACAAATACTGCAAGGGCAATACATCGTACATTTTGTCTGTGTATATGTAAATTATGAACCTTGCAACTTTTGTGTCTATTCCTTTTTGAAGTGTCACCGGTCTCACCATTTTTTTTTAATTGCATGCATAGTTTTCCTTAGTGTTGGTTTTTGGACTCCTCTGATTCTAATGTCCTTCCATTCCTACAAACTTCTAGGAGCAGCAGAGCTTCAGAAAAGCAGAAGGAAAAACTACATAAAGAGTGTGCCAGACGAAATAGAGAAGGTTGAGATTTTATTTATTTATTTCCCTTGAAAAGAATAGATTTCTTTCCTGTCAGGCCAACAGTTTGGCCCTTCTTAGGTCACAATCTCTGTGTGAAAGGTCTGAGGCTTTAAATCTTCAGATGTAGATATCACAAGCTGATGTGCAAAATTGTGGTTATTAATGCCTGACACAGAAAGTCACTGCATCTATTTAACCTAATGGATCGTTCATTCTATAAAATGTGTCATTTAATTTCAAGAGAGGTCTTTTGTTTCCGTACGAGCAGTAATACTGTACACATTGTACAAGTGGGCAAATAGGACTTGGTATGTGTCTCTCTTAAAAAATAAAATTAATAAAAAGGTAATATTATTTAGTCTGTTGCACAAAGATTCTGTTCCCTTGAATAACTGACCTGGAAATAAATAGAAAATGTTAATCAATTATGTCAAACACATGATAAGTCTGATAAGAGGAATTCTGAAGTGGTAATATATGTTAAATTCAGAAGGGCTCTAGTCTATTGACACAGAAAGAAAAACAAAAATTATATTTCAAAATGCCTTCAATTCCTAGTCCAACCTGGGGCTGTGCTGGGAGGACTTAAACCAGGAAGGTTTGCTTTTCTAAGAGAATAAATGAAAATACAGCATGCAGAAGAGAAAAACGAACTGAAGGGAGCAAAGCACCTACCAAACTCACCTTCTTTTCCAGCAAAAAGTACATTTTGCTGCCATGTCTTTATCTAGGTCTCAAACTATTTTTTATAGAGTATCATTTGTGAAAACCATCACTATGTGCAAGTAGGGAAGCATCACAGATTTTATAAATCGAGGGTTGAGAAAGAGAGTTTAGATGAGTGATGCGTAATAGAGCCACCAAAAGGGCCCAGTTGTTTCAGTTAAATCCTTTATGCCTTACTTAACCACTCTTAACCTGTAATTCTATTAAAAACAACAAAATTAAAATATTCTTTGAGGAGTAAGGCAGTCAGAGGAAATTTTTTCCGTTGGAAAGTCAGGAATGTATTCTAGGAGCTCTTTCATAGATCTTAGCCAGGTGTGTAGATAGTAAGGTGGAAACAGCAGTGCTATTTCCATCTAGAAGGTCTGTGGCAGGTCTAACGAACCAGTACATCACACATTTCCATGTGTCCTGGAATAATACCGTTTTTCCATCAATGCTGTTTTAATGCGTGTATGAATCCAACATCTCCCACAATTTATATTGCTTTTGTAATTCCGTTTTTGCACTTGAACTGTGTGGCAGGACGTCCTCCCCTCTCTCTCATGGATGGCATTTGGAAGACATAACTCAGGCCAGATTAATAGCTCAGCAAGGGGTCAGAGAGCTCAGCGAGGTGTCAGAGAGCTCAGCAAGGTGTCAGAGAGCCCAGCAAGGGGTCGGAGAGCCCAGCAAGGAGTCACCTCCAGGTCCCCAAGAGTTTGAGCCCCAGCCCCAAGTACCCGTCTTGGTATGGGAGCAGGTGTGGAAAGAGATAAAAGAGAATAAACATCGGTGACCAAAAGACATGGTTCTTATGTCTATAAAAGTCCACACAAACTATCACAGACACAAAAGTCTCCTACACACACCCTGAGAAGCTTTCTGCCAACATGCCCTGAAAGTGTGTGAGACTTCTTCCCAGAGTCTGGAAGCAAATTCCATGATTACTTTCCTGGGAATTGAGGGTAAGGATTTTGAAGTGTGCTCCATCAAGAATTGGATGGTAAGAAATATTGGATCCTAAGTTAAATTATTTCTTCACTAGCAGTAAATTTCATGGTACCTTTAACACCACGTGTATACTACTAGTATTCTCTTTTGCCTTATTCTTGTGTAATAATAGTCTGTTTTAAGTCTTATGTCTGTTAGTTTTGTCTCTATTAAACAAATAATTGTTATAATAATTTATAATAGACTGAATCACCCTTTATTAAAGAACTTGCGAATGACAGTGGGTCTTGGGGTGCTGGCAACCTTAATAATGTGACTGCCTGCTGCCAGAGACCTGGGCAAAAGGCAGGGACTTATTTAAACCCACATTATCTATCCATAAAAAACTGTTTATAGTTCTTTGTGCTTCACTTTCAGATGGAGATCTCAAGACTTTTTCTTCCTTCTCATGTGGTTCAGCCATTCTACACTGATTTTGTGAACTGGAGACACTTCTATTAGAGAAAGCTTTTTGTGCCTGTGCTGAAGGAT
The DNA here is from genome assembly GCA_013398015.1 of Oreocharis arfaki. Taxonomy (NCBI): domain Eukaryota; kingdom Metazoa; phylum Chordata; class Aves; order Passeriformes; family Paramythiidae; genus Oreocharis; species Oreocharis arfaki. The sequence continues at coordinate 1,138,426 of VZRR01027747.1, read as the reverse complement.
AAACAGTAAAGTAGTTTTGAGACACACAGTAAAGCATACCCTGAAACAAACAGATTGAAGTGAAAGGGCTAGCTGGGATCTCATATCATCAAAGTGGAAAGCAATCTATGCAGGCTAACTATGAAAATGGAGCAGGGTTGACCTTCTCAGTTTGAGAAAATACCATATTATTAGAAAGAATAAAGCACTTCACTCAATTGAATCAATTTTAAACCATCTCATGGTCACTGGAGATAAAATACTGAATTGGTAACTGTTCATCTTTCCTTTCACTGGTCTCTATCAGGCATAGCTGTATGCCATTATAGGTTGAAGTATGTACCCTAAGTGATAAAATATTTAAAAAGGAAGGAATAAAACATATCCAGTTCCTGTTCAACTTACTAATACTCAAGATAAAATCAACCCCTTTTATTGAGAGAGGAGCTGAACCAACACCATTGTACTAAATTCTGCCTGGTGGTTTAAGCTTTTCCTTTAAAATATTGAGCTACCTTTGGTCTTTGCTCAGAATAAAATTCTAAGAACAGTAGAATGAGGTAAATGTTATGCAATGACTGTTGTTTCACTGCACTTTTTTTGCCATAAGCCACTGCAGGAAAATAATTTTTTCCGTCAGTTTAGCAATCCCATCCCTGGGCTCTTATTGGTGTTTAGTATCACTTTAATCTTTCACTGTAGAAAGCCACCTGACATCATTAATGCAGTCAAGCGTACATTAGAGGAAGAAAACAAGCTGAGATTCAGATTTTTGCCAAGGTAAGACTACGCATGCTGTCGAAGTGTAGACTTTACAAAAAGGTAAGAGCTCAGTTTTGTACTTGCCAGAATGAAACTTTCCTTTCCAGTCCTTCCACAACTTTTGACTCCAAATGGATGAAAATCTATAAGCCCTTCTGTACCAAGAAGATTAGAAAAATAGGCTTGAAGGTTTGGTGAAATTTGGTTTTGAAGTGCTAGCTTTGTTTCCTCACCAATATCCACTAATATCCATTTTGATCTTTATTTTCTTCTTCCTATTTTTCTCTAAAAATTAGTCTTTCTTCTTTCCTCATAAGATGAATTGTAAGGAAGATGTAACAATATATTTTTAAGACCCGAGAGTGAAAAATTTTTATTTGTCAACTTCTTTTCTTAGTAGTTTATCCTCTCATGATGACTAAAGTAATTTCAAAAGAAAATGTCAGATTATTGTAAAAGTTTAATCTTACTTACCTGGATACAGAATAAAATGTTCATTTCCTTATGCTGTCTTTTCCTCTTTTTTATCTGAATTGAAAGCAGAATCAGGTCAAACAGCTGTCATTTCTTTCCTTTTGCTAGCAGTGTCCTCTACCATTGTCTTGCAAAACTTTGAAGCTCTCCATTATAGTTTTATGTCGGTAAATTTAGCCAAAATAAAAATTTCTCTCTTCTTCCTTCCCAGTACTTTCAGGAACAAATACAGGGAGAAATCTGCCAACCATAGGTTCAAACCTGTGTAACTTCTTTCACTTATTTCAGCTTTGTGAAGGTAATGCATATAACTGCCATGTCAACTGTGGCATGTCTGGTTTTACCTTACAAAACGAAGGTTGACATGACAAAAAATAAATAACAGCCTTAATTTACTAAGTTAATTTACCTTTAAGTTGGCTTTTTTATAGCTGATGCTGCTGAAAAGAAGTTAGAGCTTCCCATATATCTGAGATATCCATGTAAGACCATTCAAACGAACAAGACTAATATAAAAATATTTGATTTCATGCATGTTAGCTTCTGGCCCTTCAGTGTGATTTTGTCATGGCTAAGCATCTCTAGATCTCTCCCTTTATGAGACTTTTACTTGTTTGCTTTCGAGTAAAAACAATTATGCTGAGGCATTACTTTTGTTCTTTTTCCCTGATAGTGAGTGGCTTTGGAAATCTACATCTGCCACCATGATCCTGATTCAGTTTTGGCTTTCCTATCCTTCCTGCCCACCCACCCAAAAGATAAATCCCTTGCCCTTTTGTGACTTGCTCTTCCAGGAGAGCTGACTGAAGGAGTAAGACTATTCACTAGCTGTCTCATACACACTGGAGCAAAGCACAAGATTAAGCCAATTTTAAAGCAAGCTGCTGCCCAAAGGAACAAATCTGAGTAGCACCTTTTCAGGTTGTACTCATACTCTGAAGGAAACAGAAAGAAAAGCTAAATTGGAAAAATAAACCACTTTTCCATATCTTCCACAGTTCTAATTGACCATTTCACAGGAAAACAATGTTATGAAACATTTATTTGTCGTAGCAGAAATTCAGCTACTCATTGGAGACACTCAATTGGATTAATTTTAAGTTTGAGAGAAGATGGCTAAAAATTCTTTCTGTATTTTCTTAAGCTCTTGCCAATAAATGTTCTTTCCCATTGCCCAGTGTAGCTACAGTCTTAGCATCTGCAATGCATTTGGTATTGTCCCACACACTAAAAAAGTTATACTTCATATTCTAGTGAATGCAGAACTTAGCAAGGTAAAACAATGTCACGTCTGCTTTGATTCTAACAAATTCCAGCTTAAGGGTGTTAAATCCATTCTGTCCTCCCTGAGCCATCCATGCCTTGTCTGGGAACACTTTTTTCATTCTCCATCTATTGCTCTTGTTTCTAGCTGATTACCATTCATATCCTGGGATGCACCAAAAGCAACGTGGCCAGCAGGGTGAGGAAGGGAATCCTGTCCCTCTGCTCTGCTCTGGTGAGACCCCACCTGGAACACTGCATCCAGCTCTGGGGTCTCAGCACAGGAAGAATATGGAGCTGTTGGAGCAAGTCCAAAGGAGGGATACCAAGATGATTGCAGGGATCGAGCATCCCTCTGAGACAATGGGGTTTGTTTAGCCTGGAGAAGAGAAGGCTTTGGGGTAATTACACCTAGTTGTGAACTTCCAGTACGTAAAGGGAGCTGACAAGAGAGAGGCATGCTTTACAAGGACATGACAGGTAAGACGGAATGGATTTGAACTAGAAGAGTAGGTTTAGATTAGATATTATGAGGAAGCTCTCTACTGTGTGGGTGCTGAGGCACAGGAAAAAGTTGCCCAGAGAAACTAGGGATGCCTCATCCCTGGGGATGCTCAAGGCCAGGCTGAACAGGCTTAAAGCATCCTGGTCTGGTGGGAGGTGTCTCTCTCCGTGGCAGGGCATTTGGAACTAGATGATGTTCTATGTCCATTTCGATCCAAATCTTTCTATCATTCTATGACTTGCTCCCGATGCTTGAAACACATGTCCTCAAAAAGACAATAAATTTCCATTTCTTCTATTTTTCCTTTTAGTCAAAAGGGAATTCCAGAAAAAGTAAGATATCACTTTGCTTGCCTTAGTTTATCCTTTCTGTTCTCCACCAAGACAAAAAATCTTTCTCCTTGAATATCTCCCTTTCCATTATGAATTCAAATGAGAATATAAAATGTAAAGTGAACATTTGTTATTTCCTGGCAGCAAGTCTCAATGCTATATCTTTCCATCTCTGAAATTATGCTGAAAGAATTCCCTCAATACCAGGAATTATGATTCACTGCATTTTATTTTGGTGAATGAAATCCTCATCTGTGCTTTTACATTTTGTTTTAGATGCAAAAAATGTAGAAATGCAGGTAAGTTTTATGAATTAGTGGCAGTATTCTAATTTTTGTCCCCCAAAAAGATAGCAACCCCTTCACCTAGCAATATTTTCCTACTATTACTTAGTACCTTCAGCAAGAAGTGCTGAGCTGAAGAGTCTTACGCTAAAAATGTTTCCCAGATTTACCAAAGAATTCCCATTTTCTGAAAACATAGGACAGTCTTCTAAAGAAACTTTTAGATAGTCTTGGAACATTTTTCTTGCATTATTAAAAGGAAATTAAAAATAGCTTGCAGGTAAACTCTTGTTTTTGAAACAACCTTCACAGACACTCAGTATTTTCTTACCCTACTGAATCTATCTCTACCTTATAAAAAACATAAAAAATGCTGTAAATGTGCTAGTGCACCTACATGTAAAATATTAACTATTGCCCATTTGTTCATAAATTTTTCTCCTCCTTTAATGAAACTGATCACAGAAATAAAAAGGAACAGTGGAAATGTGTTTTCCTGTGAAAGAACCAAACACTCATGAGAACCAGGCAGCTGGTGGGAGACATGCATTTAAGAAGGTGGTAGATGTATCACTGGGAATTAGAGGAATCTTACTTTTCTGTCGGTTCCTTCCACAGCATAAAATTCTAACCCTGTGAATTAAAAAAAAAATTAAAGCCTTTCCATTTTTCCTCATCTTTGCCCATTTCTCCCCACTTCTCGATTTTTGTTTCTTGTCCAAAAGTACTCCAGATGTTTTTTAGTTACTAATTTTGCCAGCTGGCTCAAGCTGGTAAATGTAATTACTAAATGAAGCAGATAGTGAGGCTAGGAATGATGGAATTAGATTTAAAAAAATTCTTTCAGTATAGGTAGCTAGTTATGAACGTTTCTTTCTTCATGGTCTCTGTGGCCAAGACAACCACCAATCACCACTCAGGAGATTCTATTAACCTGTAATAAATCGGGGAGGTTGCCTTTCCTAGTCAAATATCTTAGTACCTGTACCATGAAGTCATCATTCAGGTGTTTTAAGAATCCTCAAGACCTGAAGAATCCTCTGTGCCAGCTGTATGATGTTCCCAGTTAACCTCTGGCAAGTTGAAATCCCTCATAGCAACAAGGACAGTTAATTTAGAGGTGTTCCTTAGTTTCTTGAAGAATAATTCATTGGTCCCATCATCTTCTATTTGCATTATTTGTTTGTCCCTTAATCCTTACCCACACACTCTCAGCCACACCAATGCTGACTGAGGTCTGTACATTGCAGCTTCTCCTTCACATGAAGGAACCCATAAGAGTATTTCAGCTGAAAAACTCAGAGTTTTAAGTTGGTAAAATGCTGAAATGCTCCAGAATATATTTTTTACAAATTCCACTAATGTCTCTGTCTGGGCTGTAATGTTAAGTTTAAAAGATCAGTAATGTGTCACTTGAATTAATAGCAGTAGAGTGAAAAGATTTATGTATTTGTTTTGCCTGTTCTAGGGGACTTTTCCTCCTTTCTGAGAAGGTGTCTGATGATAGCAACATATTGATTAATTTCAAGCTCCTGTATAGTTTAAAAATCAAATTCCAAATTTGTATGCAATTCAAGTTGAGAATCTTGTAAGGCAGAAACCTGTAATTTCGTCTCCAACTGCAGAGCAATGCTTTTTCCTTAAATCACCAGCATTAACAAGAGTAGCCACAGGTCTGCTTAAAGCCAGGTAATGCTTGTGCCACTCTGATTTTCTACCATTCTTGGGCTCTCAACTGGCCCTGAATATGTTAATAGCTTGTGACATGCAAGAGAACTGTTAGTTTCAATCTTACGTTCTAGTTTGAACAAAGTCCCTTTTTAAGTCTGCTGACTGGAAGAAGGCTACTTAATGTTGGTCCTCAATATCTTGCAGAATCTGTGTGTTTTCAGGCCGGTGGAGTTCTTGATTGGGTCACACATTTAGATCAACAGCACAAAAAACTAGGTGAGACTGGTGCTTCCATGAGTGGCTGACTTACCCTGCCAGCACAGTGATTTACCACTGATTTGAAAACAGTTTGATAGAAGGTCATGAAGATGTAATTTCTGTTAGCACTTAGAAATCTAATTTTGGGGAATTAAAGGACAAAATAAGTCATGCTTGTCTTTTCTTGTTCTAAAACCTGCTTGGCTGTACTGCAAGTGAGTAGAAATGTCACTGTCACAGAAGTGAAAGTGTTAGTAAACTAATAATATATGGAGATAACACAGATATTAAACACTAAAATAAGTCCGCCTATTCTATATTCAGCGGTATGTCTGAGGAATATAGGAGTGGTATATAAACACATACTCCCATTGCAGAAAGTTGCTCACACACGCCTTCTATTATTCCAGTGCCGACATGTCTATAGCTGTTTTTTGCATTAGTTTGCACAGTTATTTACTTCCCAGAAACCTGTTTCAAATGACCTGCCAGCCAGATTTCCTTTATGATTCAGGCAGTAATTATATACAAAGGCCCAATGTCCTGCAGAGGAGAAAAACAAGCCACTTTCTTACTGGTATTCTGACAGGGGCTTTCTTTCATCGGGAAAAAAAAAAAAAAAAGATTTAATAGAATTCTTTCATTACTCTAGTATGAAATCTTTTAGAAAATTCTAAAACTAATTAATATCAAGCCTTTCACTTAAAGATAATCAGAGAGGTACCTTTCAATAGACTACAAGAAAGACATTTCTCAGTACAGTGTGATCAAAGACATGTGAAAAAGCTCAATTTAATTTGATCTGGGCATTTTAAACTATTATTTTCACTAGTCTTTCAAATTTGCTGATATTATAGCAGGAGACTACCTCACTTTTTATTGAATCAATCATGGTAAAATTCTCTTTATAAGGCTTAAACAATTAATTGACACATTTATTCAATGCACTGTGGACTAAAAAGGGAAGCCAACAAAATAGAGTGGTTTCAATAAAGAAAAACAGTAAGAAATTATTTTCTGCCAAGCACTATTTCCTCTGCATTAAGCCCTTGTGGGAGGATCTTGCCAGAATAAATATTTTCCCCACATGAGGAATAGATTGAGTAACTGATGCTGCTGAATCAGAATCACTGGGCTCAGTGCTCCAAGACAAGAATCCTCCCCCTCTCCCCTGACATTTCATGTTTATCGCAGACTCTGAATTTTATTGAATTCATGCCCTCCGTGCTCAAACCCCCGGTTCATAGTTTTCATTGAATGAAACTGCTGCCAATGCCACTTACCCTCGAAGATGTTCAATGTTTCAGGTGCTTGAAAAACCTTTTCGTGGTGTTTTGCATAGGCTGTTGCAAGCATCTCTCTTAGCACTTCAGTCGAATCAGGAAAAAAACCCCTGGTGGTATTTGGCCTTCCTGCTTTTGAGTATGCTAGGCTATAAAGCTTTAAAGTAGTGCTCACAGTACGCCAAGGGATGTTAATTAGGTCTTTACGTTTCGTTCAAATATGGTCTGTCCAATTTGTGCTTATTTTTCAAAATGGGTATAGGCTGTGATCATTGAAGCCAAACTCTAGCATTCTATTGCTTCCAGTATTGAAAGCCCAACAGACTCTGAATAAATACCCACAGAAAAATCAAAACTGTCTAGATTAAGAATATAGAGCCATAATGATATTTTTGCAGTTATTATGAAGCTGATGATCAGTTTAGCATGCAATTGCTAATTTTAACTGCCTCTTTGAATGGTACTGCTTCTGTGCATTTAAACCTTACAAATCATTTGCTGTTGTATATTGAAGGGACTGAGGGTGCTAGAATTGCCCTTCTTACACCCTGTTCTTTCTCCCTGAAACATATGGATTTGGTGGCTTGGGTTTGTTTTGAGGTTTTTTTGTGCAAAATATTTATAGTAGTTTTGTAGTGCTTAAAGGGGTTTTGTGGGCTTGTGGTCTTTGAAGAAGAAACTTTCTATTTATGGAAATTTATTTATAGATGCTCCAAAGTGTTTTTTAACTCTGTTATCAGAGCATCTTGCTATATTTATTGATCAGATTAAATGACTAATAACTATATTGGGTAAAGTAATAAAAAAGAAGATAAACAGTTGGGAAATTGCTAATCATGTCAGCTAACCTTTTCGTAACCAAGCCAAAGATGGCTTATTTTTTAAATTTAAAGAAACACTGAAAATGTGGTAACTGGGAGGGATTCCTGTTATGTAAGATATTCTGAAGCAGACTGGTAGGGGTTATTGTCTCCTTCCTGATAGCGCAATCACCCAGGGGGTCACATCAGGGTCTCTTTCTGATATATTCTTTTCATTGGTATAAGTTACCAATATTTTCAGACAACAGGAGCCATGATGAGGAGCTTCTAGAAGCTAAATCTAATGAAGAATTATATTGTGAATTGGTATATGCCTAAGATCTCTGTTCTTAATAATTAGCCTTCGCATGAAGGACACCTGGAAGGAGGTCTGGCTTTTTGCTCCATTTTCTTCCAGGGAACTTGAAAGCCAAGAATACAAGAGAGGCAGAACAGAGCCGGTGACAACTCCATTCCTGTCGCTGGACCATAACTCGCAGGATTGCCTGGAGAAGAAAAGGCAGTGGTTTACTCTTAGGACAAGAGACCAGTAAATTATGAACTTCCATGAGCAAAGAGTGAGGATTGTAATTCAAAAATGGTGTCTGACACACTCTGCCTCCAAGGTCTGATCCAAGAGCCAAGTAAGCATCACTTTTACTCAGCACTGCTCCAAAAATTGACAGACTCTCCCAAATGTTTAATTAAAGCTAATAAAGTATAATGTTCTTAATTTCTTCTTATGTTTTCCTTAATGTTTTTTTAATGTCCAGCGTTACTGATAAAAAACTGCAAGAATTTCTGCTCATTTCATTAAAGGAAATACATTAAATTTTTTCTCTTCTAACAAATTGGTTTTGTCTTGTTTCCAGTTTTATGTACGAACAGTCTGAATCTGTCCATGACATCTCAACTTAGGAATGATTTGAAATAACATGTCAGTGGAACAATTGCTACCCATTTTAAACACTTCAGTGGTTCATAGATTTCTATGCTTCTTGAATATTGCACAAAATAATTTATACTAGCACTTACAGATAAGTTTCTTGGCTCTGAAATTCTGTTCGAGTGGAAATCTTGGTAGCCTCTGACTACCGCTCCAGTCAAGCATGTTATATAGTGCATTAATATTTCTATTGTTATCACATTATACCTTGAGGGATTCTTTATGTATATTTACACATGCATATATACTTATAAGTCCTGTTTAAATCAGTAGCAAATTGCCAAGAAATCCCTATTTGTTTCTACTAAAGAATGCTGTGTCAGTATTAATATTTTATTTAGTGACCTTTTTAAATTACTTGTTCTATTTGTGAAAACACAGATACCTGCACAAAAAAATAATGCGGGATAAATTATTGTTACGAAATAGTGGAAAAGCTTGTGCAAAAGAAAATAAAAGAATGCATATTAAGAATTGTATCATTTTTTAGCTTTATCATGTACGTTGTACAAAACATTCTTTGTAACAGCTGTGCCTGGGAAAGATCTTCAGTATTTATGTGAACGACAAAACTACAAGCTCTGTAGTAACTGAATGATCTTCATTTTGCCTCCTCCTATGAGTCCTTAGCTTATGGAGTGGAGTGTTTACTACAGTCTTTAATTTCACAAGTAGTTCTTGGATGTGTCAAACTCAGCTGAAAGTCTCTTCTTCTCCCTGATTCTTACATGTGGTTAGCCCATATTTCAGCTCCAGTGCTCTCTTTAACCAGCCCCCTCTGCAGCTCTGCTCTCCTGAGCAATGATTACTTGCCTTGGGTAGGGAAGCCTAGGGAAATCTCCTGTTAAAGTCTGTTCTGAGACAAATCTTCAGCTTGCATAGATCTGACTAACTCCACCAAAGCAATGGAGGAAGCTACATGGGTTGACACACGTGCAAAATCCTGCCCTGTAAATCTGTAGGGCCTGACATTTCAAGGGCCTTTGTACTCAATCTCTAGGACTAATTTAGTGCTAAAAGTTGAGAGCTTTCCTGGAGCAGAGCCAGCCTGCTCCTTAGGAGCAAGAACCCACATATATTTCCCATTAATCCATGATTTCTCTCTGTATTCAGGATGTTAAAGTAAAATAAATATTGCAGTAAAATATAAGTAACTCTTTGAAATCTACATAGTTTTTAGAAGAATAAGTTAGTGCTGAACTTGTTCTATCATAGCACAAGCACATTTTTTATTGTGCACTATCAGTACTTAATTTAAAAAATATTATTTCTGTTGTAGTATAATTTGTAGAAGGAAAGGACAGAACTAAAAAAATAAGAAACACTGTTGCAAAATACTAACTTTTTTTAAAGACACCTCCTTCTGTCAAATGTTCATGGATGTTTCTCTCCACTTAATGTATCTTGCACATGGAATTTATTCTCAGCTACTAGATCTCAGATGCTAAGACTGACCTTTGAAAAAAAAAAAAAAACAGAGCACCTGTAGAGGAGCTGAATAGATATATCTTGCTGAATTATTTTTCCCTCAAAACTCAAACTACCTTTTCTTTTTCCAGCCTGTTAGTACCCAGAGTATTTCCTTTAACTCAGCTATACCTAATAAAGTTTAAAGGGTTGTTTTCAGGGGGTTTTGGTTCACATTGGCATTTCCAGAAAGGAAATCACACATTATTTTCTTCTGAGTCAGTTACAGCAATATATGGTTGTATTCTCAGCCAGTAAATTACAAAACAGTGTTCTCATGAAGGCCACTAACTTAACATTACTCAAGAGCTTTGACCCATACTATTTGGCTGAGGTCCACGAATGACATTTTTGTGTACACATCTGCACCCCTGCACACACCTCATTAACAGAGCAGGCATAGGACTATGCCAATTAATGCTTCACACCGCATTTAAAAACCAGAAGTATGATCTAGCCCTTGAGATTTCAGGACTCTCCAGGTCACTCCCCTGCCTTACAGCATCAGAAGAGCTGCACCTGGAGCAAGGGCTAAGTTATCAACTCTTCTGCCTCCCAGGCTAGGGGGGTTGCTCCTTTCAGATAGGAAAAAAAAGGGAGCAGCAAAGGTAAATAACCATTATATTATCTGGGACCCTCCACATCACTCACAGGCCTGTATGGTATTTTAAAATGGAGAAGCCATTTTATAGGCTAAATCCTGTATCTAATGGCTTTATTATATATCCGTGAAATGTACCATTTAGTAACACAAAAAATAGACCACAAAAAAAAAAAGTGAAAAAACATCTGAATTTATAACCAGACCTCAAATCAAACCTCCAGTAAAAATTTCCTGCAAACCCCTGCTCAGAATCACTTTAGGGTTTTCATGCATCTCTGCAGTTGTTTTCTCACTGAAAGTAATATTTTTTCATTGGTTGCTACTTTGATGACTTTTAAAAATTTTTAATCTATAGATCATGCAAACCATGAAGCAGTAAGTGGGTGGAGCATTATTAAACACACAGCCAATGATTTCTTCAAGCCTCATCTGAAACCACTAAGATAAACCAAAATGATGCCTAAAGATGAATGAAAAATTTCCAGACTGCATATGACACAGCTATTTTACAACAATTATTGGACATGGAGCTCCAAACATGTATGAGTTTAAAATAGAAAGTAAATCATGCAAGAAAACCTTCATGTTCTATTAAAAATGTCATTATAAGCTAACTTGCCCTGCAAAAATTAGGTTTTTATAAGAGAGTTTCACTTAAAAGCTTCATTTAAATGATTTTTTGTCTTTTTCTTTCCTTTATTCCTGCTCTTTTTAATTTCTAGAACTGTAATTTACTATTGAAGATTTTCTGTAGATGTTTGACCAAATTTTCCATAAAATCTGCCATCTTGGTCATAGCAGGTCAGTCTTGGTAAACTAGGTCAGTCCTCTGGAACTGAGGTACTTCTACAAATTTTCTAATATAAAATTCTAACATGTGTGCAAAAATCTGATATCCACAAGAGCCATTTCTACACTGGGCACTTCAGCCTTATCGAAAACAAAGGACGGAAAATTAAATTGCTTTGATTTTAAACAAGTCATAACTGATTTTTACTGTCAATGTTCTGGGATGCAAGTCAATAAAATCTATATTTTTTGGCCAGTAGCCAGCAGCAGGCAGGCCCACTAGTTGCAGGGTGAAAATACAGCATGAAATCTAACCATTCGCATGGAAAGAGAACAAGAGTTTGCAGAACTCATCAACAATTTGAACTTGAATAGCAGTAACAAGCAGTGATTAATGAACAAAAGCAAAACACATGTTTTTGTTTTAGTCCAACTTTTAATAGGCAGGTGTCTGCTTCATACTAACCATCTGCATATCTGGCACGGATGGAGATCCCTGGTGTCACTTCCAACAGAGAGGTCCGTGATTTCTGTGGGCCTAAAGGACTGGACCAATATATTTAATCGTGGTAGTTACTGTATCTTATGATAAAAGAATCATATTTATGACAACATCTGCCCGGTCCTGCACCCAACACAGTAGGAATGTTTTTCAGCTCTGCGAAGCCAGTGTTGCTCCACAAGGTAGAGTGCAGCACTCATGCAAGAGCAGAATAGTATCTTCACTCATTCTAACAAACAGAGGGATTGTGTCCTACAGACACGAGTCATAGGATTTTGCTTTGAAGACTGAATATGACGATATAAGTTAGGTTATGTTAGGAACATGACAAAAACCTGTTAGGTTTTTACACCACTGTGTTTGGAAGACAAGGTAGCATTGACACAACTACACTTTACTGTCTGGTCTTCTGTAGCAGTAAAACAATCACGGTGTTAAATGGAGGAGTTCTGAATTTCTGATTTTGTATGATGAGTACAGAGCTGAAAAAATAAAATGCAGACAGAAGACTGAAGGGAATGACCAGTTAATATTCGATCCTAAAATCTCTTGTGCTATTCTAAAACTTGTATTTTACCGGTAAATGAATCATTTTTTCATATTCTTTCAATAGTTATGTTACTGTGCATGTGTTAATATATACAGTCTTCATCACTTGAGTGCTATGTTTCTAGGTAAGTAATTTTTCTTCTGATTTACTTGATAGTACAATTTTAAGCCCTATGGGTTTTTTAAGCTGAAGCTGACAGTGCTGTTTCACATGGATATTATTTTATTCATTGAGATTTTATTTCATTTTTCAAAGTTTTTTTCTTTCAAACAACCTTCAAATCTAGAGAAGGTATTCAACAGAACTTCATGTCTGAGATGGTGTAATGACAGAGTGATCACTTTAACATGGAGCAATGGTTCACATATGAGTCTGAAGAAATTGTCAGGATCCATTAATAAAAAGCAGCAGATCATTTATAATACATCAGATAGAGGCCTTCAGGAATGGAATGCGGTGGGGAAGGTTTGTTTTATTTTTGATGAAATGAGATTGTGAAAGCCAAGTGTTTTTCTCTTAAACAGGATCTCATTTTGGTCAGTCTTTCTTTATTTGCTGTCTACAATCTATTCTACATGGATTGTGAATGAAATTGTGAATAAATCCTACATAATATGCATCTGTAAATTATATTGTTGAACAGAATGAGTAAGAAATATTGTAGAATAATTTTATGTTGCTGGGAATAGTGTTTCACTGTGAAGTACATATTGGAATGCACCAAAAATAACCAGAAGCCTGCAGAGCTTGTTTTTCAATCCTCTGATCACAAACAGCAGCTTGTAGCTGCTGTACATCAGTTGCACAAAGGATTAATCTAACTTAGAACACTAAGTCCACATTAGCTTGATGCTGTGCAAATGTAATAACTTATTGGGCTACAGGGAGTTGTAGAGTGGAATGGCTCTGTTTTGGTGCTGCTACTTCATCTGGTGTTAATAGCTTCAGATCTCACTAGGACATCAATAGGAACATTGCATCCATCAGGTCAGGAAGGGGAGAATCTCCAATTATGATTACCTCACCTCTGCATAAGAAATCACCACTGCAGTTCTAGCCCTACACTCTGCCAAATAAAGTGGAAACTTAAAATCACCGAGATAACCAAGGGTATCATCTGAATGTGCTCATTTGAAATAATTTACTTCTTTTGGATAGCCACTGGGAACATGCAGTACTAAAGCACTGCCTTGATTAACCAGTTCCTAATTTCCAGCTAGCATAGAACTGTAAGAGTTAAAATTATGACCACTCCTATGCAGCGCTCTCCAGTAAAATTGTAAGAAGTACTTACAATAAAGCCCTTTTCAAACATTTTCTTACCAGTTTGAAGATAAAAAATATGTTGTTCAGCTGCTGCTACTTGGCTGAACCCATGTTTTTAGTAATTCATACCATAATTAGAATCCAAACATTAACTTCAAACCAATATTAAATATTAACCTATCCCTAAGGTACTTCTTATTCATGCATTATGTAGCATTATGTAGCTTCCTATTTTTAGCCTTTAAAAACCTAATTCAGCTATCCGAGACTGTAAAAGTAATAATTTCTGCTATCACATTGTTCTGACAACAAGGATAGTAAAGCCAAAACTAAATCTTAATGTGATTAATTTGAAAAATTAATGGAACTGAGAGCTTATGGCGTTTGTAGTCAGTGAGAAAATCCTGGCATGCTGACATAATGAGCATGGAAGAGCTTGATAGATAAAGAGTAAAATCCATTTTCTTGTCACCATTAAAACAAAACCAATATGTTCCCATTTCCATTTTTACACGACACCAGTGGATTTGTGTTGAAAAGACACACGTGTGTCTAGCAGGCTCCGATGGGTTAATCTCAGTAGCAGTCAAATGCCCACTTGTCTGCTCCCTCACTTCCACTCTTCAGTAGGACAGGAGGAGAAAATAGGATAAGAATGCTTGTGGACTGAAATAAAAATAGGGAGATCACTTACTAATTCCTGCCTTGGACAAACCTGTCTCAACTTGGGGGAAATTAGATTACATTTATTTCAAATTAAATTAGATTTAGATAACATTAAATTATTAGAAACCATAATAAATTATTGTTAATAATATTTTTTATTTTCATATTTTTAAAAAGAGATTTAAAAACACCTTGTCTCCTCTCCTTTCTCAGTTCCAGCTTCCCTGCTGCGCTCCCAACTTCACCCACATCAAAAGGCTCACAGTGAATGGTGAATATGGGATTATGGTAAGTACCAGACTGTTTCTTAATGTTACCCTTCTCTCATCACCCTTTTTCATGCTCCAGCCTGGGCTTTTCACAGACGGTATTTCCTTCAGAAAATATGTAATAGTTCCAGTGTGAGGGTTCCCCACAGGATGCCATGTGGTTATCTGCTTCACCATGGAGCATCTCAATCTGCTTGTCGTGTTCTCTCTACTTTTCCTCATTTTCGTTCTTTCACCTTCTTTCCCCCCTCCCCTGCACTTGCCTGGTGTTTTCTGACCTTTCTGGAATGAGTTTTCAGAGAGGTATCACTATCACTGATGGGCTCAGCTGATGTGCTGTGGCATGTCTGTTGGAGACAGAATGGCACAGGGCAGACTCTGCCGTCTTCCCACAGGTGCCACGTCTGCAGTCTGCGAGTAGTGTACAAATACAAACACACATTTGCTGCTCTGTAGCATTTCAGAGTATGTTGCAGTTCACTGTAAACCTATTCCAAAATTTCCATGTTCAAAAGCACGAAAAGGCGGGGTTTCTGCCAAAGATCTACGCTTTTGCTCGAATCATACAGGTAAATTGAACTGACTAGGCCCTCAAGTTTGGTATGTCTCTACCTGCATTTACTAGACCTATCTCCAGAGCATGTCCTGTTGCCCCCAGCAGAGGAAAGGCTGTCTGAGTGAAGACTGCAATGGCTTCATTCCCTGTGGGTTTTTCGTCTTTTTGGAGTCCTTTAGTCTGGGAGCCTTCCTTTACTGGTGTGGTCCACAGTGAGTGGTGTCCCTGTAGATAACCGTCAGGTTCTTTTGGGATATGGTAGCTGAAAACGGAATATAACTCAGCTTCAGGAAAGAAGCTGAGAAAGAAGTCTGGACTCAGAGCTGGTGTGGGATGGTTGCTAGATCCATGTGGTACAGCAACCCCTTAACCATATTCCTGCCACTTCCAAAAGAGTGAGCTGGTGATAAAATAGCAGATAACTTTGAGTAAGGGATACAGCCACATCACAGAGGTGGATGCATGCCAGAACAACATTGGAAAACATAACAAAGCCAGTTGTTAACTGTAATCAAGATATTGCACTTTCTGGGGTAGATTTCAAATCTCTCAGCTGTTGTTGATGCCACTATCTCATGCTTCTGTTGTCCTTTCCTTTAACAGATAACTACAGCCTTTGTGAACAGACCAGCCAAGGAAACGGCAAGGAACATTCTTTTCTATCCACACAAAACTCGATGTCTTTCTATAAATGGATCAATTTGTAGGACATACCTTTAGGTCATGTACAGTCACCTCTAACAATAGGGAATAAAAGTGCATGCCCTTTTGCATCAGAATCACTCTATGCCATCAGTATATTTTTTGTTAGTACATTCTTGAGGCATCAGAGAATTTATTCTGTAGCTGAAGCTCATTCTTTATCGTTCTGAAAGCAAGATTTTACTATGAAAGGGCTTATAGTTTCTAGGCTGCAAGTTCTAAAGCAAATTATTGCCATCCTGATGGACAAAGGAGAGCTATGCCAGAGATAGTCAATAACCAGAGAACATTCTTAAAAATGTTTTTATAGCATATGCAGGATATTTCAAAAATGTGAGAGGGAAGGACCAAGAGATAATAAGTCCCCTCTGCCAGCCTAGGACAGTCTACACACGCCAAACCCATAGAAACAGAATTAGATTACTTATTACACCAAAATGTATTTCTTCCTTATCCTTTCTTCCACTTTGAGCATATTCAACTGTGGAGGAATTTTGTCCTTCTGTGTACTGTATTTATACGTATTAATGTATTTAATTTATTTTCTTTAAGCTCTGACAGAAATCAAGAAACTTATTCTCAAGGTTCATATCAATTTTCTTAACCCAGAATTGGATATCAAAAAAGAACTGGGAATATTTGGCATTTTTGTCAGACCATCCTATAAAAAAGGAAAATTCCTAATGAAAAAGAAAATTATTATCAAACTGTCAAGAAGAATTATTTTTTATATTTTCAAGTGCATTTTATACTTCTCTTGTTTTGGTTTTAAAATATGCTTTTAATAAGAAGCTTTTAGATTCCTTATTGTTTTAGTAATCTGTCTGTTTTTCATTGACATGTTTTATTGCTCTGCTGATATTTAGCTAGCGGCAAGAAGAGATTATTTTTGCTAGATTAAGACACAAAATCAAATGCTGAAAGCAAGCCTCTAAGCCCCTAAGATTACAGCTAGAAGAATCGCTTCTCTAAATCACTAACTGCCTATAAGTGGCTATTCTAACTCCTTCACAGATACTCATATTCACATATGGCATTAACTTTGCAATGCAAATCTAAATTCAAGGTGATTATGTGGAGTATGATTAATTTTTAATGCAACAACAAAGCCAAACATGTAGGGGAAAAGCAGAGCATCTAGCTTGGCCAAACACTGAATTGTCTTCTGTAAAAGAAAGAATAATCCTGAAATGTTTTGCAGTACTAAAGAAGCACTTGTCATCACATTTATAAAACAACAACTTTTATAGAAAGTATTTGTAAAAAAATTGCAAAAGGAATTCCAGATATTGTGGATTATTGATACCAAGGTATCAAGGTAGTTCTTTTAACAAGTATTCCTAAAGCAAGCAGGTACCACCTCCCTATTGCATTTTAAAATGTTTTATCAACGTCATGTCTGAGGGCTGGCTTTTGGTTGGCTGTTTTAGATTTTTATCTGTCTATGTGAAGTGATAGTGGCAATGCAATTTGAGCTGATATTAGCAGAAAAGATCTGCAGACAGAACTAAGCCCATCTGTTAGACAAAAGGGCAACTTTTCGAGCATAGAGACTTATGTCTGAAATTATAGCAGGATGTTTTACCCAGATTCTCTTCCAGACTTGAAAAAGAGCTTTTGCATACCAAGATTTGTTCTGGTTTTCTACTCATATTCTTTGGACTAAGAAAATTAAATTACCTTTCCTTTTAAGGAAGGGAAGAAGTCAGTTGAGAAGAAGACTCTTTTTCTGTATTAGTTTGGATTTCATAATGAATTGTTTCCTTCTGCATAAATTAATGCAGTAGATTATCTCTGGATTTTTAGCTACAGAGTATTCATACATGTTCTAGTCTGTTAGGTCTTGACCTCATTTACTCCAATCTCTGTCCTAAACAAAATTTAGATGAGTTTTCAAGGAGTACTTTTTAATTAAATATACGGAAATCTGCATCAGACAGGGAAAAACCTCAACTAAACACTACTTTTTCTGAAATGTCAGCATAGTTTCTTTTTTCCTGTTGTGTTTTGTCTAGAATAGGCAAATATATGTGTTTTTTTCCCTTAGGTGGGATTTAAAATAGAAAACATGGAAACAAAGCAGAGTGAATTACAGACTGGCCCAGGCTGTAGTAGCTGAGATATTGCTGATGTAAGAGCTTCTTATTGAGCAATGGGCCAGTGAATATTAAACCTTACAGTAGACCCGACTCTACACTTTTTGTGTGTGGTAAAAACAAGAGAGAATTAGAAAATGTTCTTCATAATATTACAATTAGCAGGAAAGGACAGTGGATCTTCAATTCACCAGCCAAACTGTTTGATGTTCCTCCAGTTTTTCTTTGCCATCCTTGGCAAGTCTTTGGGCTCTGAGACTTTCATGTGAAGTTGCAAGTGGGGAGCTCTGCCTGCGTTGGTGAGAGCAGCCCCCCTCACATTCCTCCTCGCCCCATGGGCCCCTAAGGGTGCAGACAGCATTGATTCGCTTGTGTCTCTCTCCTTAGGAAGACAAATTAAAGGAAGTACTGGAGAGAGGGCTAGGTTTAGACAGTGTGAGCATGGATAGGTGCAGGCTCATCAGGCTCATGCTTGTGCTTCTGGCATAGCACAGTTACGCTGCACTAATTCACCAGACAGGGATCATCTAGGAAATAAGTATGCAGAAATAGTTCCCTTCTTTCTTATGACATTGACTTGGTACCTCGTGAAAGCAGTGCTTATGAAACTATGAGTCTTTTGGCTGTCTTTGCCAAGTAGTGCAGAGTGGGCTGCCTATCTAACTGTGGATTTTAGCCTATATTCATCTAGTCTCTGTTACATGAGAGCAAGCCAGATTTCAGACTTTCTTTAACCAGGAATGACTGATCTGTTTGGCATATTATCCAGATACATTTCGGAAAGCTTGATTAGTGTGTAAGTAATCTCATCAGTGGGTTTTATTTGGATATTAATGCTTCTTATGATGCCTCAGTACTAACCAGATGCTTTTTATGGCTGGTTTGTGTACATATACCCTTATTCATTATTTTTGTCTTTTTATAGGTCTGTACACCTTCTTGTTATTTACTTCTCTCAACCTGATGAAAGCCTCCACCCATTTTTTGAATCAATGCTTCTCATACAGTCATTGTATGTCTGCCTGTCCAGAAAAGCATCAGACACTGAGTTATTTATGGTTGCTCAGAAACATGGACTCAGCAGGCTAGAATATAGAGTATTTTATCAATATAAAAACTAAAGAAAGTCCCGCTCTTACTGAGACTATTTAGTCTCATTGCGTTTTGTGAAAGAGGCCACCATGGCCTGTACTTTTGTTAAGCTTTGTTATGTGTGCAGCAAATATTTTTGGAAATTTTGCACTGTTTAGGAGATCACATCTTTTCTTTAAAACATAAATAAATACAAAATAAATAAAAATGGACGTTAAATATTGAACCATTTTAACCTTTTTTTTCTGAATTTTTCAAATATAGAGTGTTTATTTACACTTTGAGATTTTTTCAGCTGAAAGTTACTGCAAGAAGGTTGTATAGGGATTCTTCATGAATCCAATAAACAAGCCAAAATGAGTTTTTCCGCTTAATTTTCCAAAGTGGTTTGGGACCATTTGGGGGTAATTGAGACACCCCCAATATCCTAGACATGCCTACGGGCTTACATCATCTTTTCAAGTGGCCCCATCCCTCTTTTGACCTGATTCCTGAGTATGAATGTGAGTGGTCTTCAAATCAAAGAGGACAGGCACTGCTTGAAAATAGACCAGACAAAATAAATAGGAGAGCTAGCATATTGAAGCAACCTAAAAATATCCGACTTGTTATATTGTAAGAGAAATTTCTATCTCTTGATTATTCCTAAATAAAACTTGACTAAATTCAGCTCATTTATCTGAATGGTCGTAGGACAGTCTTAAACTCTTTGGTTCCTGCAATAAATCCATTTCAGGACTGCTATCCTGTAAGTATAGAATTAGCCAAGTTTTTTCTTGGAAGCAAGTGTAGCATGCATCTAATTGTTTGCATTTTGAATATCATAGGTTAGGTAACCTGTTTGTAACTTTGCTACTTTACAGAACAGGAAGCGATGGCGTGACTTGTGACATTGTGTGGGCAATAGAGAGTGGTAACGACCCAGACGTGGCCGAGCACTCTGTGCCACCACCAGAGCAAAGGTGCTGCAGTGTGTTAACATTTGACTGTGCCTGCTGCTTAACCTGTGGGAAGTACTGGTCCATTTACACCATGCTTTACACATGTCTTTTCAGTACCATTATCTATCCTATTTCAGCTGCCAATAAATAGTAGAAAGCGGTCAAGTTATGAATGAGAGACAAAGAAAAATGGGCAGACAGACTCTTGTCTTGAATCTTGCATATTGTTGATTAGCCTTAAAGGCAGAAAGAAATAATCTATGAATATTATCATCTCTTCATTGCTGAAAGAAAAGTTTACACTTCACATGTACCCAGAGACTGAAAATTAAGAGTTTTGAATTGAACCAGCCAATGCATTTTCTTTACTTGAATTTGTTTCATTTTGACCTTTTTTCTTCAGACCGTTTTTTGTACTCTTCCAAAGATTCCTGGTGCCAAAGAATATTCTGTTCCTGTAAGAGTCCTTTTGCTATAAAAAAAGTTAAAACAGGAAAATTATGTGAAATAAACCAAATTAATTTTTTTTCCAAAGCAGAGTAACAGAATTTGCTAATGTAAACTAACAAAAGTAAAAATTTCTTAAGAATCTAGATTTTCTTGTCATTTTTTATCTGACTAGCTCATATTAGCCTCATGACATTAAATTGACAATTACTAGAATTACAGACTAGTATCTACAGGATATCTGATAAAAAGCTGGATACTTTATTTTGATATGTTATGTTGCCTAAATCTGTAAATGAACCTGATCTGCATTATTGGAGTGAATTCATGTGACTAAAAGTAGTTCACAAAACGTTATAGCATTACAAAAGCATGCTTTTAAGCTGAAGGTTTTCCAGGATGTGGGCCACTGGAATAGAGAAAATGTCATGAGCGTTAGAGTTCTGGACTGATGAAACCCTTTTTTTTTTTCCGCTGATGATAATTGCACATTGGAATGGGTTGCCCAGAAAGGCTGTCCTGCCTCCATCCTTGGACATTTGCTCTGAGCAACGAGGTCTAAATTCAGTATTGATGTTACTGTGAGCAGCAGGTTAGACAAGACATCACTCTGAGATCCTATCTGAATTATTCTGCAATTTTGAGTTGTAAGAGATATTAAAAATTGGTTGTGTTTCTATGACCCAAGTGCAATTCCATCCATACAACTACCACTGACAACTTTCTTCTACTTTCTGTAATACATGACAAGTTTGGGATTGTCTACTTGTGAAATCAGAGAGTTAAAGCACTTTTTCTTTTCTAAACAGACTCCAAGGAAACTTAATTGGAAGAATCTGGAAGAAAGTCAATTTTCTATTGAAAGTAGTGTTTTGTGTGGGTCTGTCCTGAGGTAATTTTTTCTCCTAATGATTTTTATGACACAAGAAGAGTACTCACCTTCATATTTAATGCTAGAAGCAGATGATTCAGTAATCCTTTAGCCACTAAGCATAACTCTCTTCCCAAAATCATAACTGTTGTTAGAGAAAATGCCTCATCTTTAAAAAAATTCAAAATAACTTTTTAAAAAAGGGAAAAAATTCAAAATAACTTTTTAAAAAAGTGAGAGAAAGACAGAGAATTTGCCAAATAACACATACATTATGACCTTGCCTCATGCTATTTGAGGCTCTCTGGGCACTGTGACTCTAAAAGTGCATGTGTAAACATTCTGATGGTATCAAATATTAAGAGAGCTTAAGATACAAAAGAAAATAAGGAAGAATTTAGTATTAAGGAATAAAATAATTGCCTCAAGATTACTTATTAATGGAAGCTAGTAATGGTGTGGCAAAACAAATGGCAAGTAAGAAACGCAAGTTAGAAACTCAGAACTGAGAAGCATTATATATGCTTTGGAAATTACTGCTTAAAGATCATCCACAAAATCCTTCTTGCAAGATAAGTTCTTTTGTTTGAATTAAAGCCTTTTCAGCCAGAAAAGCGCATAAGATCCTTCCTTTCTTTTCCTATTGGTGAACTAGAAGATAAAAATTATGAGAATTGATAAACCACTCCACAACTTAATGAAGTTCCAGTGAAAAATAGGTTTTATAAAAATAAGAAAGGAAAAGAGCAAATAATTTTAAAAATTAAAAAATCACAGTTAAAGATACCTTTCTCTCTCATTTGGTATTCAGCTATGATTGTTCCTCAAAAAAATTCAGACCTTAGTCTGGTCATGTTAGAAAAGAATCAGCAGCCAATTGCCTGTAGGAGAACGTATAGGTCCACCAGGTTGCCTGGATAAATTCAAGAGAAAAAAAAAAAGAGGAAGTAATCCCCCCTCAACAAAACCTACCAACCAAACAAAAAACCCAACCACAACCACTCGAAAGAGAGTAAAAAAGGGAAGGAGACAGAAGTAATGGCTGTTTGTCAGTCTCACTTTGTAATAGCAAGGAAACAGTGGGTTTATGGCTTCCGTAGCCACTCGTGCTTAGGTAACCAGACACCCTCAATGGGCTATAGTAGCGTGGCAGCTGCTCCATGACAGCACAGTCCTCAGACAATGAACTTGTTTTTTTTAAAAGAAGACTGAAAACCACATTAGTGTTAGGTGCTAATGTTTTCTTACTGGAGGTCAAGAGCATGTTTTTCCTGCATGCACAACACATCAAATTTACAGCAGGAATATTAATTTGCTCAAGAGGACTACCCTGCCAACAACAGACCTTGAATGAAAAGTGGAAATACACCAGAAAATTAGTGTCATTAAACCCCAAAATTCTTATTTTATTTGCTTGCAAGCACTGGCTAGAGTAGACAAGAGTCCAGTGATAGCAAACCCAGGAGCCATGGTAGCCCCTGCATGGTCAGGTGCCCTCTTCTGTGGGGTGCAGGGTGCAGCTCCTGGGGCTCCCTGCCGGATAAGTGACCACCTGCACTGCCCAGCTCATGGGAAAATGCAAGGCTGTTACTGGCCAACATCCTGCTATTTCCTCTCAGGTGAGACCTGTTCCCTCTTAGCTTGCTGACATGATAAACCCCAATTAGCTTCCTTGGAATAAGTTGCGTTTTGGTATAACATATGTCAGAAAAGTCAGTCTGTACCTACTAAGTGAAAGAGAATCAGTTGCCTGAGGCATTTTCAGATAAGTTCTCAGTGTTTATTTCCTGTCTCGGAATAACTTAATCTCTTAGCTGATGAAATAGGTGCCATTCACTTGCGAAACAAAATTACTTCCTTGAAAGCGTGCATTTTCACATCCAAGCTAAATCACAATGTCATAAACCACTCTTTTTAACTTATTAAGGTCTTTGAGGTCATTGCACCCTGACTTGCAAGGAAGCACTGAGAGCATGGCCTTTAGATACACAGAATTTGATGTATTTTTGTGTGTATTTCTGTGTGTATACACATTAGAGCAGCACCTACATACCTGATAGACGTACCATACCAGCTGTATGTACCAGAAGGATCAATAGATTGCAACTAAATATGCAACTAAAGACTCAGTTCCATATGAAATTAAGATGATTGCAAAATATTAAGCAACTTAATGCAATTAAGACACCTTGATATTCTCAAGTAGCATCAGGCTGAAAATATAATGAAATTTATCTGAAAATATCAGAGTAACTGAGTATGCTGTCACTGTAAGGATGTTCAGGATGTTTCCCTACACTCAAATACACACTTGTCATTATATCCCCGAAGCATATAGGTACCTATACATAAATATCTTCATCGCTGTGCTGCCACGTTCTCCAGGATTTTCAGCGAACGCAGATAAACCCAGCAGGCAGAGAAAACAGCTTCATGCTGATCAAGCAAACAGGAGAGAACAAACAGCTCAGTGCTGATAGTGAGCTTCCTTGACTTTTTAAACTAAAGGAGGTTTATTTAGATTAGATATAAGGAAGAAGTCTTTTAAGGTTGGTGAAACATGGGAACTTTGGGTTTTTCAAAGATGCGGTAGGTTCCTCATCCCTGGAAACGCTCAAGGTACTACGCAGCACTTGTGAGGCTTTACTTGGAGTACTGTATCCAGTAGTAGGCTCCTAAGCGTAAGAAAGGCATGGAAATACTGGAGAAAGCCCAACCGGTGTCACAAAAATGAGTAAGGAAATAGAGCATCTCTAATAAGAGGAAAGGCTGAGAGATCTGGCACTGTTTTGTGTGGTGAAGAGAGAATACCTGAGGGCAAGGTGCAAAGAGGACTAAGACAGGTTCTTTCCAGTGGTGCCCAGCGACAGGACCAGAGGCAAGGGGCACACACTGAAACCCAGGAGGCTCCCTCTGAGTATCGGGAAGCATTTTTGCATTTTGAGGGTGACCCAGCACTTGCACGGGTTTTCCAGAGAGGTTGTAGAGTCTCCATCCCTGGGGATATTCAGAAGTTGCCTGGATACAGTCCTGGGCAACTGGGCCTAGGTGGCCTTGCTTGGAAAGTGAGGATGGACCAGACGACCTCATGAGGTCCCTCCCAGTTTCATTCATTCCATGATTCTGCAGTGTTAAAGCTTAGCCAGGTATCTGTAAAACTGTCACAGGGAATGCAGAAAGGATTTGGGATCTGTACACTTGCCTTCATTTCTTCGTGGCATTTGAAAAAATTAGTTAACAAGAACAGTGTAATGGATTTTAAGGCCAGAGGGGAAAATTGTGATCATACAGGCTCACAACACAGACTGTAGAAAGTCTCAAAGTAATTTCTTCATCAAAAATATGACTACAGGATACAGTTTTGAAAGAAATCCTGCCTTCAGTAAGTGACTGTAACTGATGAAAAGACCACCATGTCCCCAAAGTGCGCTCTTTCAATATTAAATTTTCAAGTTTTTGAAAATTTGTGACCTGAAGCCTAGGGTTGAATGGCTTGCTGACCAAAGCAGGCTGTTCTGTCCAACCTATGTGCAGGAGACAGAATTCGGCACCTGGGCTGTGCTGCCTGTGCAAATCCCACCTGTGTGCAGCTCAGCCTTACTCACAGCCTGTCCAGGGCTTGCCAATAGTTTCATGTATGTTTTCTTTCCCTATATAGGCACGGTCCTGAGTACACAAGTATAGGAAAGCACCAGTTTTAAAAGACATTAAGAAATGCATGCCATTTCGCAGAAATTGTAGAATATTCTAAATTGGAAGGAACACACAAGGATTATTGAGTTAACTCTTGAGTGAATGGCCCATAGAGGAATGAAATCCATGACCTTGTCATTATTGACACCATGCTCTGATCAACTGAGCTAACCTCAGTGTCTGCATCTATATGTTAATTGACATACTGCCCCAAATGATGACAAGAAATTATTAGAGAGTCGTGTATGAAGAAATCGGTCACCTATTGACCTGAATCTGACTTTGTTTCCCCCCAAACATTAAAGGAAAATGAAATAAATATATATGCATTCTATAAATACAGAAGCATCTTCTGTGTATACTAATCCAAAGACCTGCTGTCTTGTGCTTTTGAGCAGTTTTTCTGGAAACCAACTATTTTTTTGCAACCAAATATAAGACCTTCCATTTGAAAATAAGCTCTGTACATACTACTTCATCTCTACTAAGCTGTCAAAACTCAATAAGATGTCTCACAAACAAACACCCTGTACCCTTTTCTTTACCTCTGTGACTGTTTCCCTATGAAATAACGTATGCAGCAAGCACAGGTGTTTCCTTTTTTCCCTCTTTCTACTTTGTAAAGATTAAAATAGCTGTAAAAGACCTAATCCTGTAGTAATATTTTATTACCTTTTCAATTATTAGAAGCTTCTGTAAGAGCAGTGGTGGATTTTTTTACCTTTATTATACTTCAAAGTTGCACGTGGTATGTGCTAATGGTTATAGCAGGCATTTTGCATTAGGCGTAGAGATTTTGGGACTAAGGAAAGTGGCATATGCTTACAATAAGCCTTCATGTTAACTTTCGCTACTTCCACATCTGATTTTTATGTGTTGTCTAAGAGACTCAGTCAGCAAGTTTTAGCTTCTTTGCTGGACAATGATTTTGCAAACATTTCAGACATGAACAGAGAAAAAGAGAGGGGTGACAATGTGGCTAGCTTGGCTGGATAAAAGCAGCAGCTGTCTGTGGGGGGCCTCAGGAGACAGGCAGCATTCAGAGGAGGTATCAGGTTTTACAAATTACCAATACCACATTATATTCTAACCCCAGGTGTCTGAAACATGCAATCAGCTATTACTATCGCTGGGAGAGTACTGCTTGTGCTAACACGGTATTATGCAACTGCAGGCAGTGTTTGCATTTATCTGTATAGCTTTAGGACATCCACAGTATTTCAATCTAAACAAAACAAAACCATTTCTTTTTTCTCTGCCAGAATTCATTTTTCCCTATTTCTAAACATGAGGAATACCTGCATGTATTTATTATTTTTACTAGGAAATAAATTGTGATTCCAGTTGAAAAGAAAAGAAAAAAATTAAACCAGCATCTGTTAATTTGAGTGCTATGATTTCCTTTCTGTTTATAATTCAAACCATATCTCTCTACTGTTCAGACTGTCACACCTCTAGGTATCTGATGACTGATGTAATCATTGTGCAATCAGTGGGATCTCCCCGGCAATTATCTAACCCTCTAGAGTAGTTTCTATGATCATGTTGTGAAGTAGTTTAGCTGTTCCTCTTTAAAAATGACGTTCAAAATCCCCCATTGTATCTCTGAGAACTGACATCAGTGCCAGGCCTGGATCTTCTCAGTCTGAATAAAGGCTTGTTCAGAAAAGCAACACTTCAATCTACTTGCCCTCCAGAAGCCCAAAACATTTATGATTCTTATGGAGTAAAATTTAAAGTACATTTTTTTCAGTTCTGTCTCAGAGAAACCTTCTTACCATCATATGGTCCTTGCAATAAAAGAGGAGTTATGCGTGTGTGTGTATATATATGTACACATACATACAGGTATGGATGTATGTATATATATGTATGTTTGTATTTTCAGGAAAAAAAATTGCTGCTTCTCCAAAATTCTATCTCAGGTCTGACTAATGTGAAGATCTCCATTTTCTTTTAGACAAAATATCTGGTGGTTTTGTGGTAAACTGACATTCTAATCCAATTTTTTTTGCATCAGAGGGGGTTTTGACCACTTCTGTATGTAAGTGCCATTTTGCACTGAAATTTGAAATTTTAGTCTATTTTTATCAGATAAGATGAACTGATTTGAAAAATTGGTCTACTTGGAGAGATAAGGCTGAATACCACAGCTTTTGGGCATAGAGATTCATTTGAGCTACCTCGCACTACTAAGTAGATTTATCACACCGACTCAGTGTGCAGTACTACAGGTGAAGTGATGCACTGAGTTCTTGCACAGTCTTTCATGTCATGAAAAAAAAACTGTTAGCAAAACTCAGCCATCAACAAGTTCCCTTAGTTTTGTTTAGTACTATGATGATGATGATGATGATGATGACGATGATGATGATGCAGCAGCAAAAATGCATCTTAGCCACTATGCATATTAATTTAAACTATTGTCTTGGTTTGAGACAAGTTTAGGGGGAAATGCCGTAGAGGGGATGTTTCCTCCACGGAACACAGGTTTCAGCACTCCCTCCTCCACCAATATGAAAGGTATTTCTTGGATGAAAGTGACAAAAACTATCTGTTTAACAAGCAGAGTGCCAGTACAGGACACAGGAAAAATATGAGTAATGTCAGATATTAAACCTCCTCGATGGGGAGAAAGCTGGTGGATGTAGAGTTCCCTCTGTAGCTGGCTCGGCCCCTCCCGAGGCCCAAGGCCAGGACGTGGAGTCCCTGCACCCTCCCTGCCAGTCCACAGGGTCCAATGATCTCATTCTCGGATCACAGCCAGGCCAAACAGTTCCAGAAGAAGAAGAAGTTCTGGAGGATTTTGGTATGCCGTCCTGGGAAAATGTCTTGCCTCAGCTCACAGGCTGGCTAAAAGCAGGAAGGTGCTCCCTCGGCTCTGCAGCAGTGAGAATGTGGGGGAGTGTGTGTGAGTCCTTGAGCACGAACAGCGATGAAGTATTTGCCTGGCTTCTATCCCCGCTCTCCTGGACCCAGCTTAAAGCTATGGGACTCATTTCTGGACATAAAGTAGATGATTGGGAAGTAGAGTATTAGCGTAAAATCACCCCACGACACCTACCGAGGGTTCTGTAAGTGAGCTCTCTATAATGATGACTTGTGAAAGCTTCTAGTGGATTGAAGGGTCCACACTCTAAGAGTTCTGACCTAAGCACACACCTCCTACAAGGAATTAAAGAAAGAACTGCAACTCTATTGTCTACATCAAAAAAATTCCGCATTTTAGTACTTTCTATTGATTTGGTCTTGGTATCAGAATTAATAAATTTCTTCTTCTGAACTTATCACTGCACTTAAACTAGCCAGCAAAATTAACTTTTCTATATCTTTGTCCATTATCTTAAATTCATTAACTGCCATTCTATCATTCCCAGTATCTGTTTTCTTGAAGGCTTTTAAATTGCTGCCTTCCTAGACTGATGCAAAATTTCAAGCAATGGCAAATTCATCAAGGTCAGACACGAGGTTTGTAATAGGAAAGCTGCTTAAATGGCAGATTGAAATTCCTGACTTTCTGTTCTCAAGACGCCTTCAACCATTTTCATTTTGGATATGGATAATATGTGGTTATTTGTGCTCTACAGAAATCCTAAAATATTTATTTCCTTTATTTCCTTTTTTTTTAAAGTCTTAAGCTTGGTGTGAGACTATTCTCTTGACAGAAGGCAGAAATTAAAATCAGATCACCGAGTGCCTCATTTAGTCCCATATCCAGTCAGCTATGAGGGTATCTGCTACTTGGAGGTCAAGAAGATGCACAAAAACATAAAAAACGAATTTTTACAACTACCTGTGACCTTCTCTGTGGCAGAACCACCAAGCTTTCTTCCCCATGAGGTTTCACACTTCGGTTGCTGAAATATTTCATGCCAGCTCTGAGAAGTTTCCGCGTAAGATCTTTCGGACTCCTGACTCTGAAAATACATGTGAAAAGCAAACAATATCTCCAGGAACAGTGATTGCTAAACCATTCAGGCAGTGCTCAGATTGCTTTCACACTTAGATATTTTGCAACTTGATTTCTGAACCAGCTCCCTAAAGGCCCATGAAAAATGTCCCAAAGCTCAAAATCTTTCAGTTTTAAACAGACTCTTGTATGTAGTGTGAGCCTGTGCAAGTCTGTCTTTCAACTAGCTCACAGTCTGATATATGGATTACTCTAGCAGGAAATGCTATAATGAGAAACTTAGGCACCGAGTTTATTTTGTTTTTATGAGCACTTAACAACTCTGATTTGCACGTTTTAAAAAAATAAAAGAATTTTAAAATAACACACTGACAGTAAAATGTAGGTAGTGCTCGAATTCTGCAAGTACTTTACAGTGTTCTCAAGAAGAGAGAAGTTTCTTTTTTCTTTTAATGCAGACAGCTAATTAGCTCTAATTACCTCTGACTATATGCTATGAGCAGGAGGTACATGTTTTTGTTTTTCATAAGCACTGACTGCAGATGACTTCAGTACAGAGTCAGGCAGCCTCTTCTGATTTCTCTGTATTTCTGTTCCCAAAGGAACTGCCTTTGGGATTGTCACACCTGGAAGCAAAGACTTCTGAAGCAGCAATGAGCAGGAGCACAAAACTGTGGTAAAGGTTCAAAAGGCCTGTAAGCCTTCCATTTATTACATGTAATGAGGACAAAGCAGTTTTATTATGCTTTGAAATTTGTGTTGAACGTATTGCATAAAAAATTAATTAGAAATCTTGAAAGAAGAACTCAGACTAGCATAAGGTATTGATATTAAATCAAGTAATGTCCAATTTTTATTTGGGACAAAAAAACCCCAGTATTTATGCACCTGATAAATACAGTGAAGTAAAAGAAGTCTGGTTAATTGGCTGTAGATTGTTAGTATCCACGCGTCTTCCTGCAAATCATTAAAACGAGAGAGTTTAGGGATTGGAACAAGAAAGGTAGATATAGCGGGGAAGGAAAGTGGGACATTGTGCCTTTATCCTACACCGACTTGTCAGACCTGAGGAAATATAGTGAGCTCAAGTTCGTAGTCTCAAGGGGAAAGTTTAAAGATAATTTTCTATTTTTCCCTTTTCTGCACCTTTTAACCTGCAAAGCCAGCTGAGATGTAAAAATTGTAACAAGTAGATTGCTTATGTAGATTTCTCTCCTATAGTCATAGAATTTCTTAATAATAGCTAAAAAACTTGAAAGTTCATCTATGAAGAAATCAATTCTATGCCGCCATAAAACAGTGATTTACAGCAGTTCAAACATAATTGAAGTTGGAGAGCTGAATGGGTTGTCTGTATTTCTAAATGCAACAGATATGTGTTCCCCAGCATTTCATTTGAACAGTTAGCTTTGAACACTTTCAATCCTCATTTAGGCCTCAAAGAAACTACTGTGGAGGTATGCAGTCTTTTTGAGTTTCCCTCCACTTACTGAGCCAGAAAATCTTAGTTCACCTGTGCCCTAAGTATTACTGTAAATTGGCTTCCCTGCTGGAATTAAAACAAAGCCAGTATTTAGGAGACATCTGTGGGAGTATTCTAGAGCCCTTTTTTCCGCCAAATGAATACGGTGATTTTAGTTGAAAACTTTGTATTTGGAAATCTCAGCAGGAATTTTTTTCCTCCTTCTGCACTCCCCCTGAACTTCTGCACTCCTACTGCTCACTCCTTTACTGTTTCTTATAAGATTCTCTTGCCTATTCCTATATTCAAGGGGTGTTGCAGGCTATTAATTTGCTGGACTCAGGGATCCTAAGAGGCTCCTAACAGTTTTACAATGGCATATGTTTCAGAATAAGCCATGAAGGACTGCATGCAAGGGCGAGGGCCTGGCAGGTTTTGCAGATTTTTTTTTCATCACATCTATTTCAGTCTTTCCACCACTTACAATGGCAAAAAATTTATGGGGCCTGGGAGTAAATACAACGGGAACTGTTCAACTTTCAGCCTCACATCACTGCAAGTGTTTGCACTAAATTGTGGGGCTTTTAAAGCAATAGGTAGCAACAATTGTTTCGCCTCTTTTTGAATAGCCATCACTTTGAGACATTTCCGAGTTGCTTGTTTCACTAAAATGGCCTTGTCTGTATTCTGTAGGGCATACTGGATGATGAACATTTTCAAATTACATGGTTTGCAGTTCCTGGTACCACTGAATTTACAGCTGCTTTCAGACTCAGTGAACTGCATTTGATAAGGCTGTATTCAGTCCAGAACCTTTCTTTAGGTACATAATTGAAACTATTCTACCAAATCTGTTTCACTTAGACTACAATCGTGTTCTGCCAGCCACTCAAAAGTCCCCATTCTGCCATGAGCAGTTAGTTAGTGGTGGGTGTATAATATCATTTAATCATTTCCCTCTAAAGCTCTGGCATGGGAGAACAATACTGTAATGATGATCAGGTATGTGTCCAAGCAGTGTCTCAGGCTATTCCAGTGTGTGATCTTGTGGTGTGGCAGTTATAAATTCAGAGACACAGATGTCCCATTAAGGGACAGTCCAGACTTTGTGCTGTCATTTAGGGACTGGCACGTGGCTGGTAAAGGACTCAGTGGAGTTTTCCATCTGTTTAACCAGCTACAGCCTGCATAGCAAACACTTCTCCCCTTCTAGTTGTCATATTACAAGTTGAGGTTTTTTCAGTCTGTGTTGTAATGAAGGGGCTCTGAGAACACATTTTTCTTATACATTCTCAAAGTGATTTGTTTACTGATTTCTTCCCTCTGTCACTGCAGAAATTTATCTTGCTTTACAGATTACTACATTACTATGTTCAGACATTTTGATGATAAAAGATTTCCAATTCTTTTAGCAATCAGTGTGAACGGAAAGAGAAAAAAAATGCAGTGTTATTCACTGTATTCCACAAAACTTTCAAAGCAAAAGAAAGCAAAATAGGTTGGAGTTTCTTTTTGTTTGTTTGTTTGTGTGACCTGCTAATTACGACACTTAAAGAAATGGAGTTATGACTTTATAGGCAGAGAAGAAAATGCATGAAGAACGTATAAAGCACTTTTTTAGATGAGGATTTTCAGAGATACAGCAAAAAAGGAACAATCTTCTGAGTTGTAAATGAGAATCCTGGAAGTCTAAATCTGCTCTCTATTTTAAGAATATTGATACTTCTTTTATTCAATTTTAAAAATGTATTTTATTAATGTGTGTCAAAGCAGCTCAGCTTCTATTTTATTTGAAAGACAAGTATGAGATGTTCTTGCAGCACCATTAACTGTATATTTTTCCAAGCTGTCATAATCATACGTTTATTATTTAATCCAAAGTCTGTTCAGTTTATTGCTTTGTGAGGAACAGAGGGATTTGTAAGAATTTCTAACTCACTTTAAACCCAGCTCTTAAGTGATAGAGAGAACTGTTACCATCAGCAGCCATACTGCTGGTGGCTTTCTTTTGGGGAAAGATTGGCAGTGCCAGGCTTCCCCAATGAATAGTTTGCCCCTTTCCTCAAGAAGGACAAGGGATTAGTTTTGGGATACACAAAGGTGCCCTGCTTCCACAGAAGGCATTGCACTTCTTCTGGGGAACAAAGACAAGGAATCATCATCTACATGGTGGAGCCCACTATGTGAATTCTACATGAAGTCTGGATTCCTCACCTCGGGCAATGATAACATTTTCAGGAATTAGGTACTTAAAAGTTGGACTTCAAGGAAAAAATGTCATTTTCTGGAGCTACCACTTTCATTAGTCAATTTCTTCATTGGCAGGGCCATATATTCCATGAGCATTTCATGTATGTACTCCTTATTGTTTGGCACTCTTTCTGCTCCTTGGCTGCCCTAAGCAAATGGAGTAAGAAAAACAGCAAAAGGATAACTCCCATTTTGCTTCCCAGAAATTTTAAAATATTGTATATTTTTAAAAAGCCATTGGAATAATAAATAAATAAAATTAAATTTTTGTATTGTTTACATCAGAAAAAATCTGAAAATTAATTTAAATGGAAACAAAAATATATGTGTACAGATGTCTGAGAGAGCCACCCTGCTAGTGGCTCTCAGTCTGTGGTCAACAAACCAGAAATTATCTGCAAAACTTTTCGTTCTCTTGACAACAAGATGTTCTGAGAGAAATAAACATGGAAGGTCAGAAAATTAAAGAAACGCTTATCAAACTTCCCACAAAATTAAAAGATAGAAATGTCCCCTAAACAATCTCTGCTCCATTCACTCAGATGTGTAGTATACTGTTTTTCTCATGAGTTGTGCATGGTGGATAAAGCCCCATCGAACCCCTTGCCAAACCTGTAGATCCCATTTCAAACAAAGGTATGACTCAACATAATTCCTTCTCTAAAGAGTATGTGATTTAGGGCACAAGACAGTGCGTCAGGCCACATAAAGGCAGAAATAAGGTGCACCAAACAAAATATTTCTGCTCTGCAGTTGCACTGTAGAAGAGCAAAGACAGGATGAACTGCTTCAGAAATATCAGTATTTCCTGTGGCTATTCTGAGCCAGGATCATCTCTACACCCGTCAATTCAGGGATTAGGCAGAAAAAGCAGATACAGATGGAAAGATATATACATCTGCACACTTAATAATATATGTGCAATACTAAGGTCAGTTTTACCAAACTTTTTTGACAGTCGTTTATGACTTAAGTAGACAAAACTGATTCATCAGATTCCTCATTTACAGCAGGTAGAAAATCAGGCCTTAGCTAGTACCTTCTGTATAAATTTTACAAACTCTCAGGCATCCATTAGATATATAAAAGGAGTGGCCTCTGCAGACAGTGGGGCAAGGGTGAAGAGGGTGGCAAAGGGCAAGGGAGACTGATTGAGCGCTTGGAAAGCTGAAAGTAGGGTTTGATTGTTTTATTAGCAAGAAGGTTGGAGGTTATGAGACAAGGAGAAAAGATAGCTCTTCTGATGGGAAATTTAGAGACCCACAGATGCATTTAAGTGTGTGGAGGGCTTTCCAGGTGGTGGAAGGGCTGAGTGGTGCGGGGGCCGGCACTAGGAATGGGGAACGGAGGAGGAGGAGGGAAAGGATGTGTGGTAAGCTCAGCAGCCAGAACAGGGAAGGCAGTGCTGTAAATCACATGAACTGCCTTGCTCCCACATGGAAAGAAAAGGAGCGGAGGTCAGTTGGATTTCCTTGGGGTTTCACGTATTTTATTACCTTGGGTTATCAAATGGATCTAGACACGAAGTGTTAGAGAGACCAATTAGGGACAGGATTGTGAGGTCAACTGTTATCCTGATGTTTACAGAGAGTAGGTTAAGCCTGAAAAGAAGGTGAGTCAAGAAAACATACCTGGAGATACTCTGAAAGTAGCTGTACCTGTTTGGGGGTTTTTTTAAAGTAATCAGAAGATACTCGAAAACACCTTTCCACTCAGATTCTTTTCTAATCTAGTATATATCTTGACTCAACAGCTTTGACAGCTTCAGCCTTAGTGTTTATAGTCTTCCTTTTGTCTTTCAAAAAATTAATCTACAAGATACAGTGGGGAGCTGAAACAATTCTAAGTTACTAAATAAATACAACAATATAGTCATGATCATGTGTGTGTGTTACTGCCCTATAGGGAGAACGTGTATTTCTGGCAGAGTGCCTTGTGTCTGACTGTTCCCCCTGTGGAGCAGTAATGTGTTCAGGTAGTCATGCCTAAATCTAATAAAAATTGAAAATTAACAACTCTATTCCCAAAAAATTAATCCTGGGTCTAAAGCTACATCAGAAAACCCTTCCCACACACATACGCGAAAACCAACCCACTAATAAGTGGCCTTTGCATTCTAGGTGAATACAAATTACTTTGGAAAAGAAACCACAAGATTAGATATACTTAGGACATTAGTATTATGTTGAAAAGATCATAAGCTATGAAAGACTGGAAATGCCATAGCCAGTCTTCATAAACTGAGAGTGCTTAACCCCAAGCCTTTTCACACCTCAGCTATGACAGTAAGCTTCTCAACTTAATAAACTTGCAATAAAGTCCCACCTGTAGGTGACATCAATTAAAAAGATATAGGCAGACACTATATGACAATGTTGATAAGAAAATACTCATAAATTAAAGAATGCATTATTTCGTTTAAAAGATGGAACTTTAAGCTAGAATTGATGGATCACAGAATAATTTAGAATTAAAGGGGCTTCTTGAATTCTTTCACTCTAACCTCTCTGCTCAAGCAGAATCAGCCAGAGTAGGTGGTGCAGGACCATGTCTGTCTGGGTTTTGAGTATTTTCAAGAAAAACGCTCCACAACCCCTCTAGAAAATCTGTGTCGGTGTTTGACCTCCTGCACAGTGATAAAGGTATTTTCTCGTATTCAGATACAGTTTAATGTGTTTTTTCTGTCCTGCTAGTGGGTGCTTCTGGGAAGTGTCTAGCCCCCTCTTCTCCCTTCCTTCCTATCTAGTATTTATACATGTGGATAAGATTCCTTTGAGCCTTCTCTTCTGCAGGATAAAGAGTCACAGCCCTCTTCTCTTATGAGCAAGATGCTCCAGACTCTTAATCTTCTTTGTGGCCCTGCATGTGGCTGGCTTGCTCCTGCAAGTTCATGTCCTTCTTACATTGGGGAGCCCAGGTCTGAAGTCAGCACGTCAGGTGCTGGATAGGGAAGATCTCCCTGGCCCAGGAGGCTGTTGGCTTTCTTTACAGAGAGGGAGCATTGCTTTCTCATGGTCGTCTTGTCCACTAGCACCCAGGTCCTCCCCAGCTGAGCTGGGTCCTGGGCCATCAGTTCCTTGTATTTTAGTGGTGCCCAGGTTATTCTTCCCAGGATGCAGAACTTTTCATGTCTCCTTGTTTAATTTCATGTGGTTCCTGTTCTTACAAATTTCTTGCCTTTTCAGATCTATCTGAATGGTGATAAAACCCTTTCATGTTTCAAATGTTTGAGACATTTTTTTCTCTCAAAATGTGCTGAGGGCGTAGTTGGCTCCATTGTTTCTGAATGTAGATATTAAAAATAGAAGATAATTTAGGAAAATGTTATGATTGGTCTAATATTAGTTCAGACAGAAATCTAAGCCATACAGATAAGGAACTGTTTGAGAACCACTGGCATGAATCTGCCGAGGGTCAGCTGTGCCTCACCAATATAACTGCTTGTGCGATAATGTGACAGGATGATTTGTGGATGAGGGGGGAGCAGTTGGTACCATTTCCCTCAGTTTTAGCAAAGATTTTGACTGTGTCTCACACTGTACTCTCAAATCCAAGGAAGAATTTTATTATCTGCATGTGTGCACTACCAGGTGGAGGAAGCACTGGCTGGATGTTGGACTCAGAGAATTTTGGTTAATGCTGATGTCAACGACTACAGAGCTCTGTACCAGGATGTGTCCTGATTGTGATTATGTCACTTGGAGGAGCAGAGGGACTGTACTCATGTCAAGCTTGAAGCTGACACCGAACTGGGGGTAGTTTTCTGGAATTCAACAAGGACACATCCTTGCCCCTGAGAGAGATAGCCCCTCCAGCAGACTGATTGATTGGGAGGAGCTCAGGCAGGAGGACTTGGGGGTCTGAGTGGGCACGGAGCTGAGCAGAAAGCAGCAGTGTGCTCTGGCGTGCTGAAGGCCAGCTGTACCCTGGGCTGTGTGAACTAGCTGGCCAGCTAAGGGACAGGATTTTCTCCACTGGTTTGGCGCTCACTGGTTTACTTGTCACCAAGACATAGCACACAGTTTGTGATCCTCAACACCTGCAAGAGATCAATAAAATCAAGCCAGATCAGCAGAGAACATTGAGGTTATTAGAACAAAACAATTTCAGCAAATTCCAAGACACAATATCTAAGGGAAAAAACCATACCACTCTGTTATATAGATGGTCGTGTATATTCTTGAAAGCAGTTACCTGGAAGGATTAAAGGTCATAGGAGACAAACAACTTTGCATGAACTTCTATGACTTAAATTCTGAGGTGATGTTTACATGTATTAGCAGGAAAATAAAGAGTCAGGAGATAAAAAGAGGGCACATAAACCTCTAGGTGTGAAATACGACATCACTGTCCATGAATATTATGTAGACAATTTTTCACCATAGCTTTAAAAATAGATGGAAAATCAGAGAAGGCAAATAATCGCACTTTAGAGCAAGAGGAGTTGGTTTTTCGGTAAGAAACATACAGAGCCTAATCAATTTAGTTCATCATATCAGTGGAAAACAGCTTGATTATGGCGTGTAAGCGCTTTAAGGGGACAAACTACCTGAAACTAAAGAGCTCTTTAAACTACCTGTGAAGTGCATAGCAAGAGTGAATTGCTGCAAGTTAGAGCCAGTCACATTCAAATGAGTAATACAGAACATTTTTAAATGATGCTGATTATGCAGTAAAATAATCTACCAATGAAAGTGGGGGATTCTCTATACTAGAGTGAGGAGTTA
The DNA here is from genome assembly GCA_013398015.1 of Oreocharis arfaki. Lineage (NCBI taxonomy): Eukaryota > Metazoa > Chordata > Aves > Passeriformes > Paramythiidae > Oreocharis > Oreocharis arfaki. The sequence goes on along the minus strand of VZRR01027747.1, from coordinate 1,101,009 downwards.
TTCCTTTCTGGAAAATGTGTTGTTGGCCTTATGCATATGATTGCAGGTGTGATACATGGGACATTTACAGAAATTATGAGCTTTCGGCTGGAAGGCGTGATGACATTGAAACCAATCCTGAATTCGGACCGATTTGCTGCAAATGTGCTGCAAAGTAGCAAACCTGAGGTGTTGCAATGGACTAGGACCAGTATGTTAACTGGGGGTATGATGGCTTTTTTAAACAAGCTGACTCAAACATTTACAACCACGTGACCTTGCTCCTTGTTGCAAAAAACTGTAATGGATTCCATTCAGTGGGAATCAGATGAAATGTAATGGATAAGCACAGATGGAATAATGATCCTTTCTGGTCTTAACATTTCTGAATTTGAAAAAATCAGAAATTCTATTTTACCTGTGCTTTAGCATACCCAGCTGCACGTTATGCCTAATAACAGCCATATGATTTATTTGACGTATGTTAAGTCGTCTCAGAACCTTAGATAAAGTATGAGTCATAATTGTCATATTTATTACAAGTGATCAATCTGTGTCAAACAAATTTTGGATGATAACATGGAGTCGCAGTGGGAGTTTGTTGGGTTTTCTGAGGAGGGTGGGTTTTTTGTCTGTGTGTCCTGAAAATCACCTTTGCTGTGGCAGCATTTTCAAGGCAGGCTTGCAAGAAATCTCAGCAAGGAGGAGACACAACAACCCCACAGCCCAAGGAGGCTGTCTGCCTCCAGCCATCCCTGACAGCTGCGGGTGCACATCGTGTCAGCCTTGGTACTGCTGGGTTCTGGGGGGAGTGCTGTCACCTCCCTCCAGCTTGAGGGTCTGGCAGCCAAAACTCGCAGTGAGAAGGTCACGACAGAAAACTTGTTCGGAGAAAGAGCCTTCACAGATTATGCATATTAATCTAAGAACTTTAAGACAATCCGTCAACACTGAACATTATTTTCAATAGTTGAACAATTTGGTGCCTCTACCAATTCACAGGAGCTTCCTTGTGATTTAACAAAGAGAAAGGGCTGTGATAAAAGAGGTAAGGAGTGGAGGGGAAAAGCAACAGATACAGGGATACAAAATCACGTTCACTGCTTACTAAATCAGAGTCTAACATGCGGGAGGAAACCTCGGGTGCCCTCCCAGCAGCTAATATATTGATGGCTTTGCCTTCTCTTAAATATGTTAATTTCCTTTCCGCAGTGACTGTTTCAGGCAGAGGTATTTTTTGTTCTCTGGAATACCAGCACCTTCTTGTTGCCACCCGCACACCTGTGTTTCACACAGTCCAACATTATTTACTGCAAATAGTCCTCACACCAGCACTGAATGGGCAGGACGGTGCCCAGTGCTCTCACTGCTTTGGAGAGAGCTGGACACGGTCACATTAAAGACCACTGCTTGATTTGCAGCTTGTGCACAAAACCAAAACTCATTCTGGCTGAAAGAGTCAACCCCTCCCCACTAACAGTGCCTGAGAGACTTGAAACTAATGTCTGTTTCTAGCATCTGATTTTTCGCTTTACACACTTGGTAGGTGGATACTTTCTTATTTTATGAGGGTTGTTGTGTCTGCAGCATTTAAATTTCTTTTTTTATGTGCTGAAATATGCCCACAAGAAATATATTTAATAAGAACACATGAACACATACATAGTTCATCATTACACATAGAACTAAATATATATTCCCTTGTGCCAGCAAAATTTGACTTATATTTTACCTAACAGAAAACCTTAGTCAAAGTTGTGCCTTAGTTACTCTTTCTACCCCTATACTAAAATATATATTGCAGAAATAGTGGGGAGCAAACATGTAATTTAAAAACAATGAATTATAAACACTACATTTTAAACAGCAGGGACATTGTTTTCCCCTTTGATTTCTGTTTTTGAGAGCATTATTACTAATGCAGACTTACAAAATTTGAAGTTGCGTATTTACTATCAGCAGAGTGACTTTATCACTTTGGCTAAATAAAAACAATCTGGGAGGTAAGCCACCTTTGCAATTTTAAGAAATCTGGACTCACTTTTTACCTTTTGCATATTTTAATGACTTCTTATTGTTTGATAGTGATTTTTCAAAACAGTTATGTAGACAGCACTTTTTGAAGTAATCTTGGGTGCAATAGAATACAGAATAGAGTATGCAACATTTTAATCAACTTCAGGTTGTCTAAAGGACACTGTAACCATGTCTGTCCCTTCAGTTCTTTGAATTAGTAGGACGAAGGGAGAAAATGCTGGAAGCATTTTTACCATTCAGTTGTTAGCTTCCCTCTACGCTCTGCTAATGCACTTGAACCTTTGCCTGCAGTAAATGCAGGAAGACCGCAGAGAAGGAAATGGAGTTTATCTCTCCTCAAGGTCACTGCTCAGCACTTGTGCTACCTGACATGACCTGGCCTTTCAGAGGTGCAGGCATGTGGCTGTACATGGCAAGAGGAGGATGAGATGGATTTATTCACTGGGGGAGTACTTACTGCTCAAAAACTAAGTTGTGAATATTAATAGCATACATTTTCATTTAATCTCAAAAAGACTTAAATAAATTGACCTGCTTTGGGGGTATGGGGAGTGTAAACCTTCTGATCCTCAGAGGTAGCTGAAGTAGTTCAGAGGAAGAGAGTAGGTCACAGTCCTGCATCTAGAGAGAATTCATTGTGTGTTTCACATGCATGTAACCATCTCCCTTGGTGGCTACTCAGAGCTGCAGCTCTCTGAATAGAACCACAACAGAAAGAAGAAAGAAACAGTCAAACAAGAACCCACCAAAAAAAACCCCAAACCCAAAAACAACAGCAACAACAACAAATCAAAACAAATAAACAACAAAAAATAAAACCTTTACACCAACACTGTTCACTTTAAGAAAAAAGACATATGATACAGGTGAAAGATAACAACAGCTAAGAAAACAGGTTATATTTATTTACAAACGTGCAAAGGAAATTTTATATTTATCCTCCTTCTTGTTGTTTTATTTCCAGAGTATATCACAGCATGAAGCAGCTACACCCTGAAAATGGCACAAAGAGCCTTAGCAGTGGCATTTTAACAAGCCTAAATGATTTAGAGTCTATAGTGATCTTGTTATTTGATTGGATGAGATTAGTATGAGGGATGCATGCCTGAATGCATTGTGCACTCTAATGGTCTGACCCATTAAGTGAGTTCACTATGAACTGTATCCTGTTGTACTGCAGACAAGTAGGGCAGTCAATGATTTCAGTTTTATCACTGAAAAAGGCAAGAGGTGAGAGGTACTCAGGTGATGCTGGCTTTCCCTTTCGCCACTGTGACTTGATCTTTTCTGACTGTTCATGTAAAATTTGTGAACAGGGAGCTGGCAAACAACATGGCTGCAGTCAGAATCAGAAGTGGGGAAAAAGATCAGTGGAGATGGTTAATTGCAAACTGTAAGATATTGCACCAGGTGATAAGAATACGAAGCCAGCTTGCTCCTGGTACTAATAGGAATCTTAGCCCTAGATATCATCCTAGCCAGTGACTTTCAATGCTTTATTTCGCCTTTTTTTTTTTTTTAATTTTGAAAGCATGAAACTGGAGATGTTTAAAGCATATTAGGAGAGCATAAGTTCTTTGCATTCCACTTCAAGTTCCAGAAAATCAGACCTCTTGAACAAAATGAATCCTATGAAATTCCCTAGCCCAGTTTGCTGGGTTTCAAAGTGTTTGCTTCAATCGATATGTGCTTTCTGCACTGAAATAAAACATGGCTGCTCACTTAGAGCAGTGCTTCTCATTGTCTATATCAAGTCATTGCCTCATATGATGATGAGAGTCGTTTGGGTAACAATATATTTTCATTATTCACTGTGTCTGGGCAAGACAGGATTCTGTCCCACAAATATAATTTCCATTCTCTGCCTTAAAACATTATACAAACAATGAATAAACTTTAGGCTGAACAAATGAATCCGCTGAAATTTTATTGATATGACCCCAAGACAAAAAGTAGTATTTGCTGGTATGGTTATTGATGTTCTGTGGCCTCAAAATAGAAACATACAAAAGAAATGCTCATCATTCTACTGTTTTTAAACAATCTGCAAGTACAGTTACAGGTTGGGTTGTAGAGATTCTTCTGCAGTTTGTACCGTGGAGACTCTGGTGAGCAAGTGAAATTACATCAACAATAATACAAAGTATTGTTTTAAGTGTGAATAGGGTTTCATGCCTCAGTTGTCCTTGGAGGAGGTATTTGTGCTCTCTGTGTGTGTGTATTAAGATATAGCTGTAGAGAGCACTGACCACATCTTCCCCAAAATATCTAACCAAAGCCTTCACAATGCCTCCATGGACAAGCAGAAATATTCGCCACCATTATTGTGTTCAATCACTGGTTTAAGTACAAAGCTCAAGGGTGATTCCTTAAGGAAAAGGAATTGGCAAGCTAGAGTGTGCAGAGAGGGTGGGAAAAGGCAGGAGCGAAACAATTCTTGTACCTGAGCTGATTTCATCATAGCCTTAATAAGGAAGCAACACAGTTTGAAATATTTAGTTCTGCAAGATTCAGAATTAAACCTCAACAAAGAAATTAATTTCCCAGCGAAAAGTCACTCAGCGCAAATGGAAGTTTCTGGAAGATGAAGGTGACATACCAAAAGGCTGCAAGAAGACAACTCACTGTAGAAAGCTGACAGATTGAGTTTGAAGTTGAATTTTACACAGGAAAAAAAGATATTGAGCAGTGCAATCTAAAATTATTTCCATCTCCTTTGGTAAAAAAAAGGAAAAATATATTCTAACAGATTAGGCAATTTGCAAGCATTTGCTGAAGATGACACAGCATGGACAGGGAGGACATGGAAAGCAGCAAGGTGAGATGAGTTCTCTGTGGACCACTGGACAAGATTACAAGCAAAGGAGGTCAAACAGACAGCCTGAAAAGCAATAGGGCATGTATTGATTTCAAGCTGGACACAAATCGGTGTGTTGCTGCTGACAGTTATTCGTACTAGAGTGAAAGACATTATGATGTGGAAAAAACCCGAAGCTAAGTGGAAGACAATTAAATGTATGGTAAAATGTATGTTAGAGAACCAGAAAAAAAGGTGGACAGATGGAAAATGTTCGTTTGGAGCTCAAAAACTGTTTTGTCTCCTTCGTCTTGAAAGACTGCTTCTAGAAAGAATATGGAATGAAGACTACTTAATATGGGTTGGGAAATACCCTCTGGCCATGGAATGGTCCTCAGGTGAGCACTGCTGGTTAGTTCTGTTATCCAAGTAGCACAGGATGCCTGTGAGTGTGGGTTGTATTTATACCAGTCATTTACATTTTGTTAATAGATTTTGGCTTGGAAAATATGATAACAGGGACTGTTACATTAATGACCTCTGGAGATGACAGATGGAGCAGCAGGAAAATATCCATTACAGGCAAGTGAAATGAGCCAAAATGAAAGGTCTACATATAAGAAAGAATAATAAAATAAATAAAAGCTGGCAATTAAAAAAAGGGAAATCTGTAAAACTCAATATACCATGAGAGATAAGTAACATTGGGAAAGCATGCCAGAATCTGAAGGGGGTGTTTAAAAAATGAGAGAGAAACTGATTTGATTGATTTCTGAATCTGATGAGCTTTAAAATATTAACGTATTTCCCTTTCATTTGTAGGATTCTTCAGGACTGATCAAATATCTGTAGGGAATTGCCCAACAGAGAATGATATAATTTAGGAATTTAGTTTGGCAAGACTATAGTTATTGCTTGGAGAATATTTATGGGAGATCTGGAGGGGAATTAGTTTTAATAAGATATTCTGATTACCACAAACATGTTGTGAGAATCTGGGCCGAGGGCTAAGCAGAACTGTACACCCTGCAGACCTTAATGTTTTCCACTATTTGTGAGAAAAAAAAATATTTTGCTTGCTTTTGTTAAATTATGTAATTACTTTAATAGCTTCTCAATAGTCAGCCTTTAATGTCAGTAACTTATTTGGATCCTGAAAGTCTTCCTTGGATACTGTGAGACTCCTAAGGGAGCATCGAGATCTCATCAACTGTGTTATTAATATTTGATCTTTCTCTACAAAATTGATAATGATGCCTTGGGTGATTTTTACAAATATGCCAGTCCTCAAAAGAACACACATAAAGCGATAAACCTGGGTAAGTAGCTATATTGGAATAAGATGATATTTTCTCGTTCAAAACCAGGAGTACATCAAACAGTTTACTCCAAAAGCAATCTACTACCCTGCCTGGAATTTTCTTGTCTCCACATTGCCCCTAAAAGAACTCTTTTTATAATCAATAATAAATGGTAAAAAGTAAATATATTTCATTGGATATCCCATCAAAACCAAAGAAATCACCTTGTCTTTGACTCTAGTTCTTGGGATTTATTCCCAAGTTTAAAAAAAAAAAAATCCTAGATTTGGAAATTAGTATATTTTGAAAAAGCTTCATGATGAAAATTTGGTCCATTTCAGCTGATGTAGAAACCAGTCATGTGTTACCTTTTTACATATTGCCAGTAAGTTCTTTTCAGTTAATTTTTATCTCTCTTGTACAGCTTATGTGTTATCGAAGAAAAATGATAGCCTATAATTTTGTAAGTCGGAAATGGAAAGGAGATCACCATGTAACAGGGTGTCTTGTTATTCCAAGCAGTTGACAAGATACTGATAACAAGTGAAAGATCCCCTCTGCTTATTTTTCTATGTACCTCATGCCTACCTCTATAGAATATCTGTATTTGTGTTGTGCCAGTGGACCTACCTCACTGGAAGGGAGATTTTCAGCAAAATATTCATTCAGTGAAGCATTATTTTCTGTAGCAGTTTTGAAAAGCCCTGGGGCAATTATAATCTTAGTATGTGCTGTCACTATAGTGTACATAAAAACACTTTTAAACTTGATAAAATATATCCTAGACATCCTTTCTATGGTAAAACAATGTTGTTATGACAAGAAAAATTATGTAAGATGTTACCTTGTAGACAGCCACTTTTTTGACCTATTTATTTGCCCTTTGGAAAGGAAATAATATTTCATATGGTCACAGCTTGGGTTGCCTTCTCTAAAAAGTCAAAGTCAGATTGTCTTTAGGTGGGCTAAGATTTGATAGATAACATCAGTAGGCACAATCTAGAAGCATCCCAGCTGAAGTAAGAGGTATCAAAATCATACATTATGAGAAATTACTGTCTTCTGTCATGCACATCTATCTCATGCGTGTTTTGACTGCTTGCAGCATTTAATGCCAACTATCTTGTTAATAATCTTTGGATCATGAATATAGGCTGCTGTGTCCACCACAACTTTCTTCTGTTTGGCACTGCTTTGATAGACATAAGAGAGAAAGTAATAGATGTTAATTTTTTTGAGAAATCTTCATACCCTGTTTAGACAGGAAAATCACAATGATGCTAAACTCTCTAAAAAATTTCCAGTGAAAGGACTTTAGTCTGTGTGTGCTAAAGCAACACATGGTAAGTTGAAATATTGGGGAATCTGTTTCAAAACCACATTGCTACTTTAAAATTATATCAAATGAGGACACAGTCCAAAAGGACTCATGACACTTACCCAAGTCCAAATGCAGCCAAAGGATGAAAAATTAAGACCCATCTGAGAGTTTTTTATATACATCCCAGCTTTTGCAATCAACACAGTAGCTTTCAAATTCTTTTTTCACTCATTTGGCCAAGGGAGAATTTTTGGTAATATGGAGCAACAGAAAATGAGGAAACAGTAATGTAACTGTCCATGAAGGAAAGGCAGAAAAATAATGAATAAATGGTGTGAAAAATGACAGTTTCTTCACAGTGTACGCTGCAGATGTATTGCAGCTATGAATTATCTCCCGCCAGGACAGTTTCTGGTGGTCAGGACACAGGTCAGCAGTCTGTTCAGCAGCCTGTCCACAGCCTGCTTTGCAAATGGGCACCAAACACAGAGGAAAACTCTTCCCGGACTTTATGACAATCTAGACCTCTAAGCTGGCTTCATAAAAAACCTGAATCTAATCCATCATTTACACCCCACTACACAGGTCTCCTGCACACCTGTATTCTGCACAGTCACCTGAAATTATATGGAAACACCCTGCAGAAACTGTGATTCAAAAACCCAATAATCTGAGCACAGCTTCTCATGATTCATGAGAGAGCTATAGGAACTGATGTCATTTACCTACCGTGCCTTAGTGACATAAAATATAATGGTGTCTCTATCTGCTGAAAATTTTCACAGAATTTAAAGAATATCTAAGACGTTGTCGTATCAACTCCTGATGTAGTTTAGCACACCCTGTGCAAAATTAACTGAAAGGTCATATCTCAACAATCCTGTCCAACTTCCAGTGTTTTTGAGTTTTGGCTGCAATATGCTGTGGTACAAAACTGGATGTTGCAGCAATCGTTGCCCCATTCCATTAAAATGTACCATAATTTTCCAAGTTGTCTCTGCCTTGACGGAAATGGAAAGGAGATCACCATGTAACAGGTTACATCCTTTCATTGGAAAAGGCAGCTTTCTGGTTTTAATGTAAAGAGTTTTCCAGAGTTCATCTGCAGAGCCTTGAAAGGCAGCACGAGTAACAACTGACTAAGAAGAAATACTAGTTCCTCTTTTGGGGTTAATCTGATTCGAATTATTTGGTGTTTGCTGAAAATTTGAAGTAGGTACATGGGCAATTTCTACGGCTTAACCAAGATGCAATAGCTTGTTACTCTACAATAAGCAGTTTGTCTGTATAAAACCACTATTGCCTGCTTTATATGGCATCCAAACATTCAGATTGCCTTGGTTTTAGCATGGAATGCTGAAGAGATGGTGTTCTATTATCTCCCTCACTAGTTTCAAATAAACATGTACTGCTTATGAAATATTTATTTGCCCTCTGCTTTTTTGCTTTCTGGAAATCTGAAGGGAAAATTATTTTTTGTTTCATAGAATCATGGAAACATAGAATCATGGAATCATAGAAATCAATCTGGAAAAGACCTCTAAGAACATCAAGTTCAATCATTAAGCTAGCACCACTGTGTTCACCACCTAAACCATGTCCCCAGGTGCCATGTCTACAGCCTTTTGAACTCTTCTAGGAATGGCGAATCAAACACTTCTCAAGCAACTTATTCCAATGCTTGACAATCCTTTCAGTGAAGAAAATTTTCCTAATATCTAACCTAAACCTCCCTGGCACAGCTTGGCATCACTTCCACTTCTCCTATAAATTTTTACTTCGGAAAAGACACCGACCCCCCACCTGGCTACGCCCTCCTTTCAGGCAGTCTGATGAGACTGATAAGGTCTCCCCTGAGCCTCCTTTTCTCCAGGCTGAATAACGCCAGCTCCTTCAGCCACTCCTTACAGGGCTTGTGCTCTAGACCCTTCACCAGCTCCGTTCTCCTTCTCTGATCGTNCTTCTAGGAATGGCGAATCAAACACTTCTCAAGCAACTTATTCCAATGCTTGACAATCCTTTCAGTGAAGAAAATTTTCCTAATATCTAACCTAAACCTCCCTGGCACAGCTTGGCATCACTTCCACTTCTCCTATAAATTTTTACTTCGGAAAAGACACCGACCCCCCACCTGGCTACGCCCTCCTTTCAGGCAGTCTGATGAGACTGATAAGGTCTCCCCTGAGCCTCCTTTTCTCCAGGCTGAATAACACCAGCTCCTTCAGCCACTCCTTACAGGGCTTGTGCTCTAGACCCTTCACCAGCTCCGTTCTCCTTCTCTGATCATTCTCCAGCACTTCAGTGTTTTTCTTGTCATGAGGGGACCAGAACTGAACACAGGACTCAAGGTGTGGGCCCATCAGTGCCCAGTACAGGTCACTGCCCTGGTCCTGCTGGCCACACTATTGCTGATACAGGCTAAGATGCCATTGGCCTTCCTGGCCACCCGGGCACACTCTGGTTCATGTACAGCTGCTGTTGACCAGCACCTCCAGTTTCTTTTTCATCAGTGTCTTTAGAGTCCCTCTTTCCCAAGCCTTAGCACTGTCTGGGGTTGTTGTGACGAACTTCTGACCCAGCACTTCATCTTGTTGGACCTCGTCCAGCTGGCTNCAGTGTCTTTCTTGTCAGGAGGGGACCAGAACTGAACACAGGACTCAAGGTGTGGTCCCACCAGTGCCCAGTACAGGTCACTGCCCTGGTCCTGCTGGCCACACTATTGCTGATACAGGCCAAGATGCCATTGGCCTTCCTGGCCACCCGGGCACACTCTGGTTCATGTACAGCTGCTGTTGACCAGCACCTCCAGTTTCTTTTTCATCAGTGTCTTTAGAGTCCCTCTTTCCCAAGCCTTAGCACTGTCTGGGGTTGTTGTGACGAACTTCTGACCCAGCACTTCATCTTGTTGGACCTCGTCCAGCTGGCTTTGGTCCATGAATCCAGCCTGTCCAGATCTCTCTGCAGATCCCTCAGTCTTCTGGCCCTCCAGCAAATCAACACTGTTGCCCAGCTCTGCAAATGAGAGGACACTCAATCCTCTCAACCAAATCGTTGATAAAGATATTAAACAGGACTGTCCCCAGCTCTGAGCCCCGGGTAGCACCACTTGTGAATCCACAAGTTGGATTCAAATCCATGCACCGCACACACTGAGCCTAGCAGGTCTTTAACTCTGCCAGCAACACACCTATCCAAACCATGAGCAGCTGATTTCTCCAGGAAAATGAGAGTGAGAGAGCATCAAAGACTTTGATGAAGCCAGGTAGACATATCTACAGCCTTTCCCTCATCCAACAAGCAGGTTAGCTGGTCTCAGAAGGAGACCAGTTTAGTCAAGCAGGACCTGCTTTTCGTAAAACCATGTTGGCTGAGCCAGATCCTGTGGTCATGCTACATGATGACCCTCAAGATGATCTGCTCCATTGCCTTCCTTGGCACTGAGGTCAGACTGGAAGGCCTGTAGTTTTCTGCATCATCCTTCCTGTCCTTCTTGTACGTGGACATCACATCTGCTAACTTCCAGGCACCAGGGTCCTTCCTGGTTGACCAGGACTGCAGGTAAATGATTGAAAATGGTTTGGCAAGATCCTGCCCGCTTCCTCAAGACCCTTAGATGGGTGTTTATCACATTTGTCATGCCCCATTCCATTTTTAACCAGAACAATAAAGACACAAGTACATGTAATAAAAATTAATTAGAGGAGGATTTCTGAAGAGTCCTAACAATTCTGTGACCACAGAGGATGTGGAGAAAAGTTTATCAGATTTTTAAGTAAAAATACTGCATAAATAATTGTGATCACAGCTAACTTCATCCTAAGGTGGGGTTATGATGAAGCAATGTCAGTTGCAGTCAGGCCCAGACTAAGACGAATATCTAGCACTGGTACTTGACACAGAAATTAATGCAATTGACATCTGCTGTATATTGGTTTTGATTTTTCAAAATACATCTTTATGAGTGACTAATTTGAACTATTTAATAGAAATTTTAAATAGATAAAATATAAATGGAAACAATTACTTCTCAATAATTACTTGTTCTATTCAATAAGGTGGTTTAATTTATAAACTCATTTTTCATATCTACATCAAGATATGCACGAGCCTTATGCATGTCAAAAACTCGATTCCACCAAGAAGAAAACTTAAGAGTGAAGCAAATATAATTTGTAAATCTTGACTGACCTGCTAAGGTTCAAAGCCATTCTTTCTCCTCAAGGCCCTCTGAGAGCTTTCAGCAAGCAGTAAAAAAGGGTGCAAATCTTGCTCTAAGCCTGTCATCACCACATGAACATTTTCATGAAAACCACACATGATCAGGGTGTGAAGAAACAGATAAAGAGGACAAGAAATTCCTCAGTGCTCTGGTTACAGAGCTGCTATTGTCCTGCCATGCTTGTGAGAGGCACGTGGGTGCTCTGGACAGTGAGCAGACCTTCTAGCAGGCCCACAATGCTCTCTTTCACTATGGCTTTGCAGAGATTTGTACCACCCGTGAAAACAAAACCAGGTAAAGAGAGAAACACACTGTAGGTACTCCCCCTAATCTATGTTTTCTGTGGCTGCATTTGCAAAAAAACCACGAAGGATTATTAACATCAACTCACTTAACAAAATTAATCCTAATTCCATCACAGAAATACTTGCAATTTGTTCAGCTTCTGTAGTTGTAAAGTCTTAGTTAATCAAGTCATCATCTGCACAATATACAAATATGACAAGAAATATTTTTTTCTTTAAAATATTCGCACACCTGAAAAATTTCCGAGATGCAAGAAAACCAATGAAAATATACTTAAATATTCTTAGACAAGAGAAGGTACACATGATTTAATTTTCAATGTTTTCTTGATAATTCCTTGCTTCCCAATTCCAGTAAGCAAATGTTTCAAAACGTCTTATTCATCTCCAATATATTGAATAACTTCTGTCCTACAAAAAAACTCAACAAATGGATCTGTGAAATCATATTATTCTCTACCTCCTTTGTTACTAGCAGCCCATTCGGATTAGTGTATCTGAGTACATGTGCATTAATTTTACTAGAGCCAAACCAATTTCCAGCACCTGAGGAGACAGCCCTTTTTCCTCTCTTTCAATGCAAGTCACATTATTTGGCCATTCAATAATGGAAGCGAAGAGCTATCATCCAAAAAGCATAACTAGGTGTTTGATGTCGATGATTATGCCAGGAAGCCCAGATTAGAAATCCATTTTTTCTTTATATGTGTGCACAAAATCAGAGTAATTTTCCTACATGAAAAGCTTGGAAGGTCACTCACTTTTTAGAGCATTTAATTCTTGAATGAACCAAACTTTAGGTTCTGCACTATTACTCACATTTGTATTTTATTAGCAATAAATAGGCATAAAGAAAAAGAAGAATAATTTTTTAGAGTTCTGTCTAATTTATATATCGAGCAGTGACCTGCTCAAGGCATTGGTTGTTATGGAATAAAAACACATCATCTGCTAGTGAAGAAATCTTACAGTTAAGGGAAAAGGAGATGCTGACACAGTCTTATCAATCTTATTTGCCTGGGGATTATAACAGCCTTTCAATTTCTTTTGGGTTGAAAGACAGTTTGTGAGGATTTGCAAGTCAGTTATAAGCTGAGATTTGAAATTCTAAGGGTAGTGACTGTTGCAGTGGCCAAGTGATAAAGCCTCAAACTGACTTCAAGGAGCTTTTTTCTGAGTGATGGTTGTCCCAGGTCAAACAGGGTAACATCAGACATCAGATCCATTTTCACTGTGCTACCCACAATAATATAGAGGAAAAAATCTACATCCTTCTGGGTACCCCTGCGAAGTTCCTGCAAAGACTGCAAATCTCTACGTGCCAAGGAAGATTTTGAAGTAATTATTGTAACCATGCAGCAGAGAGCAGGTAAGGGAAAGGGCCTCACATTGAGAGGGGAACAAAGACTCTGCTGGGGCTGCCTCATACTGAGCTCAGTCATGGGGCAAATCACTTGGCAGCCAAGCACAATCATGTTGGCTGCCACTAGGCTGTTGAAAGAAAAGAAATACAAGGCAGAAAAGCAAGGCGGAGAGTAGTTGTGATAGCTTCCTTTAAACACTCTACATTCCTGAAATACACACATTTGTCCATATGGATATTCTCCATAAATATTTTCTAAGTATATGGAGACAGAACTTAGTAATTACAGATCTCACTGAGACAAAATAGATTTTGTGATTTTTCTCAGTGTTAATTTCATAGGATGTTCAATACCTTGGCTGTGCCTTGGCAATACTAATATGCAGGAACCTGTTTCCATTACGGACAAGCATGCCCTTACTTATAATATGTATTTGAAAATCCCATTGAGTTGTACATTTCTGCAGTCAATGGAGTTGGTGTGGTCTTCTGGGCAAAGCAGTGAGAAAAGCCCTCATCACTGATGAAGACTGTGGACTTCCTTTCCACAGACAGGTCAATATTAGATTTTTTTAATACAGAATTTAATTCCACTTTAATAGAGTCTCAAAAAGAATAAATATTATTTTCCATATGAAAAACTTCCAAGGAAAAAGATTCATATTTCAATGGGTAAGACTGTATTTTCTGAGTTACTACAACAGTTTATCATAAGATATAAGGCCTTTGTTTTGGGTACTTTTTTCAAAATTATGGTAGTGGATTTTATTCCAACTTATTCTAACTTTGACATGACCAAATATCCTCAATTACCCTAACAGTTTGACTAATCCCAATCATTTATGGGAGTGTATTTGATTTCAGGGTGTTTTTTGATTGAAATGGTTTCTGATGAAACATCTCCAGGTTAGAACCTTACTCAGCCAATTGATTTTCGGGAGGCCTGTTTTTGGGAATTATTTTTTTTGTCTCATCTCTCCTTTTTAAAGAAAGGGAATATACTGTTTAGCTGTCACCTCTGTGGACTTCAGAGATCTTGGATTCTAACACCACTGCTCTGTGGTGACATAGCATTAAGGGAGATGCAGCTGTTCCTTGAAAAACAAGCTTTATGTTTTGACAGAAAATTATGGAAGTTCTTTCTAAGGAAGTGAAATCTAATTGTGATAACAGTACATGTTTTCTAGGGTGAGCCTTAACTCTTCAGTGATGCTGGAGGGTGGTCAAATCTGATGGTACAGAAAAACAGCAAGTTTTTCCATCATGTGTTAGGAAAATACATATAATGTTTCCAGCAAGGACAGAATGAATTTTCTGCAGTAGCCAGGAGGGGGTGTGTCCAGGGCCCTAAGGTTATTCTATACCGCTTCACATCATTTTCTGGGGTTGGTGGGAAGCATGGCGACGGCAGAGAGCAGCTGGGTGTTTTCAGAGATATTCCATGTGAATCCTTTGCCTCTTTCTTGTACCCTCTGTCAATAGTATTGTTGATGCTACTGTTCTTATCTCAACTCACGATCTTTAGCTTTTGTGTCTCTAATTTTCCTATCCAGCCTCTGCCGGGGGAGGTCGGGAGGAGGGGTGGAGCATGTGAGCAGCACGTGGTTTGGAGTGGTTTCAGCGGGAACACTAAATTGGAGAACACCATTCTGAGCTACAACAGCCTTGGTGTTTATCCATGGTTGCAAGCAAATTGACATCCACTTTCCAATACTGAATGTGATGAAATGCAAGGACTTGAAACTGGTAGCAGACAGTTTATGAATGTAAAATATTTGGGGCTCTAAGTTTGTTCTACTGAAAGTTATACAGGAGAAACTATAACTACTAATGATCCAGACAAAGTAACAATATCTAGTCCAACTGCAGACAACGTATAAACTTTTTAAGGATATATGATTCAATCTGTTCAGTTAAAAAACAATACACAGCAGAATTATTTATGGAAAAATAAAACCATTTACAAAACACTTTATCACAATATTTATCTCTGCCTGAAGCTCAGTTTAAGATTCCAAAAACTCAGACAATTTTTGAACTTTATTTAAAACAGTATTCTTCAATGCCTTGTATATTTTAATAAATCATGTTTCCATCAATTTTCAAAGACTAAAGACCCAGCTGGGGGTTTACCCATATATTAATAAAGTCCCTGGAAGACTATATGACCAAAAAGGTTTTCCTAAATGCTTTTTGTCATTTTAGAGATCACATTGTTTTAGAAATGTCATTTTCCAGCTATTGGAAAGTTCAGGAAGTTATTGCATTAATTAGCTGATTTTAAAATAAAATGTAGCCCTTATTATGACCTTGCTTTCTCTTGAGACTTTCAACTGCAGTTCAAGTAAATCAAAAATATCTTGGTTATAAGGGGACTAGTCAATTGTAATGAACTCAGACAGTTATACTTTTTCTCCTTCAGGAACTATTCCTGGCTGTCTGAAACACTATTCTCATTCTCTGGTACAAAAATATGTAGAGCCTGAACAGCACTTCTCACTAGAGTATGGCTCAGCCTGTGGGATCTGGGGTCCAAAACACATGTGGTTGTGTTAACTGCTGCTTCAGTATAAGCATTATAATTGGGCATGAACAAGTTTCACAGTCTAATGAGACTTGCTTGACTGACAAAAACAGGAGACATTAATACCTTCCCAAGAATAGTCCAAGTTAAAAAATAACAAGAAGTTGAAGCTTAGATTATTACTGGGCTAATAAAGTAAGGAAAGGATGAGACCGAAAGGGTTTTTTCATATCCGTCCCTTTGAATGTACACAAAATTATGCAAATAGAGCAAGGGCTGGCAGTGAAGAAGTTTGTTTGCCCTGCATAGACGGAAAGCTCTACTGGAAGATGCCCTCTTCCTTGTCTGTAGCTTTATTCACTAAACTTTGACATTAATTTTGCTCTCCTTTTTTGCCTTTTGGATGGCAGTAAAGGGAACATTCATTTTGCTTTTTTAATAAGTATATGCACCTGCAGGGTTCATCCAGTGGTGTTGATAGAGCTCCCCTAGTCACTGAAAGGATGAAGAGCTTTGAAGAGTAATTTCATCAGCAGAAATCCCATATGAGTGGAGAAAGGCAAGTGTAACAGAAAGATCTTGGAAAACACAGGCCAAACAGCTTCAGTTTAACCTCTGTCCCTAGGAAAAACACGAAATAAATCCTCACAGAAGCCATCTCCAAAGACAAAAAGACAAGAAGGAAATTAGGAACAGCTGGACTGGTTTTTTTGATACGAAACATAGATCCAATATCTGGATCTGTAGTGCTTGGTCTACCTGGTTTAGAGACAAATTGGCTACAGTTTTACGAAAAAATATAGAGAACAAAGAATGGTTTTTATATTGATGTTACCAAGGGTTTCAATACAGTAACAAGTTAGTTATTTCAAAGAGATAGGCTGTTCAAAGTGAGAAAAATAAGCACATTTCTGAGACTAGAGAGTAGCATAGCTGCAATTTTTTGTGTGTGATATTGCTCAAGGTTTCAAAATGTGAACATCGTCTTCAATGACCTTTGTAGGAATATCGTCTCATCAAGTTGATGTCAGATTTTGGGGAAGAACTAGTAACAGAGGGCGTAAAAGCAACTAACCTGCAACAAATTGGAGGAATAGTCTAACAGGATCTGTGTGAAGTTTGTGATCATGGTGAAACGGATCTAGGATGGAGGAAACCCATGCCCGGGTACAGGTTCGGGAAGTGATTATTTCCCTCTATTCGACATTAACGAGGTTACTGCCGAAATATTTGTGTCCAGTTTTAGACTTCCCTGTGCAGACAAATTGGGGTGAGACCAGTAAAGGGCCATAGGGTTGATTAGGAGTCTGGGACAGATGACATCTGAGGAGAGGAGCAGGGAACTGGGTTTGTTTGGCCCAGAAGCAAGCTAATTACAGCCTTCCTCTGCATAAAGCTGGGCTAAGACAGAGCCAGACTCTGCTCAGAGCTGCAAAACTAAGGGACCAGAGACATCACACGTGGTTTAGCGCAGGGAATGTTTTGGCTGGTTTTAAGGAAATCTGTGGGCAATGAAAGTAGTTAAGCATTGGGTGTCCAAAGAGACTAAAGCATCGCAGTCCATGGAGACCTTTAAAACTTGATGTGACACTGTCATATTAAACTTGTTTTTGATAGTGGTTAGCTGAATTCCAGAGGCCTCTTTCAACCTAAATTTTTCTGTGGTCCTGTTGAATCAATGGTAATACAAACTAGTGCTCTAGCTGTGAAGTGTGAGCAATGATTTTCTCCTGATGATCAGGATCAGAGGCAGCTGATCAGTGTAGGGAGGATGCATCCAGAGATGGGGCAAGTACACATCAAGAAATCTAATGTACATATAGGTCTGGGTCATCAACAACCTTAGGAGGCTAAAGTGGAGCCTCCATGAGTCATGGGATGTTGTCAGATACAAAACAGCCAGAATCAGGCAAACTACCTTTTGCTTGTTAGTACAGTAAGAAGTGATAACAAGCACTTTTGAACACCAATCTTTTGCTGATGTGCAGTTTGTTAATAATCACATAAGACAGGGTAAATTACTTAATGTATGTGCACTAAATTCTGACAAAAGGTTACCTTTCAATAGACTAAGAAGTTTCTAGATGGATTTCTCAACTTCTTTAACAAATAGCCACTTTGTTCCAGTTCCCTTCTTTCCTAATGAAGATACCTGACTGTTAGATTGTATACTACCTTGATGCACTTTTCCAACAGAAATGACTGTGAGCAAAGCGCGTGCATTTTTGGTTGTAGTTCTAAACTGTAAACCGGATCACACAGTATAACTTGTCTTTGATACTGTGAACTTCAACAAAGTACTTAAATAGCTTATGTCTTCATTTCATAATGATTAATAAAAAATGCTATGTTTAAAAGGGTGAAAGCGAGAAAGAGAATATTTCAAGTTTCAATGCTCAGGGAATAAACAAGTAGTACAGTTCTGGTCATAATGAAGCAGGTCACCAAATCAAGACACTGTATGACTAAAAAGTCATGACCTCCTAAGTCATTAAATCTTATTTCTTGCTATTTAAGATTGAGATGAGAAACCCAAGCTGAAATAAACTAATGGGCTTTGAAAGTTTCTCTGGAGGCTTAATGAACTCAAGGAGAGGGAAGGACATTTCAAAATTGTTATAGCTCAATATTAAAGTTTATATTTCATACATTTACTCTTTAACCAGAAAGCCTGAAAAACAGTCCCAAATCACAGTAGAATTGTAATTCTATTATATAGAAAACCTCAAATAATACATCATTTCAATGATAAATGGGCACTTCATGTGACTAGCCATTCTGGAGAACCCCCTCATGGAGAAAACAGATGCTACAAAATACTTAGCTGAATTGCAACATACAGGATTGTGCTCACATCCCAAACCCTCAGCTGAGTAATCTGCAGTGTCAAACTTGTTCAGCCTGTACTAGACCCTGTATGAAAGGTCTAGATGGAGCTTAGACTGCTCCCCACATCTAGGATTAGGACACAGAATGTGCAAAACAGAAGTTTTTAACAATTGCTTTTTTATTCCTTCCAGCTTTGACCTTATGTCTTCCAAGCTCACATAAATTCAATCGATAATAATCATCAGAATAGACAATCTTACATCTGCCCTGAGCTTCCAGGGTACCACACAAGCATCAGACCTTATAAAACATCCTAGGGTAGATCTAGCAGAGATTCAAAATTATTTTTCTTTCCCCTGAACATCTCGTTTCTGAGTTTTCCTGAAGTGTCTTAGATCTAAAATGAGGGATGTCTAAGGCAAGGTTAAAATAGGGAAAGCTTATTGCAGCACTGTACTTGAAGGATTTTGTTATGGTTGGTCCTTTTGCTCTTCAAAATCTTTTTAATCCATATGCAAAAAATTCTGTTTTATTTCAGAGGATTTTGGATAACACAGAGATGGCTTATTGCAAGATGGCTTATCACTGTAGCCAGTTTCTCATGATGGCACACGTTCTTGTAGGTAACACCCAGATGATACACTTTGTATGAGTTGTTTGGCTCCCTAAGTAGTAGAAGGACTCACAGAAACAAGAGAAAATATCCTGTTTACTGATATTTTTAGCAAGACTGAGGCTTTACCCCTGCTTCTTTGTTTCTTTCACCCTGATCATGATGTCAATGACAGTTCTTGCTTCTATTTATTGCAGCAGCAATATCTGCAGGTTTTTTTCTTTTTTGATAACATTTGCTCTTGCCCATATAGTGGTAATAGTGTACTTGCTTTATTATTCTGTTCGCTTGCTTCCACTCCAATTGGAGCACTGACCTCTTTTGTTCTTTTACTATATCTGATGGTAGTAGATTTAGCCTCTGCTGTTACACTTTCCTACTTATTCATCAATCTAATCCCATTTTTTTCTCAAAAAATTTACTTGAAGAAAACTAGGAGAGTGGAAAAGAGGTGGGAGTTTTTTTTCATTCTTCATCTTTTTTTTTTATATATGAACATACTGTATCTAGAGCAAAAACTATACTACCATTTTAAGTGGAAAATAAAAGAAACAGGAAGGAGCAAGCCCAGTCCTGTTCACATTTGTTTAGACTTGTAATTGTAAAAGGTATCAGAAAAAGAATTGCCCAACAATATCTAATTTTAATTTACCACCTTTTTCAAACATCTGTCATTATGGGGGGAAATGTGAATTAACTGAGAACAACAGTCTGTAGGCTTACTGTCTCTTACAGATTTATTTAGCCTTAGTAGTAATTTCGTATCACAAGGAAAAATAAAAAGAAATAACATGCTAAAAAACATTGCTTATAAAATAAAGATCTGTCTCATAGATTCATGTCAGAGCACTCGCTCTATCCTTGCTGAAACATTACTTTAAAAAATGGCTTATATAAAATAGGTTTACAAGGGAAAATTTTGCTTATAATGTGATTTCCCCAGAACTGAACTTAGCTGAATCTCAGAAGTGCCAAAACCACTAAACATAGGCAAAAAGAAACATTGAAGGCTTCTCAGCCTAAAACCGGGCCTGAAGTTTCAGTGGATACTGTTTACAAATGCCTGCATTTCAACTTGCAACATTAAGAAAAGAAAAAAAAAACAAAAATTGCCTTGATCAGCGGCTTGCCTAAAGATTTTACAGCCACTAGTTACATTAAACTTTGTATTATGAAAACAATATTTCTGTCTGTTGCTGAGTAAATCCTAAAAGAAAGCACTTCATCTTATAAAAACTAAAATTGAAAAAACTAGTGCCAAAACAAGACCCAGCCTTATTAAACACTACAGAATTCTCTGAACCTTGTAGTTCAATTGAATAACAAATATGGCTAGATATGAGACAAGAGATATCTAAGCCAGAAAGAGATAACATCATTTTTCCATCATTTGAGTTTGTATGGCTGAATTCTGGATAATTCTGATTCCCTATTATCAAAATACATATTTTACAGAAGAAAGTGTTCACCATATACATTTGTGAATTTTAGTTTTAAAACATAGTTTAAAAACAAGGAAACCTACCAGTAAAGATTACAATTCCATTTGTATAGTTTATATTCTTCCTAGAATCATATTTTGCAGTAGAACCACATTACACTAGGTTAAGAACCTAAAAATCAACTATCTTCCTAGTATCTGAGTCTCAGAAGGCATTGTTAAAGGACTGCTGAGCCATTCCCTGCGAGTTATTTTCACCACCATAACTGGAATGGGTCAGAGGCAAAAAGCCTCTGGCTTATCTGAAAAATGCCACTTTTATTTTTTCATAAGGTCTGTGAGAAAAATATTATCGTAAGGTGAGAAGTGTTGTAAACCCCTAAAAATAGATGAAAGTGATTGAACAACACTCGAAAATGTTTTTCTAACTTTCAATTCACATAACTCTGGTTACTATTTTGCCCTTTTTTTATTTTCAGTTTTGATGTAATTTTGTAATTTTGATGTTAACCTGACTCATTTTGCAAGGAGTGGTATAGCAGTGCTACCTCCCACCTTTCAGAAAGAAATTGCTCTCATTCCTGCACATATAGGCTGAGAAACTTATAATTACTGTGTTCATTAAGCGATTCTATGAAAATCATTGCAAAAAGATACCTAAAGACAGGAAATAATGTTTCCTTTCAGATAAATTGGATACACGTTTGCATAAAGCCAAGAGCGAAAGACTGCCTAGCTATGGAAAGACCAGATCAAAGCGGCTAGATTAATTGCTGAAACAAATATTTCACACAATTTTAATATATATTAGCAACATGGCAATAGTAATCTAGTGATGAAGGCCAGAAATGTGAGAGCAACTGACCTTGGCTCTCATCATTCGTGACCTAATCAGATGCATTCCTGCCCTTGCATGTATCCTTGAATCCCGACTGAATGGTTCAGCTAGTTCTGTGCTTACACAGCTATTTCCAGCTGGTTACTCAATGATATATGAGCCTGGAGGAGGCACAGGAGGAAGAGTGGCTATACATTTCAAATCTGACCTCGTACAGAGTAAAAGTCTCTTCCCGGTGGAAAAAAAAATCATTTGATTGTATCTACTTAGTACAATCCCAGTTAAAATATAGAAACCATGATGGTCTGCAGACCTACAAGTTTACACCAAGCATTTGGTCAAGCACCTCTTCTCAGAGCTTTGGGATGCAAAGGGACGTGCACAAAACTGTGAATGTTTAGGGACTTTTGAACCCAGTCAGACTATACCTGCGGTATTTATAATGACTGTAAAATTCTACCAAATCTTCTCTAGAAAACAAGGACACCTGAGAGTGTCTTTGACCTAACCTAAGAGGCTTTAATCTAGCAATATCATGAGACCTCATCCTGTTAATACTGCTGTTCATACCCTGTGAAAATTGACTACCACACCTACAACATTAACACCTCTGTTGTTAAAGGATGAGGATGTTTTTGAATATCAACTTTTATGGGGTTTTTTTAGTGTAAAAAGACAGAGAAGATTCCTTGTAAATCATTCCCTTCTCTGTAATGGGCAAGAATTACAGGTTATTACTGTAATACAGGGATTACTCTGCAACAAAACTCTCTTATTAGTAAATTATAAACAGAAAGTGTCTACTCTATGTGTAAACCTCAACATGCTTTGTAGAAATAACTTCTCCATTCACAACATTTCAAGTATTAGGTTTTGGAGTTTATGCTGGTACAGATTACCAACAGCTGGTAATCCTTGCAAATCATCTTCAGCATATAACTTAATAGTTCACTATTCAAAAAACCCATGTAGTCTAGACAGTGAAACAAATACAGACAGCACAGGTGACCTTAACCTTCTGGCTATATTCTGCACTACTTTGCAAAATTCCTTTGTGGAGTACTCTTAGAAGTGTTTGTGGAGGTCCATGGCTCCTTTGCTAATGGCTTCTACTCTGACACCTGAAAAAACTTTATTTTGTATATGTAATTAGCCTTCTTACTGTTGCATGGCAGTAGTTTGAAATGAGCTGCCTGTTCCAACATCTGAGAATTGAGAACATACAGCTGATAGTTCGTAAATTAAGAATAACAAAAGCATGGAATGGAACACCCAGGGTTTTTCAAGCAACCACACAGATCAAGACAAAGATGAATCATCTTAACCAGTTTTGCATGACCTCTGATGTGCCCCATTACAATTAGCAAGGATGCATGTGAACTGAAATACACTGAAAAAATAGCTAGTCAAGAACAACTGTACTAAACCAACCTCTAGCCCATTAAAAATGATAATCCCTTGAGTATTGTGTTTTAAACTAAAAGAAGCTATGAGAATATTCTTTTTTTTGGGAGATATATACAAGGATTTGAGAAACTTGATGTGTGGGTACTCCTTATTTTCTGATCATTTGTAAATGAAAACAATATTGGAATTTTAATATTCTCTTCAAAAAGCCAAAACATTGTGTTCAAACCCTTGAAAAGTTCATAAGAAAGCAGGCTACTAATTTTTACCAGTTTTTCTTTAATAATAGACTACAGCTAGTTTACAGGACAGTGAAAATATTCAGTTTACTGCTGAGAAGCAAACCTATACCCAGTTCCCAAAGCTTCCCTTGCAAATCTTACTTCCTAAATCTCACTGCAACTGACCCTGTTAATCAAAGTTAATGTGTTGCTACTTTTGCTGATAACTATGATTTTATTAATTCGTTAAGGTGAAAAGACCAGCTCTGGAAAACTGCTTTTATCTGAAATAATCTACCTTTATCTTGCATGACTATCTTGTCCCTTTAAGGACTTTCGAAATGTGAAGGTTATGCATTCATTTGCTGTCCTTTTGAGAAAATGTCCTGGTTTTGCTTTACAGGTGCACAACAGGGAGAATACCTGACTGCCATTTGCTAGCTCTGCATCACACAGACTGCCCATCAAGCGAGAGGTGGAAGGAAAGGATGCCAAAGAGGGCAAACCCAACACACAGTGTTTTGTATCAAGCTCCTTTCCAGCACCTCAGTGGCAGCTAATGTGAATGCACAGGTTCCATCATCACCACTGACCACCGAGCCCAGTATCATTTTTGCGTCCAGACTTGCATCCTGGGTCACAAGAAGGAGTTGGAACGTCAAATCCAGCTACTTCCTGAAGAGCTTCTCTAAAACTTTCCAGATGATGGACAGAAGAATAATGTTAGAACAACTGTTCAATGTATGGTCCTCAATTTTTGTGTGATATGAATCACCTGAAGCTGTCAGATGTGTTAGCAGTCTACTGAGTACTGAACATTTAGCTAAATGGAGGTCACCTCTTTAAATCTGTGTGTACAAAATATGCTTTGTCAGACATGCCAATAATCCAAATACCTTAACTGCAGTAAGCTTAGGTTTATTCCAAATACAAGAATGAAAAAACAAAAACTGATTTTTCTAGACATTAGCATTAAGGGGTAGCCAAAGAATGAAATTCATTTGAAGTTTGCGTGAATAACAATTACAGCACCAGCATCAAGTTTAATCTGTTTTTAAGCCCATTCACATGGAAAATGAATTTATAACAAGAAGTTAAGTCCCAAAGGATATAATAAATTATTGCTTTCCCTACTGTTTTGGATGTTTTCTCACCCTTCATTGCTTTCCATACATAACACTCATAACACAAAGCCTCTAATAAGTTACAGAAAGTGTAATTCTATGAAAGAATATATTAAGTTTGCTGCCTTACAAGGATCAAAGGAAAGCATTTTTATTTAAAAATTGTCTTTCTGTTTTAGAAAAAGAATAAAAAATAGTCGTAATAATTACTGGAAATGTCCTCTCAAAGCACAAACTCCTTTTAGCCATCCAAATAGATGCTGAGATCAAAAGGTGAGTTGCATGCATTAAGGGCAGATGTTGAGTCAGCAGCTCTTGTTTAGTTTAACAAAGATGTATTCATGAGCATGAGATGAAAAGACCATTTTGCACATGATTACAATCAGTGGTTAAGAGTTCTGCTCATAAATAAGGACTTCCCCTCAGGCTGCACGGTAAACAGCTGGACCTGTTCAAAAACAATTATTAAAATCTTTCCAAGATGCTGAAACGCTACCCAGAATAAAATTTTCTGCAGATACTGCCTTTCACCTTGTTTTCTGTTTAATTAGCCCTATTGAGATGTAGAGCTCATTAACACGGTCAGAGAACAGTGTTAGTATGCTGGTTTGTGATAGGAGGGCATATTGAGGAAATAAAAAGTTTCCCATTCCTGTCTAAAACTGAACTCAATGAGTTATTCTTGTTACACCATGAATTATAACTAGGAAAAAGAAAGTAATGGGTTCAGAAGAAGAGTTAATGCTCTTGGCAGAAGCAATGAAAGAAGCATTGCCCTTTCCCAAAATCCAAAAGGAGGTTTAAAGAGAAACAGGAGACTGTACAGTTAATTTCATGGAAAGCATATTTATGGGTTTTTTTAAAATTCTATTTGTGCTTGAAAATGCTGATTTACAGACATTTATTAAACCAGGAGGTGTTTATTTATTTATATATGGCAGCTGTAAGGAGCAGAGCAGGTCAAAGCCACATTCTGCTAAGCACTATTTAAACTGATAGCAAATGACATTCCCCTCCCTGAAGTCATTAGAGTCTAAAATAAATGTTCATAGAATAACCTTCTAAATACAATTTATGTGCAGCATAAAGCATTCTATTTTAAGAGAGACATATGGGAAGAAGAAGATTGCTAATAAGGTTACATCTACACACAAGGTTACAAGAAGAGATGTATTTTCTCTGTTCGTGCTCTCAGATGGATAGTAGCCAGCTCTGGCCTGGAACGACCAGGCTCTGTCAGCGTAATAGTATCGTGGTGGCAAAATACTCAATCTCTTAGCAGGACTTGTTGGCCCTGAAGCTACTGGGTTTGTGCTATGCAAGGACTGGAGAAAGGCCATGCAGTGCATCAAAGAGAACTGAAACGGGAGCTATTCATGTAAGGGTAGGTGATAGTAAATGGACTTGCTCAACACTGCTTGAATAGAAACCTTGAAACTTTTGCTAATCTTGCAACTACATGGCCCAAAGCTGTATAACCCTGTCTCCTTGCTTCTCTTTTGTAGAAGGAAATATTCCTCTGGAAGTCAAAAAGGATGTCCAAAGGATGCCAAAACAAGTCTTTCCTCCTTTGGCTTAATGGAGTGATTTTAGACTAGGGCCTGTCTCCACCTTTACTACCTTTTATTAAGAGTAGATGCACACAAATTGTTGTAAGTATGATAAATATCAGGATAACCAAGCTTGGGACTGTGCAGCAGTATTTTCTTCTTTTGGAGATGTGAGAATGGATCTGTTGGTCATTAAGGACAAATTGCAGCACCTTAGCTCTCCACTACTGTTCACCCTCCACCAACTCTGATTATAGACAAAAGGAAAAAAAAAGCCACAAAAGCATAGGAAATGTTCAGCAGGAAGGAATTGCACTCACACCAGGTGAAAGTAGCCTGTGAAGATCAATTACTCAAGACACTTAATACAAAGAAATTTGTTCCCATGGGGTCAATAGTGCAGTATTATCAAACTATTATTATTGAGATACATAGTGAATTAAAATCAAAGCTATACTGAGCTATCTTTGCTCGGTTAAAAACCTGTTTGCATAGTCTGAGATCAAAGCTAATTCTAGCCTTGCAGTTTGCTGAATCTGCATCCCTCTTATATTAGGAAAAAATAGAAAAGTATAAAAGAAAGAGGAGGGAAGGGCACTGACAAAAGAGAAAGCAATCATTTTGATGGAAAAAAACCCAGTATATGCAGATCAGACTCCTCTCTCTTGAGAAGAGTCCAACTCATCAGAGAACGGAACACCACATTGCTGACTCCTCTAGAGCCACTAAATTAGCATTAAACTCCTGCATCCAGATCATGGATCCAAATATTACCCAGCCCTGGAGGGAGGGTTGAGCCCTGAGGAGCACGGCTGGTGGTTGCTTGCCAGTCTGTTGGCCAGACCCCTCAGCCTCGCCATGCAGAGTCTCTCTACAGCTGGGCAACTCCTACAGAAGGATGCTGTGAGCCACAGTAACAAAAACATCACTCAATGCCAAAAAGCTACATCCTCTGCATCTCCCAATTTACCGGGTGGGTGACCTTATCCCAGAGGAGATTGAATTGGTTAAACAGGACTTTCTCTCTGTGAGCACATGTTGACTGTGCCTGGTCATTTTGTTGTCCTTTAAACGACTTCTGATGGCACCCAGTCTCTACCTTTCTCCTCCATAATTTTTCCAGGTGATGAGGTTAGACTCACAGGTCTGTATGATTCTGAGTCTCCCCTCATACCCTCCTTGGAAATTGGAATAACATGGGCCGGCTTTCAGACAGCAGGGAATATCCCAGGCTCCTCAACCTTTGGTAGATGATGGAGAGAATTCCATTAGATCTCCCAGCTCCTTCAGTTCTCTGGGATGCATCTGATCAGGTCCCATGGGCTCATGAGCATTCCCCTGATACAGCCAGTCTGTGACAAGTTCAATATCAAAACAAATGGGAAGTCTCTGTTCCCACACTCATGGTCCTTTGGCTCAGAGGATTGAGCAGTCCATGGTCTATCAGGATTATTAGAAACTGAGGAAAAAACTCTGTTTCTGTCTAGACTTAAATGCATGTGGGGCAGCCCCGACTGAAAAGAAGAGAGGAAGCAGGAAAAGAAAGAAAGAACAGATGGATTGTCCACCTCTTTTCCAAGGTCCTCCTCTACTGAATCTGTCATCCTTGTCCAAAATTCTTCCTCTGGAAAATAGTAAACCTCATTATTGCTTTGTGGAGTATATCTCTCTTTTTTCTATAATTTATTCTCTTCCTCTTCTTAAACATCCTCACTCTTGTGATATCTTTGAGGAGGAAAAGCCTTCAGATGCTGACTGTCGGAATTAACATTGAGTCAAAGTTGCCTTAGAGATATTTTACATCTGCCCAACAGTGACAGACCGCTCCTTGCGACCTGAGCTTCCCTGCTCCCTTGAGCTGCAAGTAAAGAGGGGCCTGCTAAGGATACTATGAGTTATAAATCAAAAACAAAGCTTTTAATCCCAATTCAGGAGCAGACAGGCAGATGGTTATATTTCAATTAGGTCAGCAGTACAAAGTTGAACACTTAGGCATAAATAAAGGATCTACATTGCCTTTCTTTGTCAGTGCTAACCACTCTCCTGGGAAGTCTTCTAAATTCCATCTGAAGTCATGGGGAAATATCACCCGTGACTTTGGTGAAATTTGCAACAGGAAACCTAATTTGGATTTTTTTTTTTACACGCTGAAATATACCATTGTTTTTCAGACATTGCCTTGCCTCTTATGCATCCAAATCCTAGGAGAATTACTGAAACAGAAAATCTGGCTTCACCAAGTATATAAAAAAGAGACAAGGCCTAGTATGTTTTCACAATTCTGTGGACCCACCACTGAGATCACTATCCCGGAGAGTTTTCAGGTGGAAAGCTGCCTACATGTTTCTGCTGAGGCAGATGTGCTTCTATCTAAATTCTGTATTACCTCTGATTTTTTTCTTCTGGGACTTATCTAAGACAAGCTGTAAGTTTCTCTGTATTTCAAAAATTTGGAGTCAGACCCAAGCAATCATTTATGCGCATGTCATCACTTAAGTTGGTCAAGCAATCATACTTTTTCTCATACATAAAATTAGCAGGGATCTAGGGCAGTAATTTCAGTTAGACAAATGAGGCCTTGCTGCCACAGAGTGTATTCATGATTAACAAGAACATACCCTCTTTCAAAATTACGTTGTGACTTAAACTTTCATAAGGTTAGAAGAGTAAAGAGTTCAAAGAAGCTACAAAACCTTTTAGGCATCGCTAGCTTCTTAGTAATCCAATCACTCTTTTTAGTCATAACAGATTCAATTTAACTTTGCATCTTTCTGCCTGACAGAAAACTCTACTTTTAGTCATCATGAATATTAAACCAGATTAAAGCTTTGTAACATAAAGAACATAGCAATGCATAATTAGTTAAAATATCCACATTCAGTTGGAGTAATTCACAGTGACAATATAAAATCAAACACTTCAATTAAACTGTTATGCAACATTTTCAATTCCAGGATGTTACAGCAAAAAAACAACAAAGCAGCAAGGCTTACTGAACACGGTAAATAATTACCTAGCTGCTTCAAATCCATGTTGAAAAAAACCAACAAACCCAAAATAAACAAACTGACACACACAAAAAAGCTTAATGTTGATGTCTTGTAGTAACTACGTATCTAGGCAAAGAAAAGGCAAATCAGCACCACATAAACAGAATACAGAAAATAATGCAAGATTAATTTGGCTCCATTTCTTCAAAACAGTAGAATTCCTGGATATTCAAGATGGCATATCCGACTTAGTATAATTTGCTTCTCGTGAATGTAACCCTCAGGAAAATACCTACTTTGTTTTACGTGAGCTCTTTCAAATAAATGAACCCTGAAATATCTTTACCAGAACTTCTGTATTTCGGGATGATTTCATGCTCCACATAATAAAACATTTTACCTCTTTTCTATGGCAGAGTGCAGAAACATGCATTTGTGGCTTCAAGAAAGCAGTCTTTAGTACCCTACGCACAACATTTAGGTCCCCCGTGTAACAACGTTCTTTCGCTGACTTGCTAATCTGCCCTGTTATCCAACTTTTGATGCTTTCAGCTGTTTTATACAATGTGCATGGAAACAGGCTTTTTCAAGGCCAGGTACCTTAGTTAGACAGACTTACTCCTTGCTGGTGGTACAGGTGTAATTTTTTTTTTTTTCATATAGTACTTTCAATTTTTTAAGGCTGTTATGACAGAAGACTTGCCCTCAACATCAAGCATGGAAAGATAGACTTGATTTTATTATGCCCGTGAGAATAGATTCTGAAATCATAGAATACACATACACGTTCATGTTGTGTAAACCAGATTCTGTCCTGTTTCCTCCTGTATATCCAGGTCTTGATTTAGCCTAGTTTTGAACTAATCTTTATCTGAGCAGAGATGATACAAAAAGGTGAGAGATCTTGAAATTGAGTTTATGTAGTGTTCTCAGTTACTGAAGTTAAGCACACAAACAAATGTTTTGCTCAAGTTAACATTGCAGCTTTTATTAAATGTCTTTTCTTTGAATGATTTAGAGTTGAGTACAAAACTGAAAAAAAAATATATCACTTTTAAAGGGACTTTTTGGCATCTTTGTTTTCCTTTTATGAATAGCTAAAATAATATTAAATAAATAGTGCTCTCCATGTTTTGCAAGATTTATGCCGTTGAACTTTGATTGTCCATTTGCAAGGCAGATAAGTAGGTATCAGTACCTAAAACATAGAACTGTTCTATGAAGGTTTAAGAATAAACATACCATACAGCATAGAACAAAGCTAGGCAGCTAATGCTTTTCTCTATGTAATCCACTCTTTTGAGACATAAAATATTTCTAGCAACACTCAGTTGTTGATACAACTGAGATATAGTGCAGAAAGAGATAGAGCCAAAAGAGAACACCATAAACAGCTGAGTTTCCACCACAGTGCTGCTGTCATTACAAGAGAATGTCTCTCTTGCTCTCTATCAAACATTTAAAGCTACATAATCATTTTTGAATTCTGAGAAAGAAAAATGAGTATATGTTTGCAAGTCAAATGCAGGTGAATATTTTAGGGGCCATGTCTGTGGTGAAAAAGCTTTATTAACCCTTCAGCAATACATACCTGCAGTGACAAAATCATCTCCAGAAAGAAAACTTGTAATTTACTTTAAATCATACCAACTTACGCACTGTGAAAATAAAATGTTTTCTGTTTCTCACTAGTTTACTTTTCTCCAGCTTGTTCTTTTTCTTTTTATACAGAAATCACATTATAATCAATAAGCAATGGCATTTCCACTTCCACATAATAGAGAATACGTTTTAAGCCTACACAAAAAAAGTTCACAGCATATCAGGCACTGTAAATATATCAAAATAGAGAATATAGGCTGAATTCTTGCATCTATTGTAAGGATTTTTGGAAGTGCAATACCAAGCTACTGGGTTGCCAAAATCTTCAAAGGTTTGCTATGAGACTACCCACTGGTCTTGGAAACCGAGCAGTTCCAGGCTACGCCCCTCTCAGCATCCGCTGTACATATCCGGAAATAAGGATCAATGGCTGTCATTTGCAGGCTACTCCAACCTTTTAAATAGGCTTTTGAAGGAGAAGACGTTCAAGAAGTACATTTTTCTGACATAATGCAGCAAGCATCTTTATTAATCTTGGTATTTTTGCTCTGCTGTGTCCTCATGTCCCATATGAACTCCATCAGACTCCAAAAACAGGAGTTATATCCCAATTTTAAACGTATTAAAATAGAGAGGACTTCATTACTTCAGCTGCGATCTGAAAGTGATACAGAACTCCGATTACAAAGAGCTTTGGTCAAAGATAACAAACATGATTTTTAAAGCTATTTGACCTTAGGTCGATGAGGGAAGGAAATGTTCTTAAAAGGAATTTTTATAAATTCACTCTCCCCTTCAGTTGTGATGTTTCAGCAGTAAGAAAAGATGAATTAGTATTTATGCAATTCTCTTTACCCAAGTGTTTCAACATTCATGAAACTATACCAATAATCTATTAATCTTAAATATTAGGCAGATTAAGCAATTTTCCAGTGAGAGTGTGGAGACCTTCTGCTATTTTCAGTTCCATCTCTTTGAGTAAATTGGGTTCTGTGCGCACAGGGGCATCTGGAATTAATGTTCCAGGTTTCACAACATTGCACCTCCATTCTTTTTATGAATTCAGGGTTCTTGCATCCCCTGACCTTTTCATTGACTGCTGCCTATGCCTATTGCACCAGCATGGCACATCCCTGCTGGAATCTGTACAGAAACAGGACATTGCCCTCTGACAACGCAGCATTATGTCTTGGTGACAAAACGGAAAGTGGCATGAACCCTACTGAGAAATGATCTATCCATAGCACCTGTAGCCAGTGGGATCCATAAGACATCTGTGTGAATCTAGTCCTAATCCGGAGTTTTATCACTGCTGCTATTGTCAAACCAATTTTTCATGTCTTTGTGTGCTAGCCAGGTAATAAAATTCTGTTTTAATTGGTACAATTAGTCCATGAAAAGTGACACTAAATAAAATACTACTAGTTGTTTTGCTTTTTTGTTGGGTTTACTGCAGACTGGTAAGTTTATTTATTTTTCTTATTGTCACTGAAAAAAATGCCAGCTAAAATTAAGAAAGTTAACACTGCAAAGCTCCCAAACTGTTAAAAAGCTGAGATTTCTTAAGTGCCATTGAGGGCACACTTGCAAGTAACAGGATTGCATAAGTGGAAACTCAGCACTACAAAAAAAACAACCACACATTTTTCCATTCCAAACACATCTCCAGATTGACAAAAATGAGCATTTGTGTGAACACTAACTATGTATCACCTGGAAGTAACAGACCATTATCGAGTTTCATACTGTACTTGCAAGATGGTGTTTCCTGACACTAGTAAAAGATCCTTGTGCGGGTTTAGGTCTGGTTTTCCTCTATTTCGTCCTCTTGAAAATTGTCCTAGGTACATTTCTCTGACTTCTCCCTTATTTAAAGAGTTGTTCCTGGAAGAATGTTTCATTGTGTTACTACAAACTTTTCCTGCTTCTTGTTACAAAATGTTTGAAAAGTTTGGATACCTACAACTCTTTTTTTGAAAAGCTAGTACTGCTGGTAGTCTCAGCAATCTGTTTCTTTTTTGTTACTGGGCATGCTGTCACTGGCCAGGGCAGTTATTTGACCTCTATTGGAAAGGAAGGTAACCAAGAGGACACTAAGACATTTTGAAAAAACAACAATTCTTTCCTTTTAAGAGAAGGTTGCTTGTAAGTGTATGTACATTGACAGGCAGAGAAACCCACTTGAAATCTCTGAGAATGATATCTGCCATCTATACAAAACAATTTTAATGGAGCTTAACAGAACAAGAAAACTGGTTTGATATTTGTCATTTTTCACTTCCTCCCACACAAATCTAGGAGGATTTGAAGCCTGTGTCAGCACTGCATCACTGATTTCACCTTCTGATGATGCAGAGGAGTGGTAATCCAAGCGTGTTTCTGGAGTTTTTACTGAGTGACTTTCAAGGCAAAACACCAATTCTAATTAAAGTTCTCACAGCATTATAATAGGGAGAATTTTTTAACTGGAGATGTTACTGGGGAGTCCCTGCAGATGACTTTTTTTTTGGTAGCAGAGGAAGCTCTCCTGATCTTTCAGCGCAAACCCGGATAAGCACTGACCTGTGAGTTGCTAATTGGTTTGTTTGAGTGCAACCATCTGAATACAGGCCCTAGTTCAGTGAGATTTAAACGAGATTCACTAAAGCGAATGGTAATGATAAATAGATGGAAGAGAGAAATAATAATTTCTTCCCAACAATGTTACAAAACGACTTAAAAACCATTACGTTGATAGTTCCTAAAGTGGTTTGCAGAAAGCCCTCATCTCTGTTACATCTGCTCATTGTAACACCAAGTGCTTGTAAAGCTAATACTCTGCATTCTGACAACTTGCTAATTGAAGAAATCCTTCATCCTTTAAGAATATAAATTATATCTCGATGTTATATGCCTCGTTAGATAACAGGTGTTTGGAGGACAGTTGCTCTACAGAAACACTCGCCTAGCTCTTATACAAGAAATTTTGCAATCTTGATGTACTCAATTGCTAGCATTGTATAGAAGTCCTTCATCTGCTAGTCTGATAAATTGTTCATCAGCACATAATAATCTTAGTCTAAGCATAAAATGAGCCAGCTTGTTGACTGCTTTGACTCAATATGTCTAATCACATTATTTCCTTGGTTTCAGGTTACATGGTTTGGCACTAATTGTTCTGAAATAGCTTCATTTTAATTGCTGATAATTCTGTTTTAGTGTTAAATGAAACTGTATTTCCATTAGTCCAAACAGCAGCTGAGTGGAAGACAATGGGACATCTAACCTCAATTAGGTGAGAAAAACGAATCCAGAGAAAATTATATAATTATAACTAAATAAATCGTATGAGGTACTTTAATTTCATATATTATTGCACTATGCAGGTTGTACCTGCTAGTCAGCTAAATTTTTGGTATCAATCTCAAATACAATACATAAATTACAAAAATAGGATAAGATTCTACATGCATGTCTTTTCTTACAAATTAATTCCTGCATGACAGGCTGAACAAAATATATGATCACACCCAATCATTTTAGTAAAAGAACATTCTGACAAGGCTGAATTTTGTGCTGTAGCCCAACTAAATTAAGATTTCTCCCTACAGGTACTGGGGAAGGGAAAACATATTTCCTAATTATCTTGTAGGGAGGCATAACTTACATAACAAAGAAAGTGAGGTAAGATCCCAAACACACACGAGTTTTGGTCTTGATCTCTGGAGAAAAAACGTTGAATATCTGGTTGCATCCAATAATTTGCATTGTGTGAACTCCCTGTAGGATCTCTATTTTAGCTATATGAGATTAGTTCAACATCACATATTTTTTTATTCCATATTATGTTTAATGTGTTTATATTTATTTCAATAAGTATTTCAATTTGATTAAAATTTTACAGAATTTTCCCATCAGATTGTACCATTCTATAAGAAATAAAGCTTTCTACAGCCTGCTATTATTCATATTAACTATATTACAGAAGGAACAAAAAAAGAAAAAAAAATCAGTGAAATAAGCCTTTTTCAACCTTAATGGAATGAAATGATTTGGCTGTTTTTCCACTTTCTGCAATCGTCTCAATGTTTTTACATTACATAATTTCAAATAAGTTGGCACTGATGATTTATAATATTAAAATGGATTTATTGTAAAATACATTTAAATTAAAATTAATCAAAGTGTGGAGTGGTTCTCATGTCATGCATGAAAGCCACATTTGTGTTTTAAAATAATCTGAAATAAGAAATGAGAGCTTTAGCTAATGTTTAGAGTGCAAAACATGAAGCCGGTTATAAGATCTTAGTATTGCAAAGATGTCTGAAATTAATTAAATTTCATGGGGCAAGAAATCAAAAGCATTCTGGAAGGAGTGGATCTATGGCTTTTTGTTTAGAAGGCAGTGTGATATCCTTGCTACACACCAGCTCTCATTTTCTTTTAAGAACAGACCGCAACAGTTCTGTTGTGATTCATACCTATTTAGTTGGGAATGGGTTTTCTTAGCATACAAGAAATGAGGTCTTATTTCCTTCCTAAGATAGTCTTCCATATTCCAGTCACACTTCAGACACATGCACCTGAGTGCAGAGGGGTCTCCTGGAAACAGCACACAGAAAAACATCTACGTTTCCCTTTCCAGAAATTCAGGGCTTTTCTAGCAATTATGTTCCTCTTCATACCCCTTGGTGGAGAGATACCTGCGGGGTGCTCAGTGTATCTTAATGCAGAATTTGGATGCAGTCTGCTGTCTGTGTGATAAGGGGGGGAAAAAAGTTGGAGTCTGGGATGTAAAAGAATTCAGTGTTCTACTGGTATAAATCAAGATAAATTAACTGCAACGCCAGAGAAGCATGAGAAAGGGAAAAATTCCTCATTTTAGAGCTTAGAGAGAATGAATTGTAAATATTTGTCTCATTTAACTTCTCTTAATTCAAAATGGAATACATGCAGATATGAAAGCAGAATAACAGAGATTCATTAGTTAATTATTTGTCTCTCAAAAGTTCAAAACCACCTTTACCATGGTCGATTCTCAGTTTCCTTCAATAGAAAGTTAATGATATCTTATTTTAGGGGCCAAGGGGATAAATCAAATGTAACTGTTCAACACTGTGCATAAACAGATTCCTGACCTCCATTTGGAAAGTTGCTCCCTGTGTAGAGGGGAACTAAAAAAATGTCAAACTTGAATGTGCACATGCTGATGCCTTTCAGAAGAGGTGCAAGTGGAAGCCACCTTGCTAAAAATAACGGAAGGATGAGTATTCGGAAGTCGTATTTAATCAAAATTAATGTCAACACATGCTTTTACATACAGGGCATCTGAAAGATGGGACTTCAAAGTTCAAATTATTTCTGTTTTAATTGAGGGAGCAGTAAAAGACAGCACATTAAGGCATAAGGAATAAGGCATAAGAAAAGTTTTACATGTTTTTGTTATCCAAAGAACACACACACCAACCCATGCTAACCTCAAGCAATGGTTTCCAATAAGGCAGTCTATCAGAATACTACAATAAAAAAGCTGAAAGAATAGTTGGAAATGCAATGTATATATGTCAATACTGCAGTGCTTTATGATGTTACAGGATTTCTCTTTCTTTAAAATATTGATTAAAAAATATGAATTCATTAACAGAAATATAGAAAATAATAATTTAAAAAACCACTGTTTTCTTAATTATAGCAAATGTCATTGCAGAGCTGAGTGAAATAATTATGTGTACTCTTAGGTCCCACTGAGGTGGAGTGTTTTGATGAGAGTGTTCCATTCGTCATTCCAAATTAGGGACTCAAACGCTTTATAAGCATCTAACCAATTTTTCAGGTTGTTGCATTAATTTGGGAAGGACAACTTTAGTAACCTGCTTAACTCTACAATTTTTCACCTGCTTAAAAATAACGGAATTAAATAACGGAGAATTAAGAAGTTCAGTCACAGTAATTTGCAGCCATCTCTGGTTTCATATACAAGTTTTCCTAATATTTTTGTTTGGCCTGTGGTCCTAAGGAAGTATTTGATGACTGATGTTAGATTTTGCTTTTCTGAACTAGTGAAATAAATCCAGGAGAAGGACCCAACAGTACTGAAGGGAGGCACTGAATTTTTCAAATTTAGTTTCAGATATCTAAAATGGTGTCCCTTCTCTTCAGCCACATGATGCAATTGTTATTTAATCTGTAGTAATTTCAGCTGTAGTTCTGTAACACAGCAGCTGCCCTATATCAGTCCAGAAGTTCATATTATTGTGCCCTGCCTCCAGCTGCATCTGTGAACAAATGAGAAGGGGCAAGAAATCAAAAATATTCTAGAAGGAGTGGATACATGGGGTTCCTCTTCCTAACACAACTTGATTCATATTTAATGATATTTTGCACAAAGGCTGCTTGAGTTATTAGTACATATATTTGGTAACCAAATGTTTTTCCCAAGTCTTCAAACAAATTGCTCTTCCAAGAACTTGTCCAGCCTGCCATTTCATTCCTTCATGTGAACTTTACAATAAAACAAACTTGACAGAGAGCACAGTTTGCTACTTATCTGATTAGGAGACACCAGGCTCCGACTAGCATGTTCTGGAGGTGGTAAGAAAATCAATTTACTTCCCACATGACATGTTGATTTGCGGACCTGCCTTCCAAAATTCTTCTAATCCCAGCTGGAGAGTACTAGTTTACTCAGCTAGACCCAGTACAGAAGTTGCTTGGTACCTTTGATCATCCTTGCTGTCCCTTTCTGAACTTTCTCCCTTTCCACTAGATTTTCTACTGTTTGTTTTTAAGATGAGGAGATCAGAACTATGCAGACCATTGAAGAGAGAGCTGGCAAAATCAACTCCTCTTGTTCCACTTAATTATTTTCTAACAATTTTCAGCTTTATACTTGTTTTGATCTGAAAATTATTTGAATCACGAATTTGACTTTTCTTGGAATTATGTGGCAAATTTTGAAAATCATCCCCACGCTACAGTAAAGTCTCAGATTTGTTTTGAACATTCCATTATTCTATATTAAACAGCGTGTTATAAGACTGTCACAACATTTGTGCACCTCTATATCAGTGAATGTATCCTTACCCATCCCTCTCAGATGGAGAACAAAAGCATGTAGGCAGGAGGTGAGTCACACACAGCGCTTGCAATGATGAGCATTGTATCTCTATCGTGATGTTAAGTAACTTGGATTAGGCATTTTCTTTCTCAGCCCATCTCGAACCTCATCAGGCTTGATAAGGTTTAGATGTGAAATGGTTATACTGTTTCTAGGTTTTCTTACAATCGTAGAATACCAAGTTGGAAGGGGACATCGAGGATTAAGTGGTCTAGCCTTCCCTAGCAGAAGCCCAGTTTAGACAGGATAGTCCAGCACCTGGTTCAGTCAAATCTTAAAAGTGTCCAACATTAGGGAATCTACCACTTTCCTGCGATTATCCCGGTGGATGATTGTTCTCATTGAGGAAAATTTTCCTCTTGTGTCTAAATGAGATGTCCCCAGGAGTGACTTACACACATTACCCCTCATCTTCTCCATGTGACTCCTTGTAAAAACGGAGTCCCCATCCTCTTTGCAGCCAGCCTTTTAAATACTGGAATGCAGTGATTATTCTCCCTTAAGCCTTCTTTCTCAAGACAGAAAACCCCAGTTCTCCAAGTCTTTTCCCATCTGGCAGGTGTCTCAGTTCAGGACAAATTCAGAGGAACATCCTCTGACAGAAGGCAGGTTCCAGGCGCCCCTCCCCCACCAGGTTAAGGAATGAAATATTCCTCAGAGGAAAGTGAAAAATGAAAAAACTATTTATTTAACAAACACAGTGCACAGCAGGCACAGAAAGAGAGTAATGCTAAATAATAAAACTTCTCGCTGTGGAGAGAACCTGGCAAGTTTTTTAAAGTCCTTTCTCTCTTGATTCTTCTCTCTCTTCCCCTCTTCAGAGAGAAGTTTGGCGGGGGGCCCCTGTGGGCTGGTATGAGGTCTTCTGGTGTGTTCTGATATTGTTGAAACAGTCCAGAAGAGAAGAAGAAGAAACCGAAGTCCCAGGGAAGCAAAGGAGTTTAACTCCATCTCTCTCCCGAGAAAAGAAGTTAAAAGCTGGGAAAAGCGAGAAGGGTGCTTCCTCTGTTCTTCTTGCTGCATCAGAAGAAATCAGAGGAGTGTGTATATGTGTCCTTGAACACAAACCTGCTTTGAAAAGCTCATCTGGATTTTTTTTTTTCTTTCTCACCCAGTTTTAAAGGCACAGAGAGGCACAAAATTCATGTCTGGGCATAGGGTGGCAATAGGCGATAAAACATCATAAAGTCACCACAGGAAAGTAGGTTTCCTGGTCTTTTGGTCATATTTGTGGCCCTTCCCTGGACCCTTACCAGCCTGTCCACATTTTTTCTGTATGACAGGTGCCAAAACTGAGCACAGTGTTCCAGGTGTAGCCTGACAAGTGCTGAGCAGAGTGAGATAATGCCTCCTCTCTCTCTGCTGGTGGTGTCCTTGTTGATGCAGCCTGGCATCCCCCTGGCTTTCTCTGCCATACCAAGACTGTTCACTGAGCTGTTGTCTGAGGACATGCAGGTCTCCTTCCACAGAGCTGCTCCTCAGACAAGTAGATGCCAGTCCGTGCTTATGTTTTCCCAGGTGCAATATCTTGCACTTGTCCTCGTTGAACCTCCTAAGGTTCTTGGTACTCTTCCAGCCTATCCAGGGGTCTGCAGGATGGCTGTCCCTTATGAAGTGCCCACATCCCCACTCAGTTGGGAATCATTAGCAAACGTCATCACTGTACACTTGACCCCATACTCCAGATCACTTATTGAAGATACTGAACAGCTTTGGGTCCAATATCTATCCCTGGGGGATCACATTTCTGTGACAGGCTGGCCGTTTGTAAAGGAGCTTTATGCCACCACCTCCTGGGTGCAAGGAGGCAGCCAGTTCCCCACACATCTCACAGACCACCTGTCTAGGCTGTAACATACCAGTTTTTCAAGGGGGTAGCTCTGAGAAACTGAACTGAAAGTCTTGAAGAAATCCATGCGGACAATGTCCACCGCTTGCCACACACTGAACAAGCAGGTTACTTTGCTGTAGAGGACAATCATGTTTGTCAAGCATGATTTGCCATTGGTGAATCCATGATGGCCTTTCCCAGAAATATGCTTCATCTCACTTGTGGCATCTCCCAGGAAAAACTGTTCCTTAATTTTTCAGGAAATGAAGACTGATAGACCTATAATTGTCAGATTTAAGCCCTTCCTGCACCTATAATTGCCAGATTTAAGCCCTTCCTGCACACAGAGGTGCCTTTAGCTTTCTTCCAGGCTTCTGGTTGTCCTCTGATCTCCACAGCCTCACAGTGATGTCAGCCAACTCAACACCCTTGCGTGGATATTGTCAGGGCCCAGCAATTTGTAGGGGTCAAGTTTCTATAACAGCTCAAATACCACCTCTTCCTTCTCTGCTGGTAGGTCTGTGTTTGCATCAACCCCGAATTTTCTTCCCAATGTCTCAGGCCCAACAGTGCTGGCAAAGACAGAGGTCAAGGAAGTATTAAGAATCTCCCACTTTCCATTGCTGATGGCTAATTCAAGTCTCCTGTCAAACAGTAGGCCAATATTTTTCATCTGTTTCTATTTATTGTTTAAGTACCTGAAGAACCCTTTCTTGTGGCAAATTTCAAGTCAAGCTGAGTTTTTTTTCCCCCCCAGTTGCATCTCTGCACACCCTGCCAATAGCCTCGTAGTTCTCAAAGTGTATTTGTCTGTACTTCTATCTTGGTGCCTGCCCAAAGATTCCACTGTTCAAGGCTGGGCCAATCAGAAATGGTGATAACACTTCAGGGATAACATATTGGAGAAGAAGAAAAAGAAAAAAAATATTGTGGACTTATAATTGCAGCCAGAGAAGATTAGGGTGAAAATATGTGAGAGGAACAACTCTGTAGATGCCAAGGTCAGTGAAGACAGAAGGGCAGGAGCTGCTCCAAGCACCAGAGCTGGGATTCCTCTGCAGCCCATGGTGAAGACCATGGTGAGCAGCTGTGCCCCTGCAGCCATTGGAAGTCCATGGGGATGCAGAGATCCACCTGCAGCCCAGGGACACCAGAGCAAGGGGATACTTGAGGGGAGGCTGTGAGCCCATGTGAGACCCATGGAGAGAGATGCCCACAGTGGAGCACCCGGTCCTTGAAGGACTGCACCCTGTGGGAGAGTTACCCATGCTGCACCAGTTTGGCAAGTTTGGCATGAGATGGAGTCACGTTGGAGAAGTTCATGGAGAACTATCTTCTGTGGGAGAGACCACACGGTGAGCAGGGGAAGGACTCTTCGCCCTCAGCAGTGGGGGAAGCCACAGGTGATGAAGTGACCATAACCTCCCATTGGCTGATTCCCTGTGCTGCTGGGTAGGCAGTAGAGCTGGAAGGGAGGCAGGAAGAGTGGGGTGGAGGTGTTTTTAAGGTCTTATTTTACTTCTCATTATCCTTCTCTGATTCTGTTAGCAGTAAATTCAATTAATACCCCTAATTCTAGCCGGTTTTGCCTGTGACAGTATTTGGTGAGTGATCGCTTCTGGTCCTAATCTCAACTCGTGAACCTTCTGTTATATTTTCTCACCCCTGTCCAGGCTGCAGAAGGGCATGAGAGACGAGCTTGGTGGGCACCTGGTATCTAGCCAAGGTCCGCCCATTACAGCATTCGAGGTCCTCCTCGCCATAAAGTGCTGCTCCTACTCCCCTAACTCCTTGCCTATCTTTACAAAACAACTTATAGCCGTCCATCATTGTTGTCCAGTCATGGGAGCTGTCCCACCATGTTTCAGTTATTTCTGCAACTCAGTTCTATGACTTTATCTGATGCTCCAGATTCTCCTGTTTCTTCCCTAGCCCGAGAGCTTCACTGTGCATACACTTGAGGTGGATGATCTTCTGATTCTCATCCTGGGAGGCAGCTAAGCAGCATTTTTTGCAGCTCTGGTTGGCCTGGTCTATTTCCCAGTTTCTTGCAATGTCATGAGTGTTGCCACTCTGGATCCTGTACCCCCAGTACTTCAGTTTAAAGCCTACTGTACCAAATTGGTCAGCGTGTTGCTAAAGATACTCTTGCCTCTTCTAGACAGGTGGGTGCCATCCCTCCCTGACAGTCTATAATCATGGTAGAATGCCCCACTGTTAAAAAAGCCAAAGCCTCAAAAAAGCACCAGCCACAAATCCAGAAGTTGATTTGCATTATATGTCTATTTCTGGCTACACCCGCTTCTGCAACTCCTAAAATGGAAGAAAATAGAACTTGGACACCAATACTTCTCACTTGCACTCCCTGGGCTCTGAAGATTTCCCTCATCCACCCAAATTCCAGACTGC
Source organism: Oreocharis arfaki (assembly GCA_013398015.1). Taxonomy (NCBI): domain Eukaryota; kingdom Metazoa; phylum Chordata; class Aves; order Passeriformes; family Paramythiidae; genus Oreocharis; species Oreocharis arfaki. The sequence goes on along the minus strand of VZRR01027747.1, from coordinate 1,059,212 downwards.
AGTGTCATTTGTGAAAAAGTAGCAAAAGATAGAAGTCTGTGCTCTGAACAAGCTATGGCACCTTCCCAGCAGCATCTCAGACCTTAGCTCTCAGAAGGCAGAATACCTCTTATGGCTCCCTGTCAGTCCAGCAGCTGTGGGTGCCTTGGGGACCCTTAACAGAGAGTCACCCACAAGTACTCCTCACTTTTTTTTGCAATTTTCTCTGCGTGATGCTGTACAGTTTCTCTGTGCAGACCTTGCTTGTGGGTGTCTACAGCTGTTAAAGCTGCAAATCTATTTTTGATTGTAAAGCTGGAGGGTTAGGAACGATGAAGAGTCCTGATTTTGGGCTTACTTTTTTTAATAGTTTTACGGAACTATGCAAATTATATGCTGCTTTGCCTTCTCTCCTCAAAACACCCAAGTAGTCCCAGGAAAGTTGAAGAGGCCTGAAAAAGATGATCAGATTGTAAATGCTCATAACAAGCATTACAGAATTGATAACAGCGCTCGCTCATCATTTGATAAATTGGAGATTTTCTTCATCCAACATCTCAGATTGCCTTCACTCCCACCCCTAGCCCCAGAAACAAATTAAAGAGATGTGATAGACACAATATCCTTCGGAGATTTCATATGAGTAAATCTCACCAATATATTGTTGGCACAATATTAGCCTGGCCTCATACAGATTGCTTATCACAGTACCCTTACACCAGACGCTAGAAACTGATGAAACATTGAGATACAGCCAGGTTTTGAGGATTTACAGGAATTCTCTTTTCTGAAGACATGGCCTCTTTAATGAAATGCGTTTCCAACTCCATAAATCTCAGTCCCAATCATTGTCAGAAAGTGTGGGTTTAAGTTCTAGGTAAATTAATAACTTTATCCTTTCTAAATAAGAAAAGCCCTCACTCACACTTCTCATAAATGCAACACATGCATTGGTCTCAGAGCTTTCCACAGAGCATTTAGTAATGAGTGTGTACACTCTGTTTATTTGCTTTTCGTTGCTGGCCTCTTTTATGCCTTGTGGGGGAAAAAAAAACAATCCAGGAGGGGATTTTCTCTCTGCAAAGTCAAGAAGAGGCTGCTTCTGCTGTGCAGAGAAAGGGGTGTGGCTTCCAGAAGGGTGTGAACTTAAAGATGCTTTTTTCCATTCAGCAGATGCTGTGCAAATTTAAAAGATTCTCTTGATGTATTGCCAAAGAGACCAGCTTGTAGGTTTTAGCCTTCCCCATACTAGTTGTTACTGGCTTTGACTGCTGGTGATTCCAGCAGACATTGTGGTGGCCAACACTGTAAGACTTCACACTAAATCAGCTCTAATCTTTCTCTCAGTCTAGCATAATACACTTCAGTGGTTAACCTGGAGCATTTCCTTTATGCTCTAGTTATAAGCTTTCTAGGACAAGGACCATGCTTCTGTTCATTCTGTATGGCACTCTTTACACAGAGGGCTTCAGGTTCAATAAAATGCAGGTTAAACAGATACAGAATTCATCGAGACACCTATCTGCTTAGTCACGCTTTAAAACACATTTTCCCATCATTTCTTACTTGCATTGAGATTTCTGAGATACATATCCAAAATTTGTTTTCAATTAGCTGAAAGTTAATGTTTTAGAACATAGCATGGTAGTCTTTTCTGCTGGTTTCCATGTCGCTACTCACTCAGCAGCTAGTTTTATTTCACAATAATACTACTTTAAGAAAAAGTCTATTTCAGAGATTTCATGCTGTATGCATTTTTCAAGCTTCTGATGCTAAAAACTAACGGATGTTGCTAGAGCCATTCCAACATGAAGTTTTTATGTGAAGTGATTCAGCAAAAAATTTTTAATCTACTTTTAATCACCTATTGCTCTTGTAAGTAATCATAATTTGTTTAGTCCTGATTTCAAATAGAGATGTGACCACGTGGAATCCTATGGCTACATTTCCAGTTAATGATACTCAGAAGCCCGGAAATGCAGCATTTCACTATTCGCAACTCAAAACTCTAAACTGTTTCAGGCTCTCTCTAGAGCTATAGTGAAGATAATTTAATCACTCCTCATGTAAATTATATTAATTATCATATATAACAACTCTTCCCTATTACATCTTAAGCAATGATTCAAGTGTTAATATAAATGTATATTTTTAATTGGCTATGAGATCAACCAATAAAGAATTTTTTTGTGATGGGACGGTGGTTTCTGACTCAGATTGCTTTTATTTTATGTAACTTTTAATTCCCCTGTAGCGCTTTCTTATGCAAGTTTTCTATTCATAATCTACTGAACTGTCATTTATGATTAATTTTAAATTAATTTTATTACATGCATCTCATACTCTTGATAGAAGAGCAGTGCAGTGCTTCACAGAATCATTGGCAGTTTATACTCAGGTCTATGTCTCCTTCAAATTGAGTCTTCCTCTCTTTAAATGGGGAGACAAAATTAAGAAAAGCTCTCTGCTAACTGGATTTTAATGCACATAAAATTTTTTTATGTTCTATCTGCTTGCTTAAAAATCCAAGCTCTTAGCTGAGCAAGCAAGTGAACCCAAATTTCATACTCCTGACATATATGATATAACAGCTCAAGTCACACAAGCAATGAAGCAAAAGGAGTTGAAAGGATGGAGATAAAAAATTGATCTGCAACTCTTTGGTCTTGCAGATCACATTCGGGCAGTAGCAACCCAGCGGCCTGAAAATCAAGGGCAGAAATCCTGATCTGCTTCTTGAGAACTGAGGCAGCATGCCACACCACACAGAGTTCTTCTACCTCTAAGGCAGCCTTCAGAAGCCAAGATAGTTGATATTGCTAGTCCTGGGATCCAACAGGATCAAATCATTCCATCTGCAGAGTAGATTTTTATTCATTTCCCATCAAAGAATCATTTTTCAATCTTTGAAAAAATTCACGTTTTTAAAAAATTAACATGGGTGTTTATGTTTCCTGTATTTTTAATACTTTTTCCAGGCTAAATAATGTATTATGCTAATAGGATAGGAAGTGCTCTGAAAGGACAAAAAAAGGCCTCTGAAAGTATTTGCTTTTGCATATGGAACCCTCTGATTAAAAGAAGAAAAGCACACACCACCTCAGGTAATTTCAGTTCTAAAAGCCAGAATCCACAAGTCAGTGATTTCTTTAATGGAAGAGTTTTAACATTTCTTCTGGGAATATCAGGCGCTCGAGCACTATTGAAGCAGAATGCCACTTACAGTTTAAGAAAATTACTGTCAAGTGAATAATAGCTGCTCAAGGCACATGTTATCTATTTCTGCAATTAGTAGAGAAATCCTGTTGTAAGACTCATTTGAAACATCAGTTTTACTGCCACAGGAAAGCAGCAATGTGTGTTGCATTTGGCAGCACTGCTGTGCTGTAGTTAAAGGCCTGTCAGACTTACTGTTACAAGGTTTTATTTTGAGAATTGCACAACTATGAGATATAAATTTTCTCCAAACAAAGTCTGCATTCAAGATTTCCCTTGAGAAGAAGTTTCTTCTCACAGAAAATTAGCCAGTCAAAGTGGATTTTTCTTTTTTTAATGTTAAATATTAAAACCTTAAACTTCAGTTGCAATAAATTAGGCAGATATTCATATTCATCAGTCAGTGGATATGAGACTTGCCAAACTCTATTTCTCTCTGAGCTAAGTGTTGTACACTCAGTGTGCTGTCTCCCACCAGGACACATGCCATATACCTTAAGAATCTGATGAGAAATCTTCTACAGAGAAATTTGCATAAGGGCTCGGTGAGTATACCTGTATTCTGCACTCAAGTGAGAACACATGTCCCTGGAAACAGAGTAGTTCCGGAACTACCTCCATTCTGAAGTACTGGTAAAAAATCTCCCTATATATACGTAAAAACTCTGATTCCCAGGGAATCTGCTCTAGCATGACAGTTTTAAGCTGGAAATGGTAATTGCAAGCATGTATTCACGACATTTCCATGCTGAGAGTTCCAAAATTCATTGTGCTATAGATAATGCATTAGGGTTAAAAAACTTCAGCCAATTACTTGCCTCTGTGTAAAAAAAAGGGAAAAGTTTAAATAAATGGACCTCACAATGGAATTAGACTGGAAAGAGAAAAGAATGTTGAGATGGGGACACGACACAAAAAGCAGTTCCTAATCCATTATCCCACACCCATAAGTAGTGCTGTGGTAAGATTTCTGAATCCTCGTATGAGCTACACCATGCAGTTCCCTTCCTCCTCCCTTGCGCTGCCCAGATCCAGGCCCATAGGACAAATGTCAGTATTTTTCCACAGCATTCCTCATCTGGATGACACAAAGAGCAGAGAGCCAGGGCATGCTTCTGCCACGTCAAGTCAAAGCCATGAGGAGATCTACTGTTCCAGAAGTTCAACCTGAAATAAAGTTTCCTCTGAACAGAAAATTTGGAAGATTTTGCTATATTCTGTGTATATGTATTCTGTGAGAAAAAGAGGTCTCTGTGGCTTTTACCATAAGCCTGGATGCAGATGTTAGCTTAGCAAACACGACATTTTGCACTTTTAATGATATTTACTATCTGTCTGCAACATACATAGCAAGTAATACCAGACACTGCACAATCAAGGAACACTATCCAGACTCCAATGTCTCCTATGAGATAGTCCCAATGGAAAGAAAAAAATGTACTAGATGCAAGTATAATAAATAAGTCTTAATAATGTACAGAGAACAAAAAATTTATGGTAGATAAAGATTTCCTGCTGTCTGGGACAGGAGATTTCCTCTGGAGCAGATTGTCTTTATACTCTACTTCTTGTGTAATTTGGCTGACTCTTCTTCGGAGCCTGAACTCAGCAAATTACACGTATTTCTGGTTTCTTACTGTGGTGGTTGATTTGGTGCTAAATAGCACGCATTGCGCAAGCAGATTGGTAGGAGGGAACATATTTGTGGGATATCAAATGTGGCCTGGGCATAGAAGAGAGTGTGCAGCTCACAGTTGTGCAACGTTCTTTTAGATGTTAATGAGGTGAGATGTGACTTTCCCTGGGAGAAAGTCTAACACAATGCAAGGTTCCCATCTTATTAACTGGTATTACATAGGCTTAGATTTTCGTACAATTATGTCCACTGGTCTGGCATCTGCAAACATTGTCTCATGTTATCTTCAATACAAATCAGATACATGGCAAAAAGAAAATCTGAAACAGTACATTTTTCTCTCTTCAAACTATATTTCTAGGATTACACAATAATTTTCAATTAGATCATATTGCACACAAGCAGGTACGTTAAAATCAATAGCAAAAATCTTTGTCTATATTCCATGCCTTTATTCTAGTGGAATTCTTTATTTTGCCCCATAGAACAAACAGAAAGATGCTTGCTGTTTTCATATTAGTTTCACTAAGAAACTCATGCTTGCAGGGTCCAAAATAATATCAAAATTAAAACATTTTGTCACTTATTCTATGAACTTCAAACTTGTGGCACATCCTGGCTAGTTGAATTTGGCACATTCTCATGGTAAAAGATGAAGCTTCATCAAAAGAAGGATTCAGCCCGGAGGCAGTTGTGACAGTACATGTAAATTTAAAGTGCTCTAACACACTAAAAGTTCATCTAGTGGAGGCATGGGAAGAGAATAAGGGCATCAAAACAACAATAAATGTCTTTTAACTATTTAGTTTCTGCAGTTATAAGGAAACTCAAACTCACAGAACAAATGCCCTTTTTATGACATTGTTTGTATAGTCCTTATGAGAAGAGGCATTTAATAAATTGACTACAAAGTAAATCTGAAGTCACTTCGTTACCTCCTCATACCTTCGTGGATGGAAATCTTTAGTGTTTTGACTGTGTGCCAGTGAAGTGGAGGGTGTCCAAGGCAAATCCGCGTTCTCCAACATACCCTAAATGTTGCCCTAAGGCATACACTACCTTTTTTCATTCATTCCTGAAATATCTGGTATAAGATTGTAAGCTGAAATAACAACTCCTGGGCTCTGCAGAAAATATTGTACATAAATGAGAGATTCTCAGTCCATTAAAAGCCTAAGACAATACTTATTTCTCTAGGCTCCATTCTTTCACTACTGCATTTTGCTCTGGTGTCTACGAGCAAGTGTAGTTTTGCTTCTGGAGGCATCCAGTGGAGAGACTCTCCAGAGGACAGACACCTCACAGGAATCCTTTGCCCTGCATCAAATACTGCCAGCAAAATCTGTGTAACAGTACAGAAGGCCCTGTATACAAATATTCATGCTTCCTTTGTGCAGGTCAAAGCATTACCATTTTCACATGAAAGCAAAGTCTGAGGGGATTTTTGACAGAGAGATTGACAACGCTCTACTAGCCATGGCTGATTTGCGGAAATTTCTTGACTGCGTATAGTTGTAGAAGTCACTTTAACCTTGGGGGTTTTTGTGGGTTAATAACAGTGGGTGTCTGCTGCTTCAATTTTGTTTTCTTATAGTGTATTTCTTCCTTACATTATTATTTTTTAACATCCCTTTTCCGTGGCAGTAAATTGATATATGTTGTCAGGTTTAACTTCAGAGTCAGTCAAAAGAATAAATTGCTAGATTGACTATGCACTTGTTTCAAAGATACTCATTTTTTTTATCATTGACGAAAGTAAAATTCACTGTTGTATCTAAGACATTAGTCAACAATATGACTCTGAGTCTAGCTTTTTTATTTGCATTAGGGTCACAAGCTCATCAGAAAAACAAGGTTACTGAAGTGTGAGTTTGAAGACGTATGAAAGTGACACCTGTTTGTGTTACAGCCCTCCAAGGCTTCCCATTCTCTTGCTTTGTGAAGCCTTTCCAGTCCAGCAACTTCTAAGAGCATTTTTAAATGTATTCTTCCTCGACAAGTGCTTCTGTTTACAGTAGAGCTTTCAAGAGCTGACAGGTATACCTTAGTGCACTAATTTAGTTATCCTATTCACATGCAAAGCTGCACACAGCTTCTTACTGCTGTCTCAGGTTGAGATCTGAAAGCACAGTATAGCCAGTTACATACTGAATTTTGACATGGAGCTATCCATGTCAACTCAGCTTACAGATCAGGGTCTCCAAGGGAATAGGGCCTGTGATCCATAGACTATTTTTCAAAAAGCCCTGTTTCTTGCAAAATGAAGTTTCAGAATACACCCTGAAACACTAGTTTTGATTAAAAAGCAAATTGTCTTGAAGTCTATGAAACTACACACAGAGAATTTTATAAAGCATTTGTAAAATTAGCCAAGATAACATAGTTTTTAAAGAAAAGTATATATAAAAATATAGAATTTAAAACACTAATTTTTATTAATATCATGAAATAGATGTATCAATCTTTTCATTAAAAGAAGAGAAAAGAGGGTGCGTGCTTTTCTGTCATTAAAACCTTAAGATGGAATTTAAGTTCTCTCAGGGTCCTAGATGTAACTAGTTTACCTTTTGTGATAAACTTATCCTGCCATTTGTTTTCTCCATCTCTCTTTCAATTCCATGTTCACAGCACTGCCTAGCCTCCATTCTGACAGACTTTGAGTTAATGATAAATTTCTCAAAAATGTTAGTAATCCTGATTGACACATAAGCATGCAAATTTTAGAAGATATGGACCATGTTTTAGAGCTCACAGTCCAGCTATTTTAGTCCGCTCCTCAAAAACAAAGAAATTCCAAACAATCACTAATGTATCTCCCCAGGAAGGCTGCACACAGAACAATCATAAATCAGAAAACATTATTTAGAATTTTTTTTTCTCCCTTGTTGTTGTTTGTAATAGTTTTTGCACACACTTCCTCTTTACAGGATAATATTAAGAGAAGCTTAAAAACTCTGCAGAAAGCTGGTAAGACCCCCTGCCGAGACCTAAAGCAATGCTCATAGAAAGTAAAACCTCTTATTTTATCCTCATTTCTTTCCCCGCCCCATTTCACGCAGTAAAACAAGTGAAATGAAACAGGAGACGGAGAGAGCAAGACAGCCAGTGCAGTGAACAAAGAAAAGCAAGCAGAAAAACATCTGAAGCAAGAGCTGATTTAAAAAATAGCATGCTTCTCCTGAAATACCCCGTCCCATTATTTCTAGTGTTTTCTACTATCTAGTGTGTTCGAGGAGGTATATTCTTTTCTACTTAATATTTTAGCTATGGTTTTGTGCTGTAACCAGTGTGACAATGGACACATTGTTATTTTCTTGTACTGATCGTAATTTCAGCTGTTCCATATCCAGTGTACTAGGAATCCATCTTCAAGTGCATCTGGAGCTGCAGTATGTCTTTGTAAGGAAAATTATGGTGTGCCACATAAACCAGAGAACGAGGAAGGTTTACAGTGGTAATAGTGTGGTGAAGTAATGTGCTATAATAACTAAATCTGCTGAAATAAAACTTCATCTGATTCTTACATACAATTGGTGAGCAGTTAAAATAAAACCCTGCAAAACCTATTTCCTTCTCCACTACCTCTATTAACAGAAAGTCTAGAAAATAAGCATAGAATTTAATGCTAACATGAAATGTTTTGTTCAACAAGGAACAAAATATAATGAGGTTTCTTTAGGAGTAAGACAGAAAAACCTGCTTACTACGTAATTTTTATCTTTTAGTTTCACATGGACTTGCCACAAGTCAGACATGAACTCAATGATTTTTCTTGTTTCAGCACATTTTCCCGAGTTTTGGGGGTTTGTTGTTGTTGTTGCTTGTTTGTTTTTAGGGGTTTTTTTGGTTTTTTCTGTGGTTAACAACATATTTGTTTAGAGGGTAAAAAAATGTTTTCTTCTGCTGTAAAACCAGAGCTTGGGAGAGCAAATGTGGGACGTTTTCTGCCCGTGTTTCCAAGCAAGCCAGACAGGCATCCTCAAGGTGTACAGAACATCTTCTCTGATGCTCTGCTTCTTCCTGCTGCTCTCTGCCTGTTATACTGAAGGACAGCCAGCCAAGCTCAATTCAGCAGTAAGGTAGGCAAGGTGAGTCCCCACTCAGTGTATACTCTCCACTGAATTAATTTACAATTGCTGCAGCCCATAATATGTGCATTCTTTCTTAGCAGGCACTGGAAATGGAGGAAATAGAGCACAGGATATTTCTGCGACGTTCTGTTTTTCCAGAAGATGATCACAGCTTAGAGTTCACCATATCAAACACAGCCAAGTTTATTCACAAACTCTGCTCTGGCTCAGCAGCTTCTTGCTGCAATAGGCATGGCATGGACCCAATGTCCCAGCCAGGCTGATGTTTGATACCCATAACTGAGGGGTAGGACACTGGTTTTTACTTAGGGCAAAACAGTTAGCACTCTTGTGCCGACTCACAGCCAACATGAAACGAAAGACTAATCCTTGAGAATAACCGAGGTTACCAATATGATCTTTTCAGCCATCATCTTTTGAACTTCATAGTCTTCTTCATAACCTACATTTTGTTTGCACCTGCCCTTCCTCCTCCCATTCTGCCTTCTCTGCTCTTTTCAAACACTAAGCAAGATAATGAGAAGAAAGCACATTTTACTGCTAGGAAGGAATTTTGTACAGAATCTGCTTCTGAACCCCAAATACGCCTTCATCTGCTTGATATACAGTGTACTGCACATGCCTGAGAGGCACTGTGTAAAAGTAAACAAAGTGTGAGACATCAGACCACCAGGCATTCACAGAGGAACAGTACCACCCCCTAGCACACTATTCCCTCCTTTGTTTTCCAAAGGCAATCAATCATTTGTCAGTGAGAAACCTCCCACCTTTGCTGATTTTTTCCTTTGCAGAATATATTAGTTAAATCTTCTACTTTGGCAGCCAAAGGAAAATCTCTGCCTGAAATGGTGTCCCCCATTGAAACACAAATTTGTCATGCCCATTTAATCCTATAATGCTTATCTCCTTTACCACCTTTGGGGTGTACAGACTTTCACTATCATCAAAGTCCCAAGCCCTCTCTCCTCCATTTCCCTATTATAATCCTATAAATAAACATTTGAAGAACAAAAAGGACTACTTTCTGTATGGGTGGGGGAAGGCGCTCCTAGGTGATTTTCGAAAGGACACCACTAAGCTAATCACTCGCCTTGCAGATGTGTGCCCATCTTTTCAGGCTTGCCAAAAGTTGCTTTCATTTGTGTGCTTTCATTTTGTGTCAGATTAACCCAACGAAGTGATTTGACAGCCAGATTCAGATCCAAAATGGGCTTGTTTCATAGCCTGCAAACTCAAATTATTCCCAGGCTTTTCATATGTCAGCTGCTGTAAACATGCATAGAGATAACAGCAAATATCAGAGGTTTGACTGAGCTGGCATTGCAGCTTTCAGCACCACTCCTTGAAATGTTTGAAGGTATCTTAGTAACACAACTTCATCTTTTTCCTAAAGAAAAAAAAAAAAAGTCTCAATGCCTTGCAGGGTGTTAAAAATCAAAAAGATTATCCAGTGTGATCACTTATATGAAGCTGGTTTAGAGACAAAATGCTGATGGAGGATATTTAACAAATGTGAAACAAAAGAAACTTTGAAAAGCAGTGCATATTTTCAAACTTTTCTCTACACTTCATTTTCACGTAGGTTTCTTCCAAAATCCTGGCAAAATTTTAGACATTGTATGGAAGTGCAATGTCTCAATGGATATGCTGTGAAGACTAAGCATGGGCCTAGACAAGATGTTAGGATTTGTGTGATCATATGTTTCTGTTCACAAGGAATTATGATATGTTTCTGATCAAAATTAACTTATTGTTGTGTTGTAAACCTGGAACAAAACATGGAAGTTCATTCACTAAATTAAAAAAACGAAAAACTCTCATTCACTTCAATGATCTCTGGATTAGACTTTTTTTTGAGACTCCAATCATCTGTCAAAGATAATCCTACATGTACAGTTAAACTGCCACAATAAAGCTGAATCACACCCTGCCATTATTAGACTATGTGAAGAAGCAGATGTGGCATAAGAATTAAAATAATGGTGCCAACTTCTTCTTTAAAATGCACGTTTGTGTTAATTGGAAAAGTCTGTGTCTGGAAAGCTTTTCTTGACGAGTAATAAAACTAACTTTAAATACTAGCTGAGTTCTTCATAGACTGCTCACTTCCATACAAATATACACACACATGCACTGGGTAATCTTGGGTTATTTGTAGCCTGAGTCAGACTACGAGTCAGGGAAAACAGAGCTGTAATACCAAGTAACACTGTGTCACATAAACCTGCAGTAAATTTCAGGAAGAAGTAAAACCTAAATTCTTGAGTTCAAATATCTCTTGCAATTTTGTATTTCCCTTTGCTATGAGTCGTAAGGTTAACTGATCCCAGAAAAGGAGAGAAACAACATGCCATTTATTATACAATCTATCAAATTTCCAACCACAGTCCTTTCCAACTAACCTAAGAGTTTGATTATTAGCTACCACTAACCATTAGTCAAGAAAGCCATGTCAGTCAGACCAAATAGAACTTCTCTATACACGTTTTTCACTGACTGAATGGAAAGAAACTAGAGATGGCATAAAGTCTGGATTCAGTACTTTTTTACAGAAATCGAAAAGGACACTCCAGCAAGGTCATTTATCTATAAAGTATAATCCATAAACTTCCAAGGAAAGCATTGAAGCCGTGAAAGAATTCAGTCTTCCTGAACATGTTTAAATCATTTTCAAATTGTCAAACCAAGAGGAGTTACACACTTCTACTATAAAATTCCATGCCAAATGTGATGAGTTTTTCTCTGTTAATATCTTTAGCACCCCATCAAAAGCCAAAGCACTAGCAAATGCAAGAAACAATGTCATAGTCAACCCCTGCTTGATTAAGAATAAGAGTGCTTCGGCTGCAATGTCAGTTTAAATGGGTGTATAAATAGGATGGTGGGGCAAGTTCTAAATTAATCTCTAACATCTAAAGCATTTATTCTCAGAAAAGTTAAGCCTATTTCAAATAAAGGTGGTACTTAATTCTGAATAGTCAAGGGATATAATTAATGACTTGTTCCAGGTTTCATAGACAGAAGCAGATGGATGTACGTATAGGAAAGCAGAATTTTTATACTTGCTCTAAACACTTCTGTCTTCAGCACTTATCTCCATTTGAATGACATTAAATTGGAATCTGGTATATCAGACCAGATGTGCGTGTGGTGATTCCTTAATTTTGAAGGGAAATGATTAGAAGAGGTTTTGAAAAGGTTGTGCTTTTTCATTTAAGCAAGCAAAGCCTATAAATGGGTAAAATTCTTACAAACACAAAAGTAGTGAGAGGAAAGAACATTAGATTTAGGAATTTGCTCATTCTCAAAGGGTTTTATAATGAATTTTTTTCCCTGGAGTTTTGAAATGCTGCCGTCTGAAAAAGTTAAAATGTATAAAGTGGAAAAATTTAGTAGCATGAGCATTTATAGTCATCCTTAGTTAGCCTTGTGCATTACTAATTTCCAGCTCACTTTAATGAAAATGAACAGCATCACAACAGAGTCAAAATACACCCCTGAAAAGCTAAGGATGATAGAATTTATTACTGTCCGCAGGACACCTTCACAGTGTGAGGTTCTTGTGACAGCAGTCAAGTCCAAATATGATTGAGAATTACAAAAATTGCCCTCTTGAGAGAGAATTTTGCAATAGTTTGGGTATATATCCTTAGGGGCTGTATCATAACTTCCACATTTTTTTTCCTAGCCTAGATGGCTTTGTGATGCCAGACTAGTGGTAAAGCATTTTCTGAGCTTTAGGTCTTTTGGTAAACTTCTGTTGTTCTCAAACATACTAATATCAAAGCTGAGGTTTCAGCACCACCTGAAGAAAGCTGACTGGAGCACATAAAAATGTGAAAGCAAAAAATTGTAGATGAGTCCTATACAGCATGAATCCACCATGGTTCTTAGGACATCTCATGGAGACATTTTCCTTACCATATACAGATCATTTTGGGACCCAGACGGTTGATTTGCATGGTTTCTAGTATTTCTAAGGCTTTCATTCAGGAAGGACTTGCTTTAGGGACTACAGAGTCCTCCCATTCTTAACCTGGAGGCCACTTCAACACCTCAGCTCATGTCCTGAATCAGCCTCCTGGGGCTATGTTGCAGTCCCTGCAACAGTGGACAAAATAAAGTGTTTGCCATCAACATGAATATTCATGCACATGTCTAGTCACATGGTTAACCCTTACAATACTTTAAAAGCATCCAAACAAGTAGTTAAGCTTTAAAATTTTCAGGTGCTTCCTTGGGCAGTCTTGTTTCCCAGAAATGGGGTAGAGGTCAGATGAAGACCTTACACTCTGGGATTGTTTGGAAGTTCATTTTTGCTTTTAACAGTGCCTCATATAATAATTTTGTAATAAAGGCAAAGCTGGACCTACAAGTTCAGGGGAGAGAGATATGAATACTGGAAATGTAAGAAAAATATTGACAGCCTGATGCACCATTGTTGTCACCAAAATTCGTATTAAAGGGAAATTTATTAAAGAGCCTAAATCTGTATATTTTTTGTTATGAAAAGCTTCATTTGAGTATGGAGTTGTTTTTCTTATTTTTACTATTTCCAAAAATTACACTTGACTGAAAATGCAAATTTTTAAGTTTCTATTCATTGAAGAGCAGGAGTTTTTCTCATCTGTGGAGGTATTTTTTTTCCCTTGCCGTAAACTGTGGCACAGATACTTTCAGTAAACTCACAAAGTCAGGACCAAAGTATGGTTTTTTGTCATTTCTCTGCCTTACCCATGGCTTCTGTTAGTCTACTTTTCTTTAGTGATGTTTATAAAGTTGAATTTGTCTTACTGTCCTAAACAACTCTGTTGTCAGAACCTGCTCCCACTTGAACAACATTAAATTACAGTGTGGTATTTCAGTTGTAACAAAACCTTAGTAAGTGGTTAATTTATACTTTCTGAGGTCAAAAGACCAAGAAGACCTTTACAAAAATTTGTGGCAGACAAGTCAGTCCTAGTATGTGGACTGCATGTTATAGATGGAAAGGTAATGTCAGCAGGTCTATATTTTTAGGTTTTATTCTGTTGTGCATTTAACTTACTTTGTACTTCTTAATCTACCTATATCCTAGTTTATAGGAGCATTACCTTGATTTAGATGATTTGACCTTCCATGAGTTATTTTTGTCTACTACATACATTCTCAAGTTTCTAAACACTCTCTCAGAAGCCGTCATTTGTAAGTGGTTAGCTTGCTCTCCTGCAATTCCAGCGAAAGGGTAGTCCAGAAGAACATGAGTGTCTCTTTCTTCTTGCAAAAATTAATGTTAAAAAAATGTCATGTTTGCAGTATTACTAGAGGATCCTTTCTAGCAATAATACAAAGGTCCTGTCATTGCTTCCTGAAGTAGCCAGTGATGTTAAGCTATTTTTTTAATGTACTATATTTGTGAAGTATCTGCTCTTTTTCAAAATATGTATTTTTAAATTATTAATTCTCATTACCAGTGCAATGATAATCTTTCATAGATATTGCAATTTCTTACTCAAAAATTAGTAATATGGTATCTTAAATCAACACTGACCAACAGCAGCCTATGCCAGTACCTAGAATCCAGCACAGGTGGATTCAAGGTGAAAAGCAGGTAGTCCTGCTTCACAACCTTGTTCCCCAGAGGCAACAGGGGTAAAGAGAATATGGTGGGATTTACTCCTTCCAGAATGTGCTTTTGGGTGTTTTGGCAGTTGGAATAGGGTTGGAACGGGTTTAATTGTTCAATTCATTTCGATGGCCACTTAAAAATAATTTGACTACTTAATTAACTAAAACCTTAAGAATTTGTCTGTGCCCTCAGTACACATTGTATGAAGAAGGGTCACTCTAAACTCAACGTCAGCCAGTCTCTTGGAATTACATCATGTAGTAATTAGCAGCTCCACACATCAGTGCATCTTTACTCAAAAGAATGCAAAGAGCCTTATTTGAATTGATTGGTCCTACTTGTGACACTTTATATGTTGAATTAGAAAAGGACTCTACATCTTGTGTTAAATTTGGGGAATAAAATGTAATTTTTATGATTACTATCAATTCCCAGAAAGGACTTTAAAACCACAATAAACATTAATTTTCTAATACTCCTTAGCTTAAGATGTTAAAAATATATTTCTTTACATAAATCAAATATTACCATGTTAAACCTGGCTGTGGTGTATTAAAATCATAAGATTTTGAGCTGAAAAAGTGATCTTCAGAATAAAGTCTGACTGTCCGAACCAGCAATTCATCCCACCCCCAACCCTTGCCTAGAATACAAGCAATTACAAAGAGATAGCATTTTACTTCAGTCAGCTTTTGCTGGGGAGATAATTTCAGCTTTGTTTTGATAAGAACTTCTCCAAATGGTTCATATTAACCACCAGAACTGCTCTGAACTCTGTGTGTTTATTTGTACAAGCCAAAGATAATTTGTTCACTGAGTGTACTGACTGAAAGACAGCTTTACTGGTGGGTTTGAAGTGAAGCAGTTACATGAAAGAACTAATTTCTCTGTTTTGTGTTAGAGATCCTCCACTGCATCCTCAGAAGTAAAGAACCCTCACATGTGAGCAAGGGAACTAGAACTAAGCCCCAATAGCAGGCACTTTAAAAGCAAGCTCACTTTGCTGGGTTCTGCAGACTGACAAGATTTACCCAAGAAAGAGACATTTTCATTCATCTCCTACCTTCATAGCCTTTTCTCCATACCTTAACCCTAATTCACACATAGATTAACCATCAGCAGCTGAAAAAGGTTTTCAAGTCTGTTTGTATGTATTCTCCAAGGAACCTGCTGTACAAAGCACCTCATATACACTGTATAAATTGTCTTTCCTTACAAAGGAACAAACCTAAAGGAATACAGTTTATCTTCTGATCAAGACACAAGATCATTCATGCAGCAATCCAGTATAGATATGTTGAAAAAGGCAGCAGAATTTTGTAGAAGTTATGTCAAGTACCACTGAATACGGAAGGTCTGCTCAAAATCTGAACTAGGGAAGTACACTGCTGTTTCCATAGACTCCCAGTTAAAAATTGCCTTTGAAATTTGCTGTTTAGAAACAAGATTAACAGATTTGATTTTGGTTTTTGATAAAGAATTGTGGCATTCTGTGGTTTCATAGAAATTTGGTAATATATTAAAGCAAATATAAAATAGGTGTTCTTTTTCAGCTACAAAGATGACACAAATTTCAAGTATTCCCTCATATGAGCAGAAGCTCTAAGGATTGTAAAAACAGCTCTGCTGTGTAGACCAGGATTTCACTATTACTGCAACCTCACCAGCTCTCTTCAGAGAAATCACTGAAGCTAGATTGAAAATTAATACACGGAGTCACAAATTCCATCTTCATGCACTAATCCCCAGCAAAATTAGCTATGTGTGGGCTTGGTCAGCAGGATTTCACCCACAGAGTAACCCAGATCCAAAGATTTAGGAGAATCCAAAACACAAACTGTGACAAATGAGCCACCAGAAACAAGCTTACACCACTCCTCTGGAAAGCCTTCCTAGTGCACAGCTGCACTGACACAACCTATTCATAACCCTCATTGTATGGGCTGCAGTTGTCAAGGGAATATGATGGTGAATCATATTATCATCCAAGTCATAGCAATGTAAAATCACCGTTTTTGTCTTTCCCAGGGGTTATCTCTTCCCTGCAAACCATCCTTTTGAATCCCTACTGACTGCAGGAGAGCTGACATGAATACTTTCAGCTGTGTACAGATTGGTAGGAATGGCTCATGCTCTTGAAAGCTTCCAAATTTAGCAATATGACTCATATACTTTGATAATTTTAAATATCTTCATTATTTTTAGCTCATTTCATTCTGAGCTACTATACATAAATTAAGTACCTAGAGCATTAGCATCTAAAAACCTACACAAAAAAAATATATTTAAGATAGGTTGACCACAGAAAAGTACAGTTTTTCAGCACTGGCTAACTGTGAGGAGAGTACCATGTGAAGTACAAGGAAAAGCTTTTTTTTGTTTTTCAGAGCAGTTCCAAAAATATAAAGCAGGTTTTGGCCTATAATTAAAACTTACTGCATAAGCAGAATTTTCAAAATGTCAATACAAGACATTTAAAATATTTCTGCCAGATTTTGCTTGAAGTAAGGATTTGGTTCCAACAACCTGATTTTTATGCATCCAAGGTGCAATCAACCCTAATATGAAATTAAGAACGTTTAATAAGTAACAATGGAACAACAAGAAATACAAGCAAACAAAAACAGAATTTTCTTTCAGGCTCATCTTAGGTGTTCAGTCACCATCAAAGAAGTGATGAATAAAATGCGTTACTTCAACAAGGATCTGCCCGGCAAAGAAAAGAAGACCAGAATATCAACTGAAGAAAATTCCATCCTCAGCTAACTATATTAAGAAATGTTAAGCCGTTGTAAGGAATAGGCACCACTGAATTTTATAGAGTTTTATTCTGCTAACACATTTTATAACTCTCTTAAACTCTGAAGATTTTAAAGTTTCTTTGGTTTTCATCTAAATGAAACACTCCACTAAATTATTCTGAATTTCTGGTCTTTTGGTTCAGAACTCCAGAAGGGCTTATTACAATTTCTATCAGGATAATAATAATGAATGGTTTTCATGCTATTACTTGATATGTCAATGGATTTAAACAATTTCTGCAATCTCACTTTGAAACACAGAGACCTATTAAAATATTAAGCTAATGGAACAAGCATCCTGGTCTATAAAGTGTTCAAACTGAAGAGTTTATCCTATTATTATATGATACAGCATGTACTCCCACTAAAAGGGTATAAAGTCCTGTAATTTGTCTTTTACTGAAACTGTTCAAAACACATCTAGTTTTTTACATATTTATAGCTGCCAATGAACTGGTAATGGTGTTCAGAAACCATTAAGAAAATTAAATCCTCATATACTAATCACAGGTAATTGACAGTTCTTAAGGTGACTGTATTCCTGAATACAGTTTTGTAAGATCAGAAATGATACTACATCACCTCATGCTGCTCAGACGTGTCAGCTACTGAACAGATTTTAACTAGGAACAAAAAAGCAAAGGATGTTTTGAAATGCAAATTCAGATTTCATATTTTCCTCTCTTTGCTTACTATTTAATCTTTCCAAAATGTCTGAATAAAACCACAAAGCATCACAGCCCTCCTTAATTTCAAAGCATCAACATCTTTTAATTTAAAAAGGGGCTCAATTGTTATTTGTTTATGGGAAAGGTACAAAGACTTATATTCAGCCGCTCACTGAATAAGTTCCAAGCATATAATTTTGCTTCTGTACTTTGAAATGATGAGTAGTCCTTTCTGACTATGGACATTGTAGAACTATTTAGTGAATATTCTCCTTGTTTGGTATTCCCTTTTCCAGCATTTACTTAACAACAGCTAGTTAGATTCAGCTTTGTTATGGGCTGCATTTTTTATGGTTATTGTTGTTCAATTCTGTGCCAACTTGCAGCAAATGTGCTCATATAGCATAGATAATTATATGTGATTTTCTCCCTTAATGAAAGATAAATAATTTGGCAGTCTTGCCTCATGTATTTTTTTCTATTTTGATATAACTCATTGTTTGGATTAGGTCTTTTCTAATACAGCTTTGCAAGCAGAATGAACCATGTTTCTTAGATCAATTATGTAGCTTTTAATGCAAGGTACTGGTATTTGTATTACAGATCTGCATATGATCATTAATTTCTAATGCTAATTATTATTTAATCATAATTATATAGTTCTTTGTTTACAAATGAAATAATTTCTATTATACAGGCAGAACATTTTCAAAAGAAACAGCAGAAGGCACATTTATAGCAACCAAATAGAACAAAAAGATGTAGTCAGTTCTAATTTCCATTAGACCCTATTTCTTCTTGTCAACAACCCTTAATGCAAAGAGACACAAGTCAGGGCAAGCCAGGACTGAACAAGGACAGAAATATTTATGTAATAATTTCTATTTTCAAATCAGATTGTACTTCAAGGTGTTAGACTAACAAATCTCAGGCAGCTGTTACTGTTTCACGCCTTACAAAGGAGTGCTTGACAGAAGAGAAATTTTTTAACAAACCGACACCTGTACCTAAAACTGTGTTTTCATGAATAATCTTCGCTTCTAATTTTTTAATTGTTAGGAAGAAGCTTAATAATCTGTCAGAAAAGTCAGGAGCTCTATTTGAAGGCTCTCCAGTGAGCATGAATGATGCACAAAGATGTTCAGTGCCACCCAGAACGACCAGACAAAAAAGATAACAATCAGCTTGGCAGTTTTGGTTTTGTGCTCCAGCAATTTTTCTGTAAAAGTGGGACACCACAAAACAAGGAGAACAAAGGGGGCAGAGCAGTTTAGGTAGCTCAGAGGGCTGGCTGGTTTATCTTCCTATATTGCCTTAGCTGCAGGAAAAGAAAGTTAGAGAGGAAAAACAAATACTGAAAGAAGTGGAAGGAGGATGAAATTAAATAAATGAGCTTCCAATTCATCTTTTGCTTAATAATCCTTGCAAAGATAAACTAAGTTTTAACAACATTGGGTTCCAATCAAAAGCAAAATTGTTACCATTAAGGAGTAATATGAGGAAATCACAAAACTAAACCCAAGGAATTAACTATTTGCAAGTGAAATACATTTAGGGAGAAATGGCAAATTTTAAAATAAAAAACAACCAATGTGTAAACCTCTATGTGACCACTATACCTGGTTTTGATGGTGTGCTTTTCTTTTGTCTGAGCAAACTGAAGCAGATATAAGCATAATTCTGGCAGCAAATTAAAAAAGTCTACAGGTGACAGAGGGGATATGCAGCTGAATAAACCATTGGATTAAAGCACTGCTGTGTAGCAGGTTTTATACATTGAGTCAAGCTGGGTTGCTCAGACTGGGAAAAGGAAATTCCACATGTATCTGCCTGGGACCACCACGGGAGTAAAACATTTAGGTATGACAAGGTCAAGAAAGAGTCAGACAAAAAAAAAAAAAAAAGAAAGCCGGAATAACAGTTAAGTACTTGACCAGCTAAAGGCTAAAACTCCTTTCTCCT
The DNA here is from genome assembly GCA_013398015.1 of Oreocharis arfaki. Classification (NCBI taxonomy): domain Eukaryota; kingdom Metazoa; phylum Chordata; class Aves; order Passeriformes; family Paramythiidae; genus Oreocharis; species Oreocharis arfaki. The sequence goes on along the minus strand of VZRR01027747.1, from coordinate 1,039,251 downwards.
GGTAGATAAGTAGAACGCAGAATTTCCCACAGTGGAAAAGGATGAGATCAGCATGGACGAGGGAGGAAAGTATCAAGCCTACGAATTCAATTAGAATTAAACCCAGCATTCCATTGCCAACAAACAAAATTAGCTGCCTTTGAAAGAACCCATATCTATTCTGTGTTTGTTTTGTGAGCATGACATGTTTGCAGAACATATAAAGGAGAAGGAAGGTACATGAAATGGTGAGCAGTTCCAGTGTCAGGCTGGATAGTAAAGCAGAGTGCATTTCAGATGGAGCTGTGGACTTAGTGTAGGTGGGGTTTTGTCTGTTCCAACTCTGGAGTAACTTCTTCCTTAAAAACTAAGGTAAATAGAGAATGTGTTATCTAATCTGGAAGATTAGATACATCTGAAATAGCAGATATGATAAATTCACTGTTCAAACACAGCAGCACGGTTTACATAGGAGACTTCAGCAGGCCATGGACTGACTCTGTATATGACCTTACAGAAAAGTCTCCTGAGTACCCAGAGGAGCTCTAAGGCATCAGGTCATTGCAGAATGCAGTAATATTAGAGAAACTCAGGTAAAGCAGATAGGTAATTGATGAACCAAATAGCTAAGAAAAAAAAAAGGATGTGTTGACATGGAGAAGAAAAAGTCAGAATGGGCTTACATATCGAGTCCTACTGTTTCCAGCAATTTTGTTTCTTTACTGTAAGGAGTCGAAACTCGTTATACTCACAACTGCTACCTTGTCCTGAAATCTGGAACACTCTTAAAGAAAGAGCCATTATATCCATTGACCTTCTGCAAGACTGTTGTTACATCTATCTGCCCATTAAACTTCAGGAAGGAAAAACCTTAGTTTTGCATGGTCTATTGGTGTCCACATAACAGATTTCATTATTATACAAAAATTCTTATAAAGTCATTATTCTGTTTCTATAAAAGAAGTTTACCATCACTTTTCCTTTTGCTGCATAATTGATGTCATTCAAATTTGTTGCCAAATTTTTGAATATCTGAGACTGAAATGAGGACTGAGGATTGTGGAAAAACAAGAACAAATGTTTTCAAATAATTTTATATTTGGTAAAATAATGCCTTGGGATATTCAAAAGCAAGATGTGTTTTCTCCATAAACCAGAGAGTATAGATGTTTCTGTCACTTCAATGAATTGAGCAGATGTATTCACTGTTTTCAAAGGTGGTATTGTAAAAGGCAAATAAAACGTGATGTGTTCCATACAGTGTCACCACTTGTTCCGTCTAGCCTATCTGTCTCATACCATCTTGCAGAACTCCAATCTCAACTTTTTTTGGAAAAGCCTTCCCACCTGCTTTTCCCCTTTATCTTTTATCCAGCATACCAGAAAACATGTTTCTGCAATATTTCACTACAGTAGGTTGTAGGAAGTCTCTGCCACAGCTGCCAAAAACTTCATAGCACCTCAAGCAGCTGAGCACTGATTTTGATTGAAGCATCACTCTGCAACAGCAGCTGCATAGGCTCTTTTACCTCCAGTCCTGATCTGACATTAACCCTGGGACAAGAATAAGGCCACCCACATTTTCTGTGATGCACTAAAGACACAGCAGAATGTAGGACGCAATAACCAGGTCAGAACACAATGCTTTCAGGCAACATTTAAGGAATACTTGGATCTCGTGCCAGTTCTCTGTACAATAGCAAATTTCACCTGCAATGACTATGAAAAACATTGTGAACTGGGCAGGAATGTGAATTTCCTGTTATCACTGTGAAGCACAGCTTTTCATTTAGCTTAAAAAAAAAAAAAGCAAAATGGAAAAGTGAAGACTAAAAAAAAAAAAAGTGAATGTATGCTCTTTCTTATATAACTTTTCATACTTAAAAGCAGAAGAATATGAAATGGTGTTCTCTCTACCAGAATGAATCCTTTATCCTCTTCAAGTCTTAAATATTTAGGATGTCATCTCTTAAACTCAGAAAAGTTCTTACACTTCGTGGGTTATAGTCTATCTATTAATATAGAAGGGATCTACCCCTATTCACAGACAGCTTTTATGCTACAAAAGAAGACAGATAGGGAAAGAATAACAAATCCAAACCAGAACTGGCACATAACCTGTAGATTTTAAATTAAAAATGATCTGTTTTGATACAAACCAAGCAGATTTAAAGAGAAGAGACTCTGGCTTTCAAGATGAAATAAATACGTTTTTCAAGAATATCACTCCAGACAACGCATCAGGAAAATCATGGCTCAAAGGCTTCTTAACATTCTGTTCCTTCTCTTTACTTGTGGGAAAATTTTCTCTTCTATTATTTTACACAGAAAATCAGGCTTCAGTTTCAGACACACAGGATACAAGAGGACGAGGCTGAGCATATCTTTGAGTCAGAGCTTCGAACTCATAATTTTTGTGACATTGGAAACAGGTCAATTGATTTTCCTTTCAGGGAAAACCTGGCTCCAAATTACCATCTTTGAACAAGTTTCCAGCTATTATTTTTATCTTGTACAACCTTTTTTATTTTTTTTAAATGCAATTTTCCACCTACTACTCAGAAGACTTCACATTACTGAAAAGCCCTTGTTCTTAGAGTGCATTTCAAGTTCAAAGGCTTTCCAACAAGTTTTAGAATACTGAAAACGCCTTTCTTTAAAGATTGCCACGTCATTGTTAGCAGTATGACCTTGGGAACTTTTCTATGGCAGAAAAAGTTACTTCTTGAAAGACTGGAATGGAATTCCTGCACAGACATCCATAATATTTTCAGAGTCCCAGACATGGAGAAAACAAAACTTAACTTTGACAATCACTTGCTTTTCACAGTCCAGGGTTTTATTATCACATAATTTTTCTGGGTTTTCAAAAAGTACTTGAGTTTATGTGTGGCAAGTGGTCTTAAACTTCTGTGCCTCATGCAAAGTGGAAAAAGTGGAAGAAAGGCAAAGTCTCAGCACTTGAGCTTGACAGAAGAAAAATGACCACATACTTGGTGTTTGCAGGACTGCTCACGACTCCTGGTGAGAGCAAAAAGTATTCAGGTATTTAGAAGAACGACATCCAACATTTTAGCTGTAGGAAGTCAGCAAATCCCACTCTGAGCGTGAGCCCTCCCACAACGACTCTTCATGGCCCAAGTACGTTGAAAGTGCCAGGAAGAATGCCTTTTCATAAGCCAAAGAGAAAATGAAATTTTAGCCTCTAAAGACTGCAGAAATTCTTTCTGTCAAAATGTAATGGCAGTCTAACAGAGGCACAATACTTTATTATTTTATAGCATACTACTAATTCATTAAGTGGTTTACCCAAAGCTTTTCCTCATGTACTTACTCTGTATTTCAAGAGTTTAGCCCCTCGAGATNATATATATATAAAACCTTCCTGAAAACTCTAGAGGAATATTCTCACATATGCACTTAAAATGTAGATTCTCAGTTAAATAATTCAGTCAAATCAAATTTCCTTACAACAGTGCAATAAATAATTTGTCATTAATTTCTATTTCCCTGCGAGACCATATTTTCCCAACTTAGCTGTTTTATCTGAAAGAGGATTTGCAAAAAAAAGACATTGCATGTCAGAAGAAAACAGAAACAAAATAAATTTTACATATACAAATGTTGCTTCACCCCTTCTGGACTCAGCAAAAAATCCAAGCTCAGCTATAAAGGGTAGAGTTTTTCCACAGGATCTTGAGATTCTTAGAGAATACACACAGCAATCAAATAAAAATACTGCTAAAAATATTGTGCCCTTATTCCATACCGTTAAAACAGCCTCAGTCTACCCTGCAGGCTATAAAGGAAGGATTTAGTTGAATGAATCTTTCTATTTATTGCAGCCATCATTTGCAGCTATGATTACTTTCCTCCTGCTTCTTTAACTAGTAATTTTACTTTCTCAGCTTGGCCTTCTAGCTGTTGAAAATATAACATAAATAGACTACATAACAAGCAAGCTAGAAAAATAATGCACCCAAAACGAGATGGAACACAAAAGTTGCAGCAGAAACGTAGCTGGCAAGATTCAAAAAGCTCTGAATACATTTTATTTGAGGCAGGGAGGGAAAAGGTTCCTTTTCCATCCCTTTCAAGAAAATGCATATTTTAATGTATTGAGTTGCAATGGAGTACAAAACTTTAATTATAGTTTCCTGCAAATTTGATCTATTCAGAAGGTAACTGATAGAAATTGATTTTGCAGGTGGTTGTTCACCAGTGGATGATTTTTTGTTGTCACATCTAGAATATCTCAGTCTCAGAGAAAAGTGTTGTTTCTGTTCTGTGACCTCTCTTCATCCTTTAAGACACACTACTGTTCTCCCACATAAACTGGAGAAGCTATAATTTTCCAGTAAAAGGGAAAAAATCTTTCTCTCTCCTGCCAATCACAGTCTCCAAATGACAGACCAGCGTAGTGGTGGATCTGCACACACTCTAGAAAAGGTCTTTTTGGAGGAAGCACTTTACTGTTGGGAAAAGACAGACTGGGTATGCACCGCTCTGCAATTCTCCAAGCACTGATTAACAGTGAACATATATTACAACAAAAAAAGCTTAAGGTACATTAAACCAAGAACTTGTGACAAAAAAATAATAACAAAACACAGAAACCAACCCACAAAAAAACCAACAGCCTCAGGAAGTCACAAGGAGCTTCTCTGCAGAAATCTTCCCCTAACAGTCAGGTGGCTCCTCTTCCCACTATTGCATGGAAGCTACTGCTTTGATCTTAGCAGAAGCAGGTCGAGACAGACCCCATAGAAATTTTCTTTCATTTAAATTTTAAGTGTTTAAATAACACTACTGCTCTTCAAGATGTAAATAAATATAGTTTCCCCCAATACATTTTGCTGCCACATCTAGTGGATTGAGATAAGCTTTGTGGAGCTTAGTGAAGTTTACAGTTGAGGACATCATGCCATATTATCATGATATAATCACAAATCCGCACACGCACTTCATTTATGTTTACATGTGCAATGGAGTACAATGTAGGCATATTCCTGATTCATTACATCTTCTCCCATCCCCCTCAGGAGCAGAAATAATTTTGCAGGACTGTAATTGCATGGCTCCTCACAAAGACCATAGTTACAGAGAGATGTAGAAAAACAAGAGTCAGAAGAGTCAGCCAAATTCTCAACAACAGTATTAATTTTGAGACTGTTAAGCTGTAGGAATCAATTTCATTTATGCAATTTTCAAGAGAAAATTATTTTGTTTTCTTTATAATTCCTTGAGAAATTATGTGTTTTATATAGATGTGCATACATAACTCCCTATATACGTATATATAGACTATATAAATTATACAAACATATTGAAATACTTTGAGCAAAGGTGTTCATAAAATCTTCTACCTCAGGAATGTCATGACAGCAAGTTTTGATAGGAACATTAGAAAATTATGTATTTCCTTGATAAAATTCATTAGATCAGTGCTTCACATGCAAAGATCTCCAATGTTTAGACAGTGACAGATTAACACAAAGCTAAGACAAATACCATAGTTGGCGTTTTTTGTACTTCTGCTGTGAAGATTTCTAACCACTTTCTGTGAATAAAGGTCCTTTTGGATTTCAGCAGAATAACTTTCAAAATTTTAAAATGTGTTTTTTCATAGAATTTTTACCGTGTTCAGGTTTTATAGGCTCAGATTTACAGTATTCAGATTTTATAGGGCTCTTTTTCCTTTAAATTTTATAGAATTATAAAGCTTAGAAAAGACCTCCAAAATTATCAAGCCCAACCTTCAACCAAACACCACCACGTCAAAAAAACCATGTCACTAAGTGCCACATCCAGTCTTTTTTTGAACACTTCCAAGGATGGTGACTCCACCATTTCCCTGGGCAGACCATTCCAATGCTTGACCACCTCTTCAGTGAAAAAAGCCTTCCTGATGTCCAGCTTCCAACCTGAACCTCCCCTGGCACACATCTTGACACTGTCCTCCTGTCCTCTCACTGTTTGCCTGGGAGAAGAAACCAATCCCCACACGGCTGCACCCTCCTTTCAGGCAGTTCCAGAGAGTGATAAAGTCTCCCCTGAGTCTCCTTTGCTGCAGGCTAAACACCCCCCAGCCTCCTCAGCTGCTCCTCACAGGACTTGTGCTCCAGACCCTTCCCCAGCTCCATCGCCCTTCTCTGGACACGCTCCAGCACCTCAAAGTCCTTCCTGAAGTGAGGGGCCCGGAACTGGGCACAGGACTTGAAGTGTGGCCTCACCAGCACAGGAGGACTGTCATTGCCCTGGTCCTGTTGGCCACACTGTTGCTGGTACAGGCCAGGATGCCTTTGGCCTTCTTGGACACCTGGGCACAGCTGGCTCATGATCAGCTTCTGTTGGCCAGCACCCCAGCTTGTTTCCCATCAGTGTCTTTACGGCCCGTTTTTCTCAAGCCTTTAGCACTCTCTGGGGTTCTTGTGACTCGAACTTCTGACAGAGCATCTCACCTTGTTGAATCTCATCCAATTGGCCTTGGCCTATCAATCCAGCCTGTCCATATCCCTCTGCAGAGCCTTCCTACCCTCCATCAGATCAGCACTCCCACTTGTGTCATCTGCAAGCTAACTCAGGGGGTACTCAAACCCCTCATCCAGATAGCTGATGAAGATAATAAACAGGCCCAGCCCCGACAATGAGCCATGGGGAACACCACTGCTGACCAGCCTCCAGCTGGATGTAACTCCATTCACTTTCACCCTCTGAGCCCAGCCATCCAGCCAGTTTCTAACCCAGGGCAGAGCGCCCCTGTCCAAGCCATGAGCTGCCAATAGGACTTGACCTGCTTTCAAAAAACCCCATGTTCTTCAAACAACCAGATATTATCTAAATAAAGACTTTTCTCATCTCCCTAATAAAGTGCTTCAGTAAAGAAAATTTTGTAGTACAACCTATTGTTGAACACACTAATGAAAATCCAAGCAAATCCCTGCAGTTTTAATTTCTAATCAATGTTTCTTGCCTAGAAAACCATTTATAATATAAAGATTAATCCATAAAAGAACAGCTTCGGGTGTTCTCATCCATACATTATGCTTAAAATGCAAGCTGCATGTAAAAAAGTAGCATAGAATTTCCAGCTGGTCATCTGAAAGAAAATAGTGCAGATTCTTGTGACATTGTACAATATTAATTGTCTTATTTTCTATAAGTGTTTCAACCTGGAAAAAAAGTTTTCTTCCTGTCCAAATAGAGGTCAGCGGGAGGTGAAGTTGTGCAAGCCACTAGTCAGTTATTTTTATGGGGACTCTGACAACTGTAATACAAGCAAGGCAGAAGTATGCTGATGTAGTCTTTCAGTAATATTAATAAGGAATTTTACCAACGGTCTCTTTGTGTTTGAGAGAGAAAGCAAGCCTATTTCCATGCACCAAGTTAAATGGTATTCATAATATTTCTCATCCATTCACACATCACAAAACAGAGCAATACAAAGCCTGGCATATCATATAGGCATAAAGTAACACACTGTGATGAAACCATAGCTGACAGTTTTTGACACCACTAACTCCACATAGATAGTGCAGAGACAAAAAAAATCACGACAGGAAATAGGCTTAAGAATATATAACACTGTGCCTTGAAAAAAATAGCTGTTTAAAAATTAAAAGGACAGGATCTTTATATTTCTTTCATATTACCAAACAGTGATCAAACCTGCCTGACACATTTGCAAGAAGATAAAAACAATACACATTTCTCCTACTATAAAGAAAACGGAATTTTCTCTATTTGAGCTCTTCTCTTATATCCATCTATAAATTCCTCCTTTTTAAGACTCCTTTTGCTTTGCAAGTCATTCATGGAACATATATTTTAGAAGAATGATGTTTCTCTAAAGAACTAAAGGATGTAAGTCTCTTTAGTCATTTACCACAATTACCGAATAAACACAAATGTACTTAAAGTGTTTCTGCATTTGACAGATGCTTAATCGCTACTCAAATGTTCACCTACCTTTCATATCATACAAAAGCAGAAGGACATCAAACAAAGTCTAACTATATGACAGAGGTTTTTTTCCTCCAGAAAGTTGGTTAGTTAAGTTGCAGCTCCTGTGATCAGACAAAAATCTAACAACTCTAAGATAAATCTACAGCCTTGGAAGTGTCCATAGAAATAAAACCTTTATAGTAGAATAAAAGATAAAATATGAAAATAGCTGTCACTGTTTTGTAGAGTTAATACTTTACAAAACAGTGACAGCTATTTTCATATTTTATGTTTTGTCACTGATGACTTGTACCGAGAAAAATATTTCAAGACCAAGAATATTTCACAAGCATGATTTTGAATAATTTTCATATGATAAATACGTGTGAAAACTGATATCTAGATTACCAACAATGTGTACTGCTGAATCTGTTGACTTTTTATATGTGTAAAGACATATATAAAGGTAAAAAGACAGGTATATATATAATTATGCCTGCGTGTCGGGTTAAAAAGCTTCCTACCTTGGAACATCAAAACATTTTTACAATGAAGGCTATGTACACTGACTTTTTAACCTCAGTACCCAGAGCAAGGACTACCACACAGACATGGAAATAAAGGTTGTAAAACCTTCCTCAGGAGGTGAAAACAGTTTTTGTCTCCACGGAACTTCAGACATAATATTTCTAATATCAAGACTAGCAATGGAAGGACAGCCTTATGTGGTTCTATTAAAAGCCAGTTCACACGCAGATGTCTTACCAAAAAATGCTATCCATTAATTGTTTAGTTTTGCTGACTTGCAGCATCTGAGTGTGCTTGTGAAAAGAGAAGAGAACTGAAATGGTACACAGGAGTTCTTTCCTTGTTTTCAACTTCCTTCATGTCTTCTGCTGACTTTATAAACCCTGAAAACCTTTTTTCAAACCTGCTTGATGTCAACACAAAACTTGATTAAACCAGAATGCCTTAAATGTTTGAAAGGCTGAGAGCTCACTCCGAAACAGGAGTAACCAACAAGTAACCGACCTCTTTGCAAGGGTGTCTACTATCCAGCGTGGTGTAGTAATAATCTTGGTCACAATACCTGCTACTCCAGAAGACCTGGTACATATTGAAACTCTGATTGGTTTCATATATTAGATATTTTGTCTTGGCCTTGATATTTCAGCCTGATAACAAAAGATTAGTAATTACAGTTTCTAGACTATGCTTGTAGACAGAAGCAAATCATTACGATAGGTTAGCAGAAATATAAACCAAATATAAAATAGCAGAGTGCAGGTAAATATAACTTCACCATTTTCACTCAAATAATTTCTGCTTTTTATAGTTAAATATGATAGCTTCAACTGAAAAGAAAAAAGGCAAAATTTCTACATTGAGAAGATTAAAGAAGAAACAAAAATTCAAAACATAAAAAGGGGAAAAGTTGAAACTTTTATGAAGAGCAGTGAGTGAGGAGAACAGCAAGATTTCCTTGAACACACACTTCTGTGCCTTGCTACAGACAACACTCTCATCATTCACATTAGAAATTATAAATTTCAATCAATTTTACACAAATGGATAAAAAAAATATGTGGCTTGCCTGCTGTGGGACTACCCCACAGCCTGCCCTGGTGAAGCACCTTCAAAACAGAGAAGCCTCGCTTGAATAAATTTCTAACTATAAACTGAACAGGGCTGAGGCTTAACGGGTGGGATGTTTCCCTGCAATACAGGAAGATTCCCATTTAAGGCGATCCTATGTGAATCTATTGCAGTATTAGTTTCCCACCTTCGAGTGTAAAGAAAAATTGATAATGGCTCGCTGAATTTCATATTCTGGCTGTATGAGAATTCCAAAAAGTCCCTGAAAAATCTTTACTCCCTTCTTAACTCTGCAGTATTAACACAATTACTGCCTTTTACCACAGCTTTTTATTATAATCATAGTCAAATTTCTTTTTGAAGAATTGATTAAATTAATCAATCTTCTAGATTAACAATATCTTTGATGATATTTTTAGATCATTTTTCTCATGAAATGCTGTGGAAAAGATTTTCTCTTGGACGTACTATGGAATCACTTTGAGACAACAGAAAAAACATCAGTGGAAAAGCAGCAGAAGGGTCACTGGGATTGACAAGACAACTTAAACTCTTCTACTCAGCTATACCTTGCAGTAAGGATGTGTCTCATCTTCTTAACTTTCCCGTATGTATATCAGTTAATGAAGTAGACACAATATGCTTTTGGCAGGCTTGAGTCCTGGAAAGAAAAAGAAAAATACTACGAGAACTTGCTTATGCTTGTGATCCCTGTCACTATTAAACTCTGCTCAATATCTCTGGGGAAGGTAAGAGAGCTGTTGACTGAGCACTGCAGAAATAGGCTGGCATCTCATGTTGTAAGGTACGTTCTAAAAGGATTCTTCAAACATAAAGCGAAGAACCATTCACTGACACCTGTGATCCTCTATGACTAAGTGAAAAACATCCAGAGAGGTGCAAGAGCTTGTATTTGCTAGCTAGAAGCATTTAATACTGCTCAGAAAACCAGTGTTCTGACTGATATTTTCTAATGTCAAACTGATCTCCCTGGAGTTTTCTGTTAATGACACACAATGGACACAATTCTCCCTATTGCAAGTGAAATAATGAAGTGCATTCATGGGGTTAAAAGACCAGCAAGCCTGGTAAATCTCTTCCTTGACTACCTGGACGGAACACAACAGAAGCAATGAATAGACAATGCAGAGAAGAGAAATGGAGCATTGGTAATATGTTGGCTGGGGAAAAAAAAAAAAAGGAAAATCCTCTGGATTTCTCTTCTCAAAACCTGGCTTCTTGAAACATCATCTGGGGACCATGAACTGTGATTTTCAGCCATATCTCATTATCAATAAAGATATGCAACCAGTCACTGAAGACTGACAGTTTGGGAACACAGCACAACAGAAGAGAATGTAGCCACAAGTGACGCTCTCAACTACAAGGAAAGAACCACTCAGCACTTCCCGTTTTTCAGGAAAAAAACCCCCAGTGACACTAGAAATATGCAGATACCATGAGCAAAAAAATATTGCTAATAATTTCCCTTTTTATCACAGTATAATTCTCAGCTGACTGTAGGTGAAAATTTCAGATCTGTGTCCTATTTTGTACCTTATCATTTCGTTCTAGACTTCAGAGAAATTCAACTTTGCACGCCAGACAGCTCAATACCCATAAATACACCATATGTTAGAAAACATTCCCAGCTGTTGGAAAAATTATTTGCTTAAAACTGAAAAATCCTGAATATTGCTATATAGCAAATAGTTGAGAATTGCTATAGAATTGTATTGCTATCTAAATGCAAATTATAAGCTCTTTTTCAGAGGTGTCAAGGCAGCTACATACCAAGGGATTTTCAGATGTTCTGGTACTTGACACAAATTTTGAAAGTAGCCTCCAAAAATAAGCCTCTGAGATGTAAAATGTCATTGTTTTAAAAACTGCCTCTCTAAATATTTATCTGGCAGAATGAAACTAAACACAACGGGAGCTAACTGGTTAGTTACTTCCACCTGTTCAGAAAAAAAAAAAGCTGTATCTATTCCAAAGTGAAATATGAACAGACACTTCTCAGCACCTGTGCACATTAAAACACTGGTGGCCCATGAAGTACAGGCATCAGCCTACTTGGCTTAGTTATGGCCACAGAGTAAAAAGATGCACCGACAGTATATATTGCAGCTCAAAATTACACTTTCAGGACAAAAGCCAATGCTTTGCTGTAGGCAATATCTTATAATTTCCAGTAAATGAACACAAGATTAGAGCAGAATAAATGAGAGTCATCCGCTGCTTCCATAGTTTTGGAATGACATAATTACAAGCAATTAAGGGAAGTGCATGCAAAAGTCAAACAGAGCTTTCTCATCAGCCCAGCCCAGATTATGGAAACAGGACATCACCGTCGCCAGGCGGTCTCTAGACGAAACACTTCTCTGATCCTGTCTTCTGGAGTGCAGCAAATATTTAATTATTACTACAGACAGAAATAAATACACTGTTTAGATTGATTCAAGGATACTAAGGTGTCGTAGTAACATGAGCAATGTAAGAATTTTTAGAGCAGAAAATAACCCTAGGGGAACTACAGTCATTTGGGCACTATTTTTCATAAATGATATTGGTATTGGCAAACAAGGTAATATTTCTACATGCAAACAAGTCCATAATGCAGGCTATAAGGCGCATTTTCTGTGCCTCCTCAAAAGAATGTTAAATTTTAGAAAATAAAGGAAATTAGTTATACAATTTTTTTTTCAGGTTGGTGTTCTAGATGAATACCCAGCTAACTCTTGTGATACGCTCGTCATCAATGTATTCATACGCAGTTATTTTCACTTAAAAAAATAATAATTGCAATTAATGCATGTAAAGTGCAAGATTGTACAAATCCTGCCTTGGACGTAAGAGAAGGTTTTAACTGGTTTTAGTGGTAAATATAGTTGTTGTACCTCTTCTGCACCAAGGTTACACAAAAATTGGGGTAGTATTTGACCATGAGAGTTTTGCAGCACAGTAAGAACATGGCACTGAACACAGACACATTCCAAGGCTCACTCCAAGTTTTTGATTGGTGGATTTGCCATGGTATCTCATGGAAAAAAGCTAATTAACAGTGTACTGAGATGTGGAGGATGAACACAAACAATACCCAACCACTAACATGAGCAATAAAGGCGTGATAAAAACTTTCACTAGTAATGAAAAAAAATAATGATTATGTTTTGTGGAGCATGTCTAATGTAATATTCAGCAGACAGAGTCTGCATTTATACCTGGCTCGTGGGTCTAAGAACAGATAAAGGAAATTTAGAAATATAAGCTTTTATGGCATTTCTATTAATTATTGTTAAAAATCCAGTTAAGAACAAGAACATAACAGAATATTCTGAATGGTAGCAGCTAGGGTTGTCACTTAGGCTCTTGAGCATATGTTAGAAAGTCTGACAAATGAATATTAGAGCACATGAATGATGAATATTAGAAGACATGAAAGAACTACTGTTCTTTAGATTCAGATTTGGGAAAAAATGAAGCATAAAAATAATTGCATAAACAAACCCTTGGTAAAATCATGCTTTCAAAATTTTACTGCCAGACTTCTGATAGTAAGGAATAAATAAAGAGACTGTAGCTTGGAACACAAAAACAACCACCGAAGCAAAGCTAAGGGCAGAAGCAGGGCATCATTGACTGCTGAGGCCTCCCTGGCCACCATATCGCTAAACAGGGAATCATGGAATTTAATTGGATTTGGGTTGGAAGAGACCTTAAACATTGTATCATTCCAATTGTCATGCCAAGGATAGAGACATCTTTCACTAGATCAGGTTGCTCAGATCCCCGTCCAGTCTGGCCTTGAACTTTTGTCACATTATTATTCTAAAAGAAACTAAAAGTTAGAGAACATCCTGAAAGAAAATTCTTCAGTGTATGAAACTCAATCATCAGATACTGAACAAATTCAGGTGTTCTAGATGCGTAATTCTGAACAACACAAGTCGCTAAAATATAAGTGTTTTTGACAGCGTTAATCAGGAAAAAATCTCTTCATCATTCAACATTCCTGCACTAAGATTTGGCAGCAAAGTGCAAAAAATTATGCAGGAAATATAAAGAGAAATCAAATTATGGCTTCATGGAAGGCTGTCAATATTCAACTGACAATATTTATTGCAAGAAAACCAAAGAAGTTTTGCTTATCATAGGATCATAGAATTTTAAGGGGTTGTAACAGACCCTAAAGATAATCTAATCATGACTCCCCCACCATGGGCAGGGACACCTTCCACCAGATCCCATCCAACCTGGCCTTGAACACTTCCAGGGCTGGGGCATCCACAGGTCCTCTTGGCAACCTGTGCCAGTGCCTCACCATCCCCACAGTAACGAATTTCTTTCCAGTATGTAAGCTAAACACAACTTGAACAAGTGGAAAACCAAGAAATGTTTTCACTGGGGCTTTAGCTTTGAGCTTCCGTGAGTTAGTTGATTTCAAAATTTTTTCCTGTTACATTTTTTCCATCTAGCTCTTTGTGTTAGCCCCAGCTCTGGTATTTTGTAACTTCTTTACAAACCTTACTGTAATGCACTTTTTTGTATCGGCCCTGTTTCTGTCTCTCTGTTCCTCTGCAAGTACTACAGCTGTCAAAACCAGCCAAATTAATAATTGCTAGCATTGTTATGACATGCAGTGTAAACCAAAGCTGCAGGCATGCAAGCCACTAGCCAAAATGGATAGTTACTACTATTATTTTTAGGTCTGCATTCAGCAGTTTTATTCTGAATCATCTTTCTGGCTGGCTTTGTTTCAAGATGGACAGCATCTGTTCATCACACATTTGGACCGTATCATCCTTCAATATATTTTTCCCTGATGAGGCATGTAAACAGTGATAATCCTAAAGGTAAACTAGACAGGTAAGGAGTTACTCCTATAACTCATTAGTTTAAATAAAGGTAAAGGATTTATCAAGCTGATGCCATTAACACCTTAAAAGTCACTGTATTCTTATGAATTTCAGAGAAAAGTGTTTTGACAAAACTAAAACACTGTCCTGTTTCTTACCAGTCTTTTCTTGATAGCTTAAATGCATGTATAAGTAGCTTAGAGACACCATAGATCTTCCAATTTGGCAAATCCTAATATTACATCTGTCTAGTTCGACACCTTTTCCAACAATTTGGACCTACCTTTATCATCACTGTCAGAATCCAGATGAACAACCATTATGTACCTAGAAGAGTTAAGAACTTCAGAAGCAAAAGCTGTCACACACACATCCTACCCCATGTCACATAAAAAAGTAATTTTAAATATACAGCAGCATATAAACATGGCTTAAAGTTTTGTTGAATATCGCAGAATCACAGAACAGCTGAGATTGGAACGGACCTCCAGAGCTCATCTAGTCCAACCTGATTGCAAAAGCAGAACCACCTGGAGCCAGCTGCCCAAGACCATCTGAAGACAGCTTTTGGATGTCTCTCACATTCAATAAATATTTCCTGGTGTTCAGAGGGAACTTTATGCATTTGGTTCGTGCCCATTGCCTCCTGTCCCATGACTGGGAACAATCGGAAGGATCCTGGCTCCATATTCTTTGTACCCTCCCTTCAGGAATTTATATACATTAATAAAACCCTCCCCAAGTCTTCTCTTCTCCAGGTGACACAATCCCACATCTCTCATGGGAGAGATACTTCAGGCCCTTCATCATCTTCATGGCTCTTCATTGGACTTTGAAACTGGTCCAATTAAAATTCTTTCCAGCTGGGTGGCCCCCAGCATACACTGGTGCCTGGAGCTGTTTGTCCCCAGATGTAAGACATTTTCCCTTATTGAACTTTATGATGTTCTGGCCCACCCACTCCTCCAGCCTGTTGAGGCACATCTGGAAGACAGCATGACCCTTTGGTGATTCATCTACTCTTTCCAGTTTTGTGTCTGATACAAGCTTACTGATAGTACACTCTGCAACATCACCCAAATCGTTAATGAAGATGTTAAACAGGACTGGATCCGGGAATGTCCCTTCGGGTACACCACTAGTTTAATCAATGCTGGTTAGTTGGTCAAGCATGACTTCCCTTTGCTGAATTCCCTTGTCCAACAGGTGTCTGGAAATGGTTTCCAATATTAGAAGTCCTCTCACCTTTCCAGGATGGAGGTGACGATGGCTTTCCTATATTTCCTTGCATCATCTTGCTTTGCTCTTCCTGAAAGGATTCACCATGATGAATCAGAGATTATGAAATAAGCTTGCAATCATATCTGTTGTTACATCCCATCAGGGTCCTTGGGCTATCCCTCTGGTCTCTGGGACCCAGCGCTTCTGAGGGCTGGGAAGGAAAGAAGGCACTGAGTACCTCAGAATTTTCTGTCTTGCATAACTGAGTCCCGCATCTCATTGAGCAATGGGCCCACATTTTCTCTAGTCTTGTTTCTATCACCTGTGTACTTACAGAAGCCTCTCTTGTCTTTGGATCTCTTAGAAAGATTTAATTCCATTCTGGTTTTAGCTTGTCTATGTCATCCCTGGATATCTGGACTTGGGTAGGAACACTTTTTTCACACATGCAGCCTCCCTTTGTTTTTACCTTACTTCCTGCTCATTGAGATGGACTGCACTTAAGCGTGGAGAAGGTGATCCTTGAATACTAACCAATTTTCTTCGGCCTTCCTTCCCTCTCAGGACTTATTAAAAAGGATTCCTCCAAGCATCTTTGAAGATGTCAAAGTCTGTTTCCTGAGGTCCAGGTTTGTGAGCTTGATTGTCATCCTTCTGCCTTCCCCCAGGATCTGGAGCTCCTCCTTCACTCAGCTCACGTCACTGCAGCAAAGGCTGCCTCTGGTGTTTACATACTCCTTGTCGGGGAGTTTGTAGTCCAGCGCAGCATCTGTCCTTGCTGACTTCTCTATCACTTGGCAGAGGAAGTTATCATCAATGCACTTCAGAAACCTTCTGGGCTGTTTATGTGCTGATGTGCTGTCCCTCCAACATATAGCAAGGTAATTGAAGACATCCATGAAGACCAGGACCTTCAAACTTGAGGTCTGTAGAGTCTGAACTACTTGTTCTTCACAGTCAGGTGGTCTACTGTAGGCATCCACTATAGTGTTACCTTTGCCTAATCTTAACA
The DNA here is from genome assembly GCA_013398015.1 of Oreocharis arfaki. Classification (NCBI taxonomy): domain Eukaryota; kingdom Metazoa; phylum Chordata; class Aves; order Passeriformes; family Paramythiidae; genus Oreocharis; species Oreocharis arfaki. Next base: position 1,022,640 of record VZRR01027747.1, on the reverse strand, counting down.
TGTAAAATATCCATTGGCTCCTCATCCTCCGCTAGGCAGATTTCCAATACCTTAACCTGTTGTGTCACATAAAAGAACTCTTCTCCTCATCACACTTTCCTGTCCTGAAAGAGCCTGTATCACTCCTTAACAATATTCCAGTCTTGGGGGCCAGCTCACTATAATTCCATCATCCCAACAAGAACATAGTCCTGCAACTGCAATATATATGAACATACACTCACACACGTAAATATTCGTAATAGGAATGCTCTTCACTTTTGGTTTTCCACTGTCATTGCTGTTCACCTCACGACCCCCTCTGGAAGTCTTGTCAGGTAAGAATTATTTCAGATTCCCTCCTGTCCTGTCTCTGACGGAAGAGAATAGCAAGGGAACTACTGAGAAGTCAGTGCAAGGTGAAACATAAAAAAATATGATTAACTGACAAGAAATAAATAAACAAAATGGCAAATTCCTCCCCCACACTGCCCCCACCCCCACCTCGAGGTTCAAAACTAACTTAAATGGAGTTCAGAAAATGACCCCCAACTATTCCCAGAAACAAATATCCAGTCAAGAAAATGAGGATGAGACTGCTGATTTGGAAAAGGCACTAGCACAAAACATGTGTAAAAGATTTGGGGAACTCCTGCTGATCTAGTTAAGAAAGGAACCAGTGAGTATTTTCCATTCTTGTACTTTTTTCTAGACCTTTAAAAATTATATTGTAATGCCTAAGAAATGCTTACAGTACAATACAATACAATATTACAATTTGCTCAGTGATTGCATATATATTACATACATTGCACAACAAATAAAAAGAAATAGACAAGTGCATGGCCTACACATTTTTGTATAGAACCCTCTTTAAACACGATACAGGCAGAAACCATAGTGATGTGGTGATGCCAACAGGGCAGGGATGGCAAAGATTTGGTAAGATTGCAGCAGCTAAGTCTATACTGTACATTAGACTGCATCCATAACATCTGCTGAAGTCCTGGTCTCAGTTTGCTGGGTGGAGAAAGGTATGTTTGAGGTTATCTCCTTTCACGAACACATTACCTTAAGATGAAAAGACTCACAGTGCCTCATCACATAGACTTAACTGTGAATATTAATTTCCTATCTGTGTGTCTCATAAGAGGTTCAGTTTGCCAGAGCAATCCATTTTACACACACAAAAAAAGTCAGAATTAATTGTCAAATTGAAAAGATGCTGTACTTTTAATCCTTGTATATTGCCACTTTGTAAAGGCATTCACTGGACTGGTGATAGAAGCATGACAAGTTTCCATTGTAACAACAAAGCAAGAGCTCCAAGAGTATTAACAATGTGTTTCATTCACAGTTGTGTTCTTCCCATATTGAGGAAGCTTCTGGAAGCCGAGTTGCAGCTGACAGTTGACTCAATATTAAGTTTCTGTCCACACGACCACGAAGGAAATGAGGTGCATATCCTGAATATTAATACATCTTTCAATGCTTTGGTTAGTAAATATTTTTCACACTTCTTCCAAATCTGAATATGTAATTTCAGGACAAGAAGTAGAAACGCAGGCAGTCATACTAAGCAGTCATTTTTTCACTCATTATCATTTTGCTGTAAAATATATTTTTTCCACTTTCAACTAAATGCTTTATAATTTAAATCACTAGATACAAACGAAAGACCTCGAAAATTGTTAGAGAATTTTTCGTGTCCAATAAACTTCAGCTCTTTAGAATTGCCGAAAGTGCCAGAAGTATTGAAATGTAAAGTAAAAAAAAATACTTAGCTGGAGAGGTTGTCTGTCATTTCAAATCAATATCATTGTTAAATCTCACCAAGAAATTAAGTTACTTTTTTAATAGCTGTATTAAGCCCAGAACCAAATCTCATTTCTTGCAGGTAACTCATAGAGTATGTCAGAAAATATCAGCTTAGAGTGCTGCATTCCTTTGTGCTTCACATCATTCAGAATTTCCTTGTTTCTTTTACCAATCTGTGAGTTACTTGTGGGACAGATGGGAATCCCAGCTTTAGGTGTACACCCTTATCAGGGTCAGGTCTCATTGCAACTCTTTCCCTTTTAAAGGAAACAATCACATGCAGACAGGGAACTGGGAAGGAAATTCCCCAGGAGTAGACATCTCTAAATGTTCCTCCAATGCTTGTTGTCCCTACGCACTTGATAACTTTCTCCTGATTAAATATGACAGAAGTTAGCTAACATATCTCTAACAGTGGCTAGTTGATCAACATTTACCTTGAGCAAATTTTAGGCTCCTTTGTCACGAATTAATTGGGAGTCTAAAGCTGATGAGAGCTAAGTACAAGGCGCTGGCATGAGATTGGATATAAGCCATCTCCTTCTACTCTGGCAACTCATAACATGAAGCATTATGTTACTTTCATTCTTAAAGCACGAGATTTTTTAGTGAAGACAAAGATAAAATGTATCCTGTCTTCCTATGTGCCCTGGTAGACCTGCATACTGTGGCTGTGACCTGACTTACTGTGATAAGAGACCTGTTTTATATATAATTTTAAATAATTAGGCATCGAATTAACTTCTGAATAGGTGAAATTGCAATGTCTGCCTTTTCTAGACTAAGAGCTGATAGTACTGCTGGAGGGAGAAAGCCTTTACTAGTCCCAGTGGAAATGGCCTTGAACTCAGGAAATCATTAAGTGAAACAGTAAATGGAAATTACTCAGTAACTGAGCTGCTGAAAAAAGGGCATTAAAGAGGCAGAGGGATTTTTCCCCCTTTTTTTGCCTTGCTTTTTGAGGGTTGTTGAGCAAGAAACTTGGCAAAGACTTCAGCAAGGGTCATCCTGAGCTCCTTATTTATAAAATTCGTTCTCTAGAACAGAGGAAAACAGAGCATTACATTGGTGTGTGCCCATAACAGACAGACGAGACAGAGAAAGTTAAAACCCTAATATAAAAATTTAAGGTAATTTTTCATACTCTAAGTTTCTTCCAAATTTGTCGTATCTTAGCACTATCAGAGTACTTTTCTTTATATATTCTTCTGGAACAAATTTGCTTGACATCAAAACAGCCTGACCTGATTTTTTGCCTTTATTAAGGTCTGGATCAACCAAGCCTTAAGGTCAACACAAGTAAATTTTCATTTTTACTCTTGCAGGTCTGGCCTTCTCTCCTCCTTGGATTTTGGTGTGCTTGGATTTTGGGGGTGTTTTGTTCTTGTTCCCTTCATATCAGATCAAAATCCATTATTTACCTTCTGTGGGAAGAGATGATTGGAACTGTGTCTTGGCTGGCCAAAGCCGCCTAAGAAAACAGCCACTGGCACCCAGCAAGGAGTTTAGAAGACATGGGAGAGCAGAGGGAGAACAGAAACTCTTCTGAGTAGTTCCCTCACTGTATTCTGTGATTTCCTTTTTATTTTTAATGTGTGTTTTTTTTGTTTCCCTTCTAATACTAACATAAATGCTGTATTTTACGGTATAATGACTGATTTCAGGATGGGTCCATTAACTTTTCCTTAGCTGAGAATCAATAGATGCAATTATTTTCCAGTGAGATAATTCAGGATGGTATTCAGAGAATGATCTTCATCTAGTGTAAATATTAAAGATGTTGACAAAACGAAATTTTATTTGGTTTGCTTTCAGCAGACATTTTCCTCAAAACCTGGATTTTTTAGGTTTTGAGGGATTTTTAAATTGATAAAACTAGTTATGGGGTTTAAAAGCCATTCTGGAGAAGAAAAAAAAAAGGAACACACAAAAAATTCATTGCAATCACTATAAGCAGTGAGAATATGGTCAAGTGCTGGTGGTCTCAGATCACCGATATATCATAACCCTGAAAATATTTTCAAAAGATATCAATTGCAAAATTATTTTAAATAATGTGTTCCCTATCTTTTAAAAAAATTCAGGATGTATCTGTAATTCAATGATGGTGCTAGGGAAGCAGTGCAAAATAGGACCAAGTGACTTAGAAAAGCTCTGTTACTGCTCTGGTTATTTGTCGCATATGATAAATGAGGTAAATGTGTATTTAACTTAACTGTGACACAGCCCTAGAAAAAGCTTAATTTACAGCTCCACAATAGCTATTTTCCTGGGGAAAATGTCCTTCTTTATCTCAAATACATTTTTTAAGTAATATTTTCTCTTCTACATTGTGGAAATACCAAGCACAGACACATTCTCGTGCTTCTGGACCATAAGCTAACACAGTGTGTATCCAGAGATCGCTTGCTTTTCTACAGGAGGGAATGTGTGAAAAACAGCAACAAACAGCCAGCCTAAAGGAGGTTCTTGTGAGTTCTTTCTTCATTTATTACAGCAATTCTTCATGACTTTGCTGGATTCTGAGGCAAATTAATCCACTCACTGTTACTCCTCACAGATTTAAATATTTCTCCCATATGCACTCCAGCCAAGCTAAAAATTGCCCTAAAAGTCCTCATTCTTTTTACATATAGTCTGTCATTTTCTGTTATTTGTATCGAGAATATATATAACATTTCTTAAGAAGAAGTGCTTTTTGTGGTCCCAGTTAAATATCTTGGTATGTAAGACAGAGATTTTACTAATGCCTCCTGTCCTCTTAAAATTTCTCCACAGGAATGATCAGTGAGAGATCCTGTTTTCATAGACCTGCATTGGAATCCAAAACACAGAAAAAACCCTTTCCATCAATGTCTTTATAGTCCCATCTTCATAACTGTCTGCTGCCTGGAATGTTCAGGAAAGACAGATTCTAGCCCTTCGTACCTTCCCAGATGACCATGTTCTTATGGAAGCAGTTAAAATTTTAAAAAATCTCTGAAGCATCAACTGAAAAATTGTATAGATCAGTCCCTCGGGGAAACAAGTCTTTAAAAAATCTCATGCAGTTTAGAGAGTGTCCTGAAAAACTGTTTGGACCTGAGCATGGCAGAGCAAGCGCAAGGGCAGAGCTGAGCTGGAAGCCTGGCTTCATGAGACTTGTCCAGTGGCACAGGAGCAGCTCAAAAGGTGCAGACCCCCTAAGGAACTGCTGTTCTGCCTTACAAGGCATAGAGCTCACTTCTTCCCTCCCAATTCTGAGTCCATCAGCCACGCCTCAGCTTAAGGAACAGGAAGAACAGAGGAAGTCATGCTGTAGCTAAACAAAGGAAAATATAGCCTGAATAATAAGAAATTAATAAGAAATCCCCAATTAATTAAAATAGGACTGAAGGAATAAAGAACGAAGCAATATGTACCTAGAAAGCAAAATCTTACATATCTTACGATGCTTATCAAGATATCTTGCAAAGATATCTTATGATAACTTAAATTATTTAAAAAGCTATATGTGACCATGAAATTTAAAAAAAAAAAATGCAGCTGCTAAATGTACAAGAGTTGGAAGACTTACAGTAATGTTCCAAATTTATAAATTCCTGCATTTCTTAAATTATGTGTATCTATATTTATATTTATACATGTACCTATATTCACATGTACACATAGGTACATGAATATTTTGAAAAAGGAAGATTTTCAGGTACGAAGTCTACAGCAGAACAAATTCTTCCTAGCATCTGTTTGCATCAGTCACAAAATACTATTAGTCAAAATTCACCAATTATCTAAAATTAGGTTGTCTACAACGAAATAGCATAGGGAATTAAATACAGCAGTAGAAGAGTTTTGTTCGTAACTTATTCCCTAAAGCAAAAATCTGACAAAGTATCTAAAAATAAGTAATTATAATTTCATAATTTTAAGGAAAGTTGTAACGGCTACTATTATCCAAACTGATATTTACTATTGTGTTAAAAAATAATATTTACACCTTATAAGAATATCCCTTTTAACAAGTTCCTATGAGGAACACATAATACAGTTACAAAAGACTGCCAAAATGCCATTTTATGCCACATTCAAATATAACTTCTGAACTTCTCAATTGCCAGAGGCAGAGGGAAGAGTCTCCTAATGCTCCTTTTCCTACTTCCCTTGATTAGCATCAGCTTTCATATAAAGTCAGACAAATTAAATTATCTGCGGCAGTGTTTGTTATCGAACATTGAAAGGGACTAGATTTTGTATACTCAGCAATGGATTGAATGTGCCTGAAGAAAAATGTGAAACCAGTAAACTACTAGATTATCGTTTATGATACCATATGTTGTCATCAAAGTGAACAGCAGCCTCTGAAATTCAGAGTCTCAGTGCTGTAAAAGCACTATGTGTTCAAGAACAAATGCTGGCTTTAGGATTTAGCATGAGGTAAAATAAAATTAGAATTCAGCACTTTCTAACCTAAAATCAGCCCCATGAACATTTTCTAATAAAATGAACACAACAAAAACTTCTTGACACAAGCCTGCCTAGTCATCTCTTGTACAAGTCATTGAGAAAATAATGGAAGTACCTTAGAAAGAATGAAGAGTACAGTTAAACAAGAAATATTTTACTTCGGATGAAAACAACTTTTCCATATACAAGTAACTAAAAAATTACAAAAACTCCAACAAACTATCCTAAACTGTGGGCAGTTCAGTAAGCTTGAGAAAACATCTCAGCCACAAAACAGAAATAAGTACATTTTCACTTATTTTGCCACAAATTACGGTACCTTGCTGTATTTAATGGTACCTTGCCATTAAACACATGCCAGACAATTTCATTCTGTCTGCCAATTGCGTGTGGCTCCTTATTACACGTACACACATAACAAATATATTCTGCATGCAACTGTTTATTTTTGTGATTTTTTAATGTATCCTACAGGTAATAGCACTGAAATAATGGAGAATGCAACAACAAAGATTTGTGTAAGGGAACTTCATTAAAATGTTCATAGCTTTTGCAATAAAGTTGAAATCACTCTCTCGCTCCTTGTTTGTAACATGTTTATTAGCTACTACCGATATGATGAAATGTTTTCTTCTGAACAAAAAGTCACTTTTTTCAATTTTTTTAAGAGTTTTAAGTCCAAGATTGACCTACATACTCCCTTTGTCTGTTAGCTTAGCTAATACCTCTAAATACTGCAGCACAAGCACATCAAAGGCAGGATTAGGTTTATCCAGCCTAAACCTGAACTTCTTATTCTGATGAATAGAAGGCCAACACATACTTGTGGATTTAACGTAACCATCCCCTCTGCAATCCATTTAGTAATTTGCTTATGCCTTTCTTTTATATTTCCCAAATATGTTTTTATTCCCTGTGTCATTCCAAGTCACATAAAAATTTTAAATGCAAGACTTAGTTGAGGAGAGTATTTATATATGGGACAACTGGTCCTAATCCTTCTCTTATTTTTTTTCTTTTTACTCTCCTAGTAGTCATGAGCCTACAGCAGCACTTCAGATCGTTTCCTCACAAGACGTTTTAAAAGACAGGAGATGCAGTTATAATTGTGACATCAATCCTCTTCAGAACTCCTTTTTTTAAACTTTAGAGTAGGAATTCAGAATTCAAATGTTGCAACATTATTGCTGGGCAATGATCCTCTAATTTGAATGGCTCTTCACTACACAAATAATAAATACTAAGTATTGAATATATAAAAAAATCTTACACCTTGATGATTATTGCCATATATTTTATGTCATATGCTTTAGAGTGGGAAAATCCTTAAATTATTATCTCATCTTTTTACTATTGTTATAAGTGCTTTTTATTTATTACCCAAAATTATGGAAAGTACTTCAGAGAAATTACTGAAACCTATAATTAGATTACTTCTGTGGTTAAGTGGTACAATAAATGCTATGAATGGATGCTAAGCAGTGGAGGACAAAGCAAATACAACACTCGCCTTAAAATATGTCTGAAATAACAGCTGAAGTACAGCAGATGACAGATCAAGACCTACGCAGAACCAAACGCTCCACGTCACTCAGCAAATTGTTCAAATTTAGCTGCTGCCTCCAAGAGAGGTGAAATCTTCACCGGACATTATTTTTTACAAGAATTTTCTCTTCTGTTAGCAAATGATGATTGAAGTACATCTGGCCTCCTTGACTCAATCACATTCAGCAGCAGTAATACTTCATACGTTTCCTGTCAAGGCTATATCTTGCACTGTGATGGTGTCAATTACCTAACAGGACTTTTCCACCTCAATCTTCTGTGTGTTAGAATAATACAATTTGTAAAGAACAAAATATAAAAGAGGAAACCACTGAAAATGGCATTCCATAGTCTAACTGAGGATTTCTTTCGGTAAGCGCAGAGACTTTGCTCAAGCTGAGAATGGTATTTACTTTTTAAGTAACTTTTTCCTTCATTTAAAAGATAAATTGTTTTCCCCATTATCAAAGCTGGTCTTGAACATAACTGCTGAAATATTAAAGCAGATGTTCCACAATAACTCTCTCATGAGAATATTGAAAGTGATTTTTTGAGGATTATGCTGGCATAATTTCTTTACACCAAATGGAAAATGGCTTTTTCCATACCTTTGTTTAACAAAACTCAGAACACTATTGAGGTAACAGAGTTGACTCAAGTTCTGACAGAACCACCCAGTCTCTTTATGGAAATCGTCATGATGCTGCCAAATTATCAAAACCTCTCTAAACATGGCTTACCTTTTTCGTTTCTTATAACGAGCATGGAAGATCTGTTTCCATGATAAAAATGACCCCTCGAACATGGAAGAAAGTATGTGGGAGGCTCTCCAAATCACTTGGTTTACACTTGCTAACAGCAAATTCTTGTGTTGTAATAGTAGTAGGGTTATATTTAAAGTGCTCTATAAGTTTTCTTTTTACTAAAATGAAAATTTACCCCTATCAGGAAAATTTCTGCACTTTTTGAAAGACAAACCTAAAATATAGTCCTATATTAAAGATATAAAGCAAAACATTATTCCCCAGAACAATTATTCAAATATTTTTATTGGTTTCGATCAAACTACAGTAACTGTTGGGTCATTGCTGAGATGCAGAAGAAAAGTAGGGAAGCCTACTTTGTTGTCTTCATCCAAGTCACAGCTGGCATGTCTTCATGAGAGGAAAGTCCTGCTTATCAAACCTGAAATCCTTGTATGACAAGGTAACCCATCTAATTGATAAAGGGAAGCCAGTCGATGCAACCATTTTGGATTTCAGTAAAGCTTTCAATACTGTCTCTCACAGGATCCTCCTGGATAAAACACCCAGCACACAGCTGGATAAACACATCATGGGATGGGTGAGCAGCTGACTCCTGGGTAGGGCACAAAGTGTTATAGGGAATGGGGTGACATCAGGCTGGGGACTTGTCAGTGGTGCGGTTCTGCAGGGCTCCATCCTCAGCCCTGTGCTCTTCAACATCTTCATAAATTATTTGGATGCAGGACTGGAAAGGACACTGTGCAAGTTAACAGCTTATACAAAACTGGGAGGAGCTGTTGATCCCTCAAAGGCAGAGAGGCCTTTCAGAGAGACCTCAACCAATCAGAGGGCTGGGCAATCACCAACCGTATGAAATTCAACAGGGGAAAGTTCCGGATTCTGCACCTGGGATGGGGCAACCCTGGGTGTATGGAGAGACTGGGGAATGAGATACTGGAGAGCAGAGCCATGGAAAGAGACCTGGGAGTCCTAGTCAATGGCAAGGTGGATATGAGTCAGCAGTGCCCTGGCAGCCAGGAGGGCCAGTGGTGTCCTGGGGGACATCAGGCCCAGCACGGCCAGCCAGGCAAGGGAGGGAATTGTCCGGCTCTGCTCTGCTCTGCTCTGCTCTGCTCTGCTCTGCTCTGCTCTGCTCTGCTCTGCACTGAGGCGGCCTCACCTCAAGTGCTGGGGCAGTTTTGGGTGCCAAAATACAGCAAGGGTCTAAAGCTATAAGAGAGTGTCCAAAGGAGAGCAGTGAAGAAAGGAAGATGGTGAAGGACCTTAAGGAGGACCCTTATGAGGAGTGGCTGAGGTCATTTGGTCTGTTCAGCCTGGAGAAGAGGATACTGAGAAGAGAACTCATCACAGCCGACAACTTCCATGTAAGGGAAAGAGGAGGGGCAGACACTGATCTCTTCTTTGTGGTGACCAGTAACAGGACCTGAGGGAATGGCCTGAAGTTGTGTCAGGAAAGGTTTAGGCTGGATATCAGGATAAGGTGTTTTACCCTGAGGGTGGCTGGGCACTGGAACAGGCTCCCTAGGGAAGTGGTCGCAGCACCAGCCTGACAAAGAGCATTTGGACAATGCCCTCAGTCACATGGTGTGACTCTTAGGGTGTCCTGTGCAGGCTCAAGAGTTGGACTCAACGATCTTTGTGAGTCCTTTCCAACTCAGCATATTCTGTGATTCTGTGAAAACTTATTCTGTAATAACTGATATGAGACAGAAAATACAATGCAGTTATGTTTCCTCTGGGCATTCCTAACAGGTTTAGTCTGAAGTGTGTCTAGACTTAGTTCTTTTTCATGTGTTTGCATTTAGTGATGAAACCATAGCATCTGAAATAAAGTCAAAAGAGAAAGGCCATATTTACCCATTATTGTATAGATTTCAATGTTGATTTCTATTTATCTCAAAAAAAACCAAACAACATCTCTAATGTTTCTCACAAAAATTGGACATTTAATTTATGATTTAATCTTCTTTCCTTTGCATCAGTTTCTGGAAGTAAAAATCATAATCAAAAGAAAGAAGGTTTGAGATAAATAAGGATAGATTTGGAAAGTGGAAAGGCAGAGGTACAAATTTTGGGGAAGAGAGAAAGGTAATTTCCCCACCCACGTAACGTTATAACAATGGAAATAAAGTGCAATAACAAGTGTGAAAGTGTGAAGGTCCTTTTGAAGGACTCAACAGATCCAAGATAATCTGTGGCTTCGTAACAATGTTGGAAAAGATATTTAAATATATTATTTTTATTTTCAGTATCATATATATGAAGTTTGTTCTTTTGGGAAAACTAAGATTACTATGAACTAGACAGACGAAATGGACATAAGCTTTTTGCCTTTAACTTGTTAATACAAGTAAGCAACACTTCTAATTTTAATATATATGGCAACCAGCAATTCACTGTAAGGTAAAATGAATTTCTCTTTGCAGCCTTCAAATTACACTACATTTATCTATCAGAATGGGAAGGCTGCCTCTCCTAATCCCTTTTCCCACCCTGAGTATCTCTGTTCGACAAATATTAAGCAACTATTGAATAAAGATGTGTCTTTTCTCCTCTTGTGCCAGACCGAATGGGATTGCACAGGTCTTATTTCAACATTCGGTGCTAGGTATTTGTCTTCCTTATTTCTATTGAGAGCTTTCACTTAAAGTATATTACACTCATGAAAACATCACTGAGATATTTTATATGAACTGAGAATCTAGTGTTTAGAAATATTACTAGGTTGACTTTCTCTTTGATGCTAAATTCATTACTGTTGATGTCAACATTCCTGTTGCTTTGAGTTTATCTACTCTTCTAATACAGTAGCTACCAAGGAGATAATACATAAATAAAAATGATTAAGAACATCTCAGTGCGTCTTTTCCAGAAAAACCACAATTATTTGCTTTTGTTCCCACGCATTTTACAACATAAATTAACAAATCACCTGGCACGGCTGGTGGTGGGTAATATGCACTCTGAGATAAGCCTCCTGGTGACAGTAGGTGATCTCTGCTTTGCTCCACAACCTTCTCTAAACTTTCTGTTTCACAGAACAGACAGTGTCTTTCATCACATAGGATACTTATAAAGTTGAGTGGAATAATGCCATTTTCAGGTTTTGTGCCCCTTTAGAAGTGGGGAACTTTTAATAAATTTAATATAGCTAGATGAGGCACAGCTTTTTCTATTACCTTGTTTTTCCTGTAGTCCTTCCAAAACGCTGTGTGCACAGCCACAAGCTTGCAGACCAAAGCCTGAAAGTCTCTTTGCAGAACCCATGAAAGAAAACCAAAAAGTCTAAAGCAGTAATGATTACAACATTTTAAACAAAATTTTTTTCATTAGAAATTTTTTTTTTTAAAAAGGTTGTTCCATAAAATACTTTAATTTAAGCACAAATCCAGAGGAGGAGGCAAACACTTCCAGGAAAACCTTGCTTGGCTTTCAGTGTCCATTGTAAACTGGCACATGATTTTAAGCTCTTTCTCTCATTCTCATTCTCTCCATTAAAATGAGAGGAGCACTCTGAGTAGGGAGGAATGATCACCTCTCCTGACCTGCTGGTTATGCTTTCCCAGTGCAGACCAGGAGGCTGATACCTCCTCTTCGCTGCGAGGGCATACTGCTGATCCATCTTCACCATGAGTCAGATAATACTGAATTTCTTTTTTGATTCACCTCTGCCTGGTCTTTTTACAGATGTTTGTAACCTGAGAACTTGGTGTAAGAGAAGAGATTACACACAGGTTTCACAGCTTTCAAAGTGTAAACAAAGCACAAGGAATAGAGACAGGCAAAGGAAGAAAAAAGTGACAACGAGAAGACGAAAAAGAATTAAATTTGTCAAAACATCACACCTGAATAGTTGAAGGATTAAAAGCACAATCAGATTTTCAGCATATCCTGTGACCAATGTTCAGTTTTGCATATGCTTGCATAAAAAGACAAAGAATACAATAAGACCATACTTACAAATAGGTATATTTTCATGTGAATGACAAATCACAGCTAATGTGATGCTTCAGTGTATTTGCAGGTGTCATGTGATATTTTTAACAGGGTTGATATGATTTGACAACTGGAACTATTAAGTGATAGTCAATAGTGCCACTTCTGAGCACTTTCAGTCCATCAGCTAATGCATTTGCGCACTTCTGCAAAAACTGGAACTCCACTATGTGTACATCAATAGAGCACAAGAGCTCAGAAGATCCTGTCAATTAAGTAAATGTGCACATGGTTTTCATGAGGTATATTTGGTAACCATAGTAAGAACATACCTTGTGACCGTAATTACCCAGCAGAAATAAGAAACCTTTCCCCATGTCTTCTTTACTACCTTCAGCAAGAAGAAAAGCATGAAGTCTGTCTCTTTAAATTCACAACAAACTTTTTTGCTAAATATTTCGGGTTTTTTCTCTCCAATAAGAAAGATTCATACTTGTACTCTTAATTGTTGGTTTTGCAGATCAGATTACATCTGTTTTCTTCTAAAATTTTATTCTAAGAAAATCTGCCAGTAATTTGGGGATTTTCTTTTGCTTTTGAAAAATGAAGTAATTCTCCCCATCCCCCAAACTTTAATATTACTTCAATTACGTTTTAACTTTTTAAGACACCAAGGAAAGAAATTCCCTCCATTTTGGAAAACGAGAGACTATGAAAGCAATACTGCTTTCAAAATCAAATGTATTAGAGAGCTAGATTCTGTTCCCAGGGTATTGATTTGCAAGGGACTGGAGTTTTTAACAAAAGTGGAGGTAGAAGTTCTGGGTCCTGCATGGCTTCACCTTACACCTTTTTTTGCCATAGCCAGTACAATTTTCAGCGGGACTGAAATAACAAGGAAAACAGCTCTATTAAAGCAAGTCAAACAATCCACTGCATTCTTGCATTATCTTGCAAGAATATGTGTATGGCGCTGTAGTCCCACACACAAACAGTTGTGCTGACAAACGTGGTGTTATGGCGTAGGAACAGCTCCAGGAGTTCCAGGGAGCATTAAAGCAGCTTCACTACTGAAGCCAGCACCTCATGATGCATTTACTTCCTCTGGCCTACAAGTCCTTTTTTCCCAATTACTCCATTAATTATAATGAGGTTTCTCAGCAAGACCATGAGTTGCCAAAGCTGGGTTTGAATCATATTCTCAGCGAAAGACTACGCATTTCAGCAATATCATTTTTAATAAGAGCAGCAGTCAAAATACTTGTCCTTACAATTTTTTTATATACTAAATATATGAAACACTGTGAACCAGTGTTCATATATTTCTGTTTGTTCAGATATAGTCACATATTGTTTCCATATCTCTGTGAACAGCAGTTTATGCATTCTCAGGTTTATGTGGACATAGAATATAAATATAAACATGCGTCCTTATTTAAGGATAATGTGCAAACAAGAATATCTCTCGTGATACCCAACAGTCCTGCATCTTAATAACAATGGCTTTCAGGGATAATTTCAAAAAGCAGAACCTTGAAGTATCATAATAAAGTCATAATTTCTAGTCTGTTGCTCTTATATTCCAGGAAAGCATACTCAACATACATAATTTCTGTATAAATTGTGTGATATGTGTATCTGCTGCACTGCAGAAATGGCAAAGGCCCAGGTTACCGATTCTTTGCTTCACTGCTTTTAATACAAGCCATCTAACAAGGTAATGAGGTAGACAACAGGAAATTTAATATTAATTTTCCATGGCCTATTCAAACCTTTTTCTTATAAGAGTTTTTTTGTGATTTGCCTTAACTAATATCACCTAGTCAGAGATATCATTATTTGGATCTATTTAAGCAGAAAAGTGTAACTTACTCGATCACAGAATTTACCATTGCTAATATTAAACCTTGCCTACAGCAAGACAATAAAACTGTGGCTTTCCAAAGCAAGAAAATTTTTATGCAATACTGCAGTTGATTTCCTTTTCTACAACTGATTTTTATTATATTCCATAGCAAGCACTTTCAGCAAATTTAAAGATTATCTGCAATAGGTATTCTTGGGATAAACCTGCTGTAGTTATACAAGGAGTTCTATAAACTATTCCTGTAGATGCATCTTACAGTTTAATATCCTTAGATTAAAGAGACCATCACAGTATTTTATATGCTGAGGTAGGCAAAAAAATTACAGTGGGGTAAATAATTGATAAATCTTACTTTGAGGTTTGAGCATCTACTCCAAATACATAACTGCAGGATATAGTACTGAATCAAATAAACCTTTTCATTTTTAGAAACATCTTCATTTGGACATAGTATCTACCACAAAAATGATCTTTCCAATTACCTATTTTTCTATGAACATTAATTAAGGCAACTCATGTGAGTGAATAAACAGACAATATTCTCAGCACAAAGTTTCTCATCTCCCTGCACCATAACAGAGAGAAAAACAGTCAGGAAAACCTTTCTGAATGACAGAATATTGGCTGAAGCTTATTTCACATTTCCATTCAAGCAGCCTTTGAAACAAGGACATTTCCAGAGAAATGTCCTCTGATCAAGAATGGCTGCTATTTGCCACAAGAGCAAGTTGCATCATGGATTGAAAATATAGAAAAGTTGAAAGGACTTTGACAGCGATACAAAGGACTTTTCCCTACAGTGTAACTGCAATGATGGAGTTAGAAACGTCAAGGGTGGCCTCTTGGCCACAGATAGATCCTGCATCCTAAGGTGGCCTGCTTGGCATAGGAGGAGCAAGGATTTGCTCTTGGACAGACTGTGAGAGGATGCCGTGTTCTTCTGCTCTTTATTTCCTCCGGTTCAGGACATGGTAGTCTTTCTAGGATTATTGTCCTTACAAACATGTGAAAAGAACTGCAAGCCCTTAACTTATTCCATTGTGTTATCTGTGCTAATATAACATAACCACTTAGTCCCCAAAATCAAACTCTTCTTGTACCCAGATTCCATCAAAGTTGCAAACACACCCTTAGAAGAAGAACGCGGACATCTTCAGCTGACAAAGTTCCTGCCTTTGTGCGGGAATAAGACACTGGACACAAGCTGCCTTGCCATCGTTCTCTGGCACCTCATAGCTTGTGGTGTCTTTTGGTAGCTTGCCATCAGGCAAGGTTTGCCATGGGTGTTTTTGAGCTAGAGCTGGTTATTTCTCTTCATTTTTTTTCTGAGCCAAAGGAGGACATACATGTACTTTAAACACAAATGTATCTTCTAAGAAAACCAGTAAATTTTTTTTTGTATAATTTTTAGGAGTGATGATAGCTTCTTTGCAGGACTGAATGACTTAGGAAATAAGTTCTTTAGGATTAATAACTTAAAAACATTCCCTCTTTATTCTCTATTTTACCAAGTAGCCGTGCTTTTGCATTTCTTTAATTGCAGAGGTGCTGTTTTCTCAGAGTCTCAGTCCATTAGCAGTGCAAAAGACCTGAGGCTCTGGTTCTACAATTTTTTTTAAGAGAGATTCACCTTTCTCAAGGATCAGTGAAAAAAGCAATGTCATGACATAATTTCTCATTTTCTAATGGGGAATTTATTCAAGCATGTTTCAGTTACCATTTATCGCTGAGGACACCTTACAATTAAATACCTTCATTTGCACATAAGTATCCCAGAAACCTTTCGAATTCCCATGAAACACACTCTGGATTTTATTTCTTTTTTCCTTCATTTTCACTTAGCCTCTCGGCTCAGTCCTGCAACAAGAAATATTCATGCTGACACAATTAACAGTTTTAAGCTTGCATGTTTGAAGACTCAGTCTTTAATTAATAACAAGAGGCTTATGAAAATTAGTTTGCTTTGAAAGTCTATTTGAGAACATGGGGACAAAGTAAGTTTTCAGGATGGAAGCCATCCTTTTTCTTTTTCTCTTGAATTCTCACTATATGAAATATATGAAACAGTTGTCATCTTTTACATAGCAGCCAGAAAATCAGACACTGCTTAGTCATGAAGAAGATTTATTATCAGGTGATATAGAGCATTTTCAGAGGAACATGACAAGTTAATTCCCAGGAATCCAAACAAAATATATAGCCCGAACTCCCATATTTATACAAATTCACTGTCACACCACTGACTGCCATTTGAAGTCATTTTCATAAAGGTGTTCTGGTACACCACTATCATTAAAATGGTGACATGAAAGTATTTTTCATACTTTTATCTAGTATGTCTCCGCTTATAAGTTGGGGTTTTTATAATTATGATATTAAAAAAAAAAAGAGGGAATGAGAGAGAGAGAGAGAAAATGAAATCTACCTCTGTAGTGATTATTTCCTTTTGACAGTGGTTTGGCTGAGCAGGGGTATCCATGCTGAGAACGGAACTATTGACACATTCATTACACTGTGAAGAGAACAGATGCATTTCCTTTCAGTTACCAGAGAAGTATGTAAGGACTCACATATAAAGGAGCATCTCAGCTGGGACTACAGTGAAAAAAGTAACCTTACCATTGTCCACATTATTGCAGCTCCTGCCAGCCAGCTTAGGCAAGAGTTAATCTGAAATACAATTCAGTTTAAAAAAAAAAAGTGGGGATCCAACAGCTAGCAATAGATTTCTCCCTTTTCCACCATCACCCTCTCTGTGCACATAAATCTTTCTCTCTTCTTCTCTTGAATTACTTTTCTCCACACTAACCCTTCTGTATAACATTGCAGCCCACATTTTTGCAACTATTTCTACTACCTCCCATCTCCCTTCACTTTGAAACTTATGCTTCATGTTGGTCATATTTGTCATCTCCTAGTTTTACCTCAGGAACTGCGGAAGTGGCATTGCTCTGTGCTCTCTAGAAATGCCAGGAGATGCCACAACCCATAACGACCCTGGACAGCAGTGGGGTGAGAACAGTTGCAGGCACTGACAGCATTGTGCATACCAGACCGCTGCTGAGAGATCTCAGGGTTATTGGCTCAAGAAGTTGAGATGGTTGACAATATTAAAAGAAGTATTTATTAATTTTGACCAATCTACCTTGATTGTCAATATATAGTATTATTCAGTTTGTTCAGATTTGTGTGCTATTTCACAAAACTATATCACATGCTTCTGTAAATGCTGTGGTATAAATGATAATATTTATTCTACACTGTTAGTAAGGTAAAACATCTAATGAATAAAAATAGAGATAGAAGTGTGATTAACAAGACAATTTTCCGTAAGGAAACCAAGCCAGGTGGACTGTCCGGAGCAGAGGAGGAGCATGTCTTTGCACCTTGAGGAATAACAAAGGCACTGGAGGTTCACTCCACAAAGTAGGATAGTTTTTTCTGGGAAAGCGGAGGGATTTGGTAACCAAATTTCCTGGCCAGCTGCATGTTATTTCACATACCCCAGGCCCTCCTGCTACCCAGCCACTGCCCTAGAGCAGTAGGATGTTGAACACCCTGCTTGGTCTGCAGCTGCAAACACAGAAACCCACGATCACCCAACAAAACCAGATTTATGTGGGGGGCCTTGGTCCAGAGGCTTCTCCCAGGGAAACCAATGGGAAAAAAAATTTAAAAGTCACCTCTGCTTGCCCTCCTGTTTTCTTTGTGTTGTCCTCCCACAGACCTATTTCCTGACTTTCTCCCATGCTGTTCCCCTACCAGAAACAGCATTTCCACTCTCACACCTATTTCTTATTAAGTCTGTCTTCAATTTGCTTTCAGGGCCCTTACAACAGTAAGACACTTACATGAACACTCTGCAGAGCGCAGCATTTTAACAAAGTACAACAGCCTGGCATTTGTGTCATCTGTGTATGATGCGACTTATAGAAGACTTTATTGCCTTTATTTTTCTAATACTTGAAGATGTGCTTCTTTGACTTTATCCCTGCTTCTGTTGATTTCAGAGTACTTTCATGATGGGCCTACTTTTTACACTTATATGTTAAAAAATGTTGTATAGAATCAGTAGTATCTTTTTGTCCCTAGTGAGGTCCAAACTGAACTGTTAGCCTTCAAAAAAAAAAAAATTCTCATTTCAACTGACACAAGTTAGTCAATGTTCTTTTTAGGTGGAACTTCCATTTTGAATTTACAGATCCAAACATTCATTTTGATCTATTTTGTTATGATCAATGGCAATCTGTACCCTTTCTCTGTTCTCGAGGTTTGCAGTTCTTTTGCTCTTGAAACAAATAAAACAGCACTAACTTGACTGAATAGTCCACTGACCCCCACCATTTGCTTCTAGAGACACAGAATAAAGCAAACATTCTCATTTATTTTTCTTGTGTACCTTAAGTTCTGGAAGCATATTGCCAGTCTTTGTGAAGTTTAATACTTTGTTTGTCTGAACAACAGTCCAGGTTATCCTGATAAATAAATAAAGTAAAATTTTTCAATACATTTTTCCTTTATCTTTACTTTTCCGGAAGTAAAGACACCCTTTTTTTTTCTGACATCATGAAAGAAAAAGCATAAAGTAGAAGAAAAACATCAGTGAGAAAAATAAATTTCAACAAGGAGCACAGGGTTTTCAGCTGCAGACTGTAATGGAATATTTTAATTCTAACAAAAGCAAAGGAATTTCCATGTAGATGTAGACAAACAGTAGCAATGCCATGACCAGCCGTTTTTTGTTTCACGTGGGAAAGGAATATCAGTAGAGCATATACAGACATCTGAATCTACTTACTAATATAAATAAACACAAGCTATAGAGAAAGAAGTCTCTTCACTAGATTACCTTTCACTGAAAACAGTAACTGCTCTGTTAATGTTATCTTTGAAAATGCAGTTTCATGCTTGATACTCTAAGAACAAGTATTTTGTTACATAGTTCATTAACAACACTAAAAAGAGATCAGTTCTGAATTAACATTTACCTAAATACAAAGATCCAAATTGGAAAAGAATTTACATTAAAGGCATTTGTAATGCCTTTCTCTCAGAAAGACAACCAACTGTAAATGTGCTTCTTACATCAAATTTGGGCAAAAAACAAAGTTGGCCTAACCAAGGAAATAACCTTTATCTTGAAAGAGGTTTAAAAAATTTTTAAAAAGAGAAAAACCACCTCAAAAAACATGTTTGAAGCAAAAATCTTTCAAGTCTAGACTAGATCTTAAAAAAAAAAAAAAAAGGCAGTAATGTATGAGTTGTTCAGGTTTCATTTCAGGTCCTCATGCGCAAAATCTTTCTGTAGAAAAACCTTTTCTACATCTTCTTTTAAAAAAACCCCTAATAAATAAACTACTCTCAGTTCAATACTGATGGTGTGTTTGGTACCATTATTTTGTTGTGGAAATTGTATATGCCTCCTTCCTTTCTCTCATACAGCAACTATTTCTAAGGAAAGTTAATGTTTTCTTACTAAAAAAAGAAAATAAAAAATGAGTCTGTAATTTGAGTACATTTGTTCTGTGCTTGTATACTGTGCTTGTATACTGTGTAAGGAAAATGTTAAAATAATGAGAAATCACTTTTCTTCTTTTATTGCATTATTATTTTATTCACACCATTTTTCTACTGCGGAGAAAGGACATGACAAAAGAGAGAAATTTAAAGTTAAAATCAGATTTTTTTAAAAGCAACTTAAAGAACTGTTTTAAAAATAAGATATTTGATA
Source organism: Oreocharis arfaki (assembly GCA_013398015.1). Taxonomy (NCBI): domain Eukaryota; kingdom Metazoa; phylum Chordata; class Aves; order Passeriformes; family Paramythiidae; genus Oreocharis; species Oreocharis arfaki. The sequence goes on along the minus strand of VZRR01027747.1, from coordinate 1,002,554 downwards.
TATTGACTGAAAAAGTAAAAAAAGCATGGAAAAAAACCCCAAATCTTTCAAATGTTGTGAGTTACATCTTGATGTCAGAAAACAGGCACACAAGGGGAACACACATAAAAGTACACTGAAAGCAAATTTCCTGTTAAATACCTGCTTTTTTTGTCCTCTAATGAGGAAATTGCAGTTTTACCTACGAAGTTACTGTGTGATTCGGCATAGTGAGAGGGTTTGGTAATGCATCTGATATAGTAAAATACCATAACAGAGATATTTCCTCTTCTCCCCCATGGTAAGGAGATTTTCCACAAGATGACAAAACGTTTAGTCTGTTGGTTTTGAGCAGGTAATTACCCTCTCCAATGACAGCAGGAAAATTTTCAGTTTCTTTGCATATGATACTAATTCTCATCATTGAAAGTCAGTTGACTGATTGTCACTCAGAGGTTAATGCAGCCTGTCAATCCTCACATCATAGTCACGTGAGTGCCTGGATTTTCCTATCTCCATCTCTACTCAACCTTTGTTTCTGGAGGATGACCTATTGTATCTCACTCAAGAACAAAAAGTAACGATATCATCTGATAATCATAGAAGTAGGTAACTGCTTTTGCAAAACAATCCATGCACAAATTTTCTTTTTTGTCTTTGTCTCATTTGCAGTTATTTTAAATAAACTTCTTCATTCAGACACACACCTACCTTTAACAATTTAGCATTTCAACAAAATGTCACATCATATAAGCAATACTCTGAGACTACAGCTGAAGCTTCGCCATCCTCTTCAGTGACAGAACCACAGTCAAGGTCACCTGTAGCAAGGTCTAAAATTGACATTTCTGAAAGGGCACTGCATGAATAAGTACAATGAAAAAATAAACAGAAAAGGCAGAAAGGGTGAAAAGAGAGGGACTAATAAAGGAATGAGAACAGTGAAGGAAATCAAAAGAAGGGATACGCAGCTTATTAATACTTTTCCACACACTGGGGGAGAGTTGCTTGATCGTTTGGTTTCCAGGTTCTCATGCACAGATTTCTTTCAAGTTAGCTGGCCCTACCTGTCAATTCCCATTCCGTCAAACTGAGAATATGTGGAAACTTTTTTTATTGTTTTTATTTTTTATTTTAAAGTAACTCAGTCACTCCTCATCAGTCTTTGACTAGCATTCTAAACGTTGTGGCTACTTTGGTTCGTGGCACAGGATATATTCATCAAGAGATAATGAAAGCATTGAAGGTCTTTCTATGCCTGATAGAGCTTTAAGTGATTTCTGATGATGTGACATTTTATTCCTATGTTTACTTTAGCAGAAAAAAAGAGTTATTCGGCCTTTACATTCAAGGTAGAGCTTGTAACTTATTAAAGACTTCATTTCAAAACTAGGATGAAAGAATTCAATTGCTGTGATGAGTGATGTTATATTTCTGCTACTGCCAAAGCAGGTAACTTTCATCCTCATGGAGCATGCAGAACTGCGTATTTGCTTCTGAAGCATTTGCCAGGTTGTACTTGTAGCAATATGAAAAAATGTGTGTCTTTTTGAAAGTGTTTAGAGCTGAAAACATGTAAGGTGGATTTAGAACTGGTGTCTAGCACTCAAGTGTTACTTGAAGAATGACATGATTACTTTGTTGTGCCACACTTTCTACTTGTTATGTACTTCTAGGATGGTTTTTTCTCCCTAGAAAAAATTTCTGCAGCACAGATGATGCAGAGGCACCATATCTGAAAATGTTGGTATTTCGTCTTTGAATATTGTGATTTGTGCAGGTATTAACATGTTCTTTACATTCCACAACTCTTTATTTGAGTTTAGTGAGTCAGGGAATACTACCCTGGTTTTATGACTGTATGTTTTGCGTAAGCACACGTGTACATTTGTACACATGTACAAATGCGCATACACAGTTGCCTGAAAGGGCTAATACACCTCCTGAGCCTTCTCTGAACACAGAATATGTGCACGGGTTCTAATGGCTCAAAAGCAACAACCGTGTTTCTTTACGTTTCTTCTTCACCATTTCATGAAATTTATAAGAACTTGCAATCTTCACTTTCTCACCTTGGTATAAACTGACCTATGATTAGAAGTTTTTGGAGGATAAAGAAGAAAAAGCATTTGAATCAGCTTTGTTTACTCAGGAAACCAAGATCCTTGGTGTCCTCTTTTCTCTAACACCTAGTGGATGGGAGTTCCTCTATGGAAGTTCAGTGCAAGAAGTAATAATAATTGTAAATATACCTATTATTTAATACTACTTTTAAAAAGTAAAGGAGTACTTCTCTTCTGAGGTATTAACTAAGCTTTAAACAGCCAATATTACCAAACGCCTCTCAGAGACAGCTTTCAGTTCTGCTGTACTTTCTAATTTTCATTTCGTTTTCTGTAGAAGATGAGAGAAAATATCTTGTATACAAAAATATGCTAATTCAGATTTTCTAAACTTTTTTCTATGCAAAGCTTGGAACTCTTTTGTGAAACATGATTTGTATTAGAATTCGCAAGGAAACAAAGGAGATGGATATAAGTAGATAAAAAAACTAGTGGAACAAAAGTTGCTTTCACAAGATTTTTTAGCACTGTTTACAGAGTGATATGAAATACTGGACCTTCCCCTGAGAAAGAAGATTATTGCTAAGTAACAGTATATCTATACAGAAGTCATGCATGTTTTGGAACAGATGTAAAGTCTGTGTATGAAGAGAAAGGAAAAAGGAGAAAGGGAAATTAAGTACTTTCCACGCTTCTGTGCCCTAAGTTTTTTCTTGGGAGACAGAGATAATGTAGTGTGGCAGTTGTCCATTTAACCTTTTCTGAGCTCTGCTAACAGTGATAGGGAGGTTGCAAATTCACCATGCGTGCTAGTTTAAAAACAGTCTAGATTTCAGTGGGCAGGAAGATCTGCTCAAAACTTCTGTGTGTGGCACAGAGGAAATCGCTGAAGGCTCTGACAATGTCCAGGTTACTAGCCCAATTAACCAAGCTGGTAATGTCTCTGTGATGACGTGTTTAAGGAAAAAACGCGGGAAGCTCTCTTTCTTGCTCCCCTCCAAGGTGTGGCAAGGGGGCTTCCAGGCCCTTCCTGGTGTGGCAGCCACGGCCATGCTGCTGGGTGGGCATCCCAGTGCCGCCAGCAGCCACGCGGCCTGGACCATGCAGGGCTGGGCCTGGACCGTGAGGCGCTGGGCCTGGACCACGCGGCCTGGACCATGCAGGGCTGGGCCTGGACCGTGCGGTGCTGGGCCTGGACCGTGCTGTGCTGGGCCTGGACCGTGCAGTGCTGGGCCTGGACCGTGAGGTGCTGGGCCTGGACCATGCAGTGCTGGGCCTGGACCATGCAGTGCTGGGCCTGGACCGTGCGGTGCTGGGCCTGGACCATGTGGCCGGGACCAGCACTGCGAGTGCCCACGCGGCTGTGGTGGTGCGGCCGCTGCCGTCTCAACATGGCTCACAATGAACTTGCTTAGCCGCATTTAACCACCTGTGCTGCGGACAGAAGGGCAGCGGAGGCAGCCTCTTTTTCTTTTCACTGCCCTGCATGTAGAGAGGTGCTGAGTGGAGCCGGCAGCTGGTGTGGTCCTTGCGGTGCCGGCAGAGACTACATGGCCAGCAGCAAGGGGTGTGGAGAGCAATTCTCCGATACAGAGCCAGGACGGGATCAACCTTTCAGCATTGTAGAACTCTAGAAAAACTTTTCAATTGATAGAACTTGAGACCAAATGAAACTTTTGGACACCAATTCTCTCCCAAGACAGAGACACGGGAAAAGTGAAGACACATGAGGAGAACCAACACGGCAACACCGAGGTCAGTGAAAAAAAAGGAGGGTGAGGAGGTGCTCCAAACACTGGAGCTGAGATTCTCCTGCAAGCCATGATGATGACTATAATACAACACTGTTTCCCTATAAATCATGAGGTGCATGGGGGGGGTGCAGAAATCCATGCGCAGCCTGTGAAGAACAGTACTCACACTGGAGTGCATGGATACTGAAAAGCTATGATCTAGTGAGGAACTCAGAGAGAGATGACACTTGCTTTTAGAGACAGAGAGCCTTAAAAGACTCACCTTTAAAAGACTAAACCCTGTGAACTAAAATGACCCATGCTAAGCAGTTGGGGGAAAATTGCTTGACCCGTGGGAGGGATTCACATTGCTGCAAGTTCGGGTGGGACAGTAAAACCACCCTAGAAGACTTTGCAGAGAAGTATCTCCCATGGGAAGGATCCCATGGCACAGCAGAAGAAACTCTTTTCCTTAAGTACACTGAAAAAAGACTTTTAAGAAGTGAAATACTGACCAAACCCCCATGTTTTGTTTCCTTGCGCAGTCAGTGGAAAGAGGAAAGGACTGGGAAAGAAAGGTGTTCTGAAGGTTTTCTTTGGTTCTCTTTACCCTTTTAACTTTTAATCCTGTTAATAATAAAATTTCGTTATACTGTCTAAATTTTGAACATGTTTTGCCTTAAAATTCTTTTCCGATAATCCTTATCTCAAGCCATGAAAATGAAGTTTTTAATTCCCCCTCCTCTGCTCAGCTGTAGCAGAGGAAAATAAGTGTATATATTTTTTGTAAGTGCCTGGCGTTTAGCCAACGTCAAACTGCGACACCATATTATGGCATTTATGCTGAACAATGAAGCATCATGGAGAGCTATCTGTGTAGAGAGAAAGCTAGCTCTGAGATGGCAGAAGTCCTCTGATGTCAGTTTTCTCTTTCCACTCTGTGAGCTCTAAAAATATCATATTCTTGTACGATTCATTTGTGTAGTCTGGGGACCTGGCCAGGTTTTCCACTCCAGCAAAACTTTGGCCATCTCTGCAACATGCCTCTAGCTGTGTACAAGATAGTGTCCTCCAGCACTTGGGAGAGATACTCACGTGAGTAAAGGTCGTGACATCAAGTTATTGCTATACAAGATTCAGAGCTCTTAGTTTTCATGCCGTGGGACTGTCTAGATGCAGTAAGCCATAGGTCAGTAAAAGATCTCTCTCAAATTCCCAAAAGGAGAAGCATCTTTTGAAAAAAACATGATTGTTTTTGTGAAAAACGAAGTTCACTTCTCCTGTTAGGATTTAAAAGTTTAATAATAAAAGGCAGAGATAATAAAGCAAAAGATACAGCGCGCCGGGTACTCTTGGCTCTCGGCCAAGAGCACACATGCTGTTTCAGAGACTCCCTTTACATAATCTTACCATTTCATCAGACTAGTGCATGCTCATAAACAATTATGCATATTCAGAACTGTTTAGCATGGCCCCTCCTTGGGTCCACCTTTCTAGAGCATGCATATTTCTTGGCTATAGTCTTGGTCAGCTTTTTGTTATCACTTCCAGATGAGTTTTTGTCCATATTTTCCCGCAGATGGTAGCTCCTGATAACTGGTATATCCATCCTGTAGATGTTGATTCCTGATGGCTGGCATGTCCATCCTGCAGACAGTGGTTCCTGATAGCTGGCATATCCGTAGCAGGGATATTCACCATATGTTGGTTGGATGTTATCTGGCCAAGCAGACAGTTCAGTTAGCACAAGCAAAACTATGCCAGCAATTTCAATACCGTGTCTAAGTCTAATAAAAAGCATTAGTTACTGTTACAAAACTATATCTTTATAGTAAAACTACTTCATCATATAGTACGTACTTAAGCATCTGCGCAAAGCCAATATTATAATATGTGTTTATCACATTTTGGGACCAGTTGAAACACAAAAATGAATGGTACTCATTGGCTTCTTTGTCAAAATCTTTTTTGATTCTGGGTACCAAATAAGTCACTCTAAATCACTGTCCTACATGTTCAGTGTGTATTAAAATAACAGCTAAAGGGATAAGGCTGCTGACAAGAGCACACCTTCATCAAGAACAGAGGAGTGGATCTTCAGGACTGAAAGTAATATAATTGAACTCTTTGTAAAGGAAGCAGTCCAAGCTCACATTACTCATTTTTAATGATTTTAGAAGGATATGTAGATAAAGTCAGCTCTTTAAAGTCATTTGAATTCTTAAAGATTTGTACTATTACTTAACTGGTATTTCAGCTGCACCTGATGTCTAAATCTTATGCAAACTTTCGAAAAATTCTCTGCAGGCATCCATTGTCATTCTATTCAAAAGTCTGGTCCCAGTTCTGAATTTCAAAGATTTAACAGACAAAAAGTATAATTTTTAAATCCTTTCTTTGTGATCTTGAGCCCACTCTGTGAGTATGCTTCAGTTGTACTTCTGCAGACATTGTTTACACGTGTTTTTCTTTCTCAAGTAATCTACTGTGCCTGAAGTCTGAGAACAGCTTAGAATTTTCCTTAACTACGCAATTGCTATGCCATTTAAAACAAAGAGGAGCGAAATGCCGCTATTTCAAACTGAAACCTAATTACAAGAGCAGCCATAACTCAAGATGAATGATAAAAGCCTCCCAACCTCTGCCACCAAGGCCATTGTCTGCTAACTTCAACTTTGTCACCAATTCTGGATGCAGGTATACGCAATTGCCTGGCCTTCCTTTCCCCGTTCTTCACCCCTGACCCCCAGCAGATTTCAATACTGTGTGGATGCTCTCTTCCAAGCTTGCTGCAGAGAGAGGTGCTCTAAAGGAAATTGTGGAATGACTGGCACTGCCTCAAGTCAGTACTGTCCCAACAGCAGCCAGGTAACTGCATGAAGTTTCATACACAAGCTTCTGCTGCTTACTTTTAATTTTGCACTGAACTAATTCAGGGCAAAAATATTGTTTGTTATGATTTCTACATTGATCAAACTTATCTGTCTCCTGAAAAATCTGTAGAATATTTTTTTAGGAATTTTTGTGACATAAATATAAGACAGAAATTAATTTCTATAATTTCTATGCCAAGCTACATTCAGAGTCTCAGTTTTATTTCTATTTGCACTGAAGTGTTGAAATCATTAAAACATTGCAAAACAGTGAGAGGACACAAAATAAGGTGTTTTCTTTGTGAAGTGTCTTAATTGGAGATGTGGTATCATTCACTGGATCCTCAGGCAAATAAACTTTAGACAAAGTGAATTGATTATTTAATTTCAAGGCAAATTAATTGAGTATCAATACTAGTGAATACTCTTGCAGTGTTCTAGTAGGTTTAATACATATCGTTATGCCATCACTCTCTTTTAAGAGCTGGCTTCCTAATCTAGGCTACAGATCCCATGGGGCCTTGCAGAAACACAGAGAAATGTAAGTTGATGTCAAAACGATAGCCTAAATACTTCATGTTTGACCAGCAAACTTCACTGAAACCTCTAAATTTGTAAATGCCAAATCTTCTGCTGATTTGTTTGTTTCTCTTAAAAGTTAAAGTTCCATGATAAATTATTCTGTGCAAAAAGTTATATCTAATCACCAAAAAACAAATAGTAAACCTATGTCAAACAACCAGAAAGAAACTTCAACTTCAGTGCAGTCCCTTCTAAATCAGTTACACTTCATCTTCTCAATTTAACACAAATATATTCAAACACAGGTTGCAGTTTAAAGAATGTGCCACACTTCACTCATCTCTCATGCACTGAGCATCACATAGAATATTTTTCTCTTGCTCAGCTCAATTCTCATTAAACACTTCAACACTGCAAAACTCCTTTTCATCTTCTTATTCCTCTATGAAAGAAATAAAAAAGATAAATGTTGCAGAAGTGTGGCTCCAGTATCAGTAAGCACCACTTCAGTGGTATGACCATTCTCTAGAACGACAGATTCTGTTGTTTCCTCCAGCTTAGGAGCATTTTGCAGAACATCAGCGCATCTTGCTTGTTTGTTAGTGCTGATAATGATTTCTTCTGGTGCTACTAAGCCTCATATCATTCAGATGATGCTAAGATACGTTTCTAGCGTAACAAAAAACATTAGGAATTAGGTATTTGTTATTATCTCCAAAAGACTCAATTTGCAGATCAGTTATATTTCTTCTCGTCTAGTTGTTTCGAAAATTGGTCAGTTGTGCTGGTTTTGGCTGGGATACAGTTACTTTTCCTCAGAATGACTAATATGAGCCTGTGTTTTTGATTTTTGCTGGACGCAGGGTTGACAATAGAGATTTTTTTTCTTGTTGCTGGGCAGGGCTCACACAGAGCCAAGGCCTTTTCTTCTGTTGGTTGTGCCATGCTGGCAAGAGGGCTGGTTGTGCATGGGAGGTTGGGAGGAGACACAGCCAGGACAGGTGACCCCAACTGGCCAAAGGGATATTCCAGACCATGTGACATCATGGTGAAGTAAGTGTGTAGCCAATTATCCAAAAGAAAGGGTTTTATTAAAACGACTAAAAAGTGAACAATTAGGATTTCCTGCGGGGGGTTGGCCTAGCCCCTGAGGGAAGGACCCATGCTGGGTGCCCAAGCACCGTCGAGCAAGATGATGAGAGACCCTGTCTCTAGATGGGAGCGGCTTTTTATAGCCTACTCAGTAGCACTGCTGCCCCCCCC